>JAVANC010000005.1:41880563-42006246 GCA_033319125.1 Parnassius glacialis
TAAATAAGTTTAAAAGTTTCGTTAAAGGAAAACTGTACAAAAAGGGTTATAACAATATCAAGGAATACATGAATGAAAATAAATTCTGGGAATAAGGTAATCGCCACCATACTGGTTCTATGAAAAATCATTTAAAAATTGTATAAACGAAGTTATTGTTAAGTGAAATATGTTTGAAAAAAAAAGTCCCGCTGTGTTTCTAGCTGGTTCTTCCCAATACTGGGGTGTTTTCCGAACCAGTGGTAAATAAAAAATGACTTTCAATAAGTATTATGTAATAATCAATATTTAATAAAAAAATTATTCAATTCTATTCTATTCTATTCTTTTCTTTGAATAAATTCTCCTGGGTATTGAAAATCTGCCCTAACAGAGAACATCGGACAGAAATGTAGTTAAAATCGGAAAGCAGTAATTTAAAAAAAAATTATGTCATTTTCAAGTGCTTCTGCGAGTTTTAAAGAGATTACAAGTATGATACAACAAAGAGGAATACTCGGTCTTCGTCTCATGTAGTGTCTGTTTCACATATTAATTAAACAATGTCTGCCAAGTAACTAAGGCTTTGTGAAACTCTTCCCTAGTCCACTCATGCGAAAATTTCTTGTGTACAAAGTGCGTTAAATTTAATTTAAGCGCGATGGAATACGAAACTTAAATTATTGATTGCAATATGTGCCTAATAGTGTGTAGTCACACAAATCAAACAATATGCAGGACCGTATATTGAGCAGTGAACAACACAGGCAAAATAGTTAACACAAGCATGCAGCAAAAGCAACCGCTTCAAAGTTGTAAATATGACTGCTCTGATAATATACTATAATACGTAATTAAGCCCAATGTAGGCAGTATAAATAAGTTAAACTATAAATGTCTATTCCTGAGAGAGTTATGAAGTAATTAGTCCGTCGCGCTGCTACAATGCTTTTTGGTGCACTTTACATGTACTCAATTCTTTTTCCTTATTCACGCAAATTGCTATATAGAAAACCGCTCAAGATGTTTTCCTTTATGATCGGTATCGCGCATACTGTGAAATTTACAGTGAGCGCTTAGTCTTTAAACTTTCCAGCTCATAAGATATACAGCAGTCTTGTTTTTCAGTGACCCCCATATTAAAATATATTTTACAATTATTCAATTAAGGACGCTTTCTACCCAGGTGGCAAATTGAATTTGATGCCAGATGAAATCATAGCCACAGGTATGTTACCTTTAGATCGTCTTTTATTTATCAGAAATATATTATAATTGTTTTTAAACTCTTTCTTATATACAAAGATCTTTAAATTAATAGAAGTACCTTCATATTTTTAAGAAAACATCTCTTGGTTTCCTTTATGCTCACTTCTGTTTAGAGTTGCTCGTGTTGTGGTTGATAAATAAATTTGGCCGTATTGTAACCCAATTGCGCAATTTAAATATCAAAAATAAATATGTTTCAGTTTCCCTGTAATAGCTACATCCCATCACCCACTGTCGTAAAAATAAGCGACTACGGACAATATCAGATAAATCTTGTAGTTTCCGATAGATGGTGATATAAACTTCTCCAAACGTAAAATGCCCAGACCGACGTCGGAGAGCAGCATTAAAGGTGCAAAACTTCTGGTATTATGAACGTAAATCCTACCAAGCGTGACGATTAAGTTAAATTTTTCCTAGAGCGTGAGAAACTAGAAGTATTATGCAAGAACGTACCAGGGTGGCATGTTGAGAAAAGAGAAGTTTAACAACATCCAGTTTTGTACTTTACCTAGACAATATTTTTCTATTTTTATGCGACAGGCATTGTCGTCCATTTCAAGCATCTTCATCGTCAGCACATAATTTATAAAATCTGCTGCTAAACAGTTACGATACTTCTCTAGCGAGCTTTCAACGCAGCTTTGGTAGTAGTCACTCTACTATAGATGGCAAAAGTTTAATTTGAGATGTCTAGACGTTCACGTTGAGATATCTATAAGTTTGTGTTGAGGTATACTAAGCTGCCTACACATATTACAACTATGAATGAATTTTAAACATGAAAGACTACTTGCCCTTTATTTACCTATCGATTTTTATAACCCTTTACTGGTATTTTATATTTTAAGAACTTAGCTGGTATTGTGGGACTTTTTGAAATTCTACATAAAACACTAAATTCTAATTAGTCAGTTTTAATATGCATTAATGTGTAATAATAAATATGAATAAAAAAAATTCTAACAAGTTAACTATTTCACTTTGTAATGTTCTACAAGTGAATTAACAAAGTTATCTATACCTTTTTTAACGTTTTGTAAATATCAGAAAAAATAATTTCATGAAAATTGAACATATAGGTGTTTCTGTAATTTACAACAAATGTGATTGAACAGCTTGGTTTCTTTTTTGTATGAAGTTTTTTTGATTGGTTTTTAAGATGAAATTATACCTTAAATCTATCAACATATCCAGATACCATTACTATTTAAGTTGGAAGAATGGTGCAATTTATAAAATAAAAATAGGAGAGTAAATTAGCAGCAATGAAACAAAACGGGATTCTGTGTCTTTGATTCTATTCTATTCTATTCTACGCCGTGTAGTGGCGGTTAAGAATATCCACTACCCCATATCTTCCCGTAGGTGTCGTAAAAGGCGGCAAAGGGAAACAGGCAGGAGATGGGCAGCATGATATAATCCTGATAACAGCAAAAGTACAGTAAAAACTGCGGTTGCCAACCCACTCGCCATGCGTGGCAAATACCCTCCAATGATGAGAGTAACAAAGAGACGGCCTCCAGTCCCCGGCGGCCCCGCTATTCATGGCTATGGTGGCGACTATGGTAACGGCGGGGCAGGGGGTGCTAAGAATCTCCGGTGGTGGTTTGGTCGCCACCTAAGACGACTCGACCTGGCAACTTACAACGCACGCACCCTGAGGACTGATGGGAAGATTATAGAGTTTGAAGAAGAGATAGACAAATTACGCTAGCATATTATAGGATTATCCGAAATCCGAAGAGAGGGGGAGGACACGGTAATCCTCGAATCCGGCAACTTGCTCTATCACCGGCAGGGCGACCATCTGTCCCAAGGAGGTGTCGGATTTATCGTCCACAAGCCTCTTGTTAACATTGTTGTAAAGATTGAGAGTGTGCCGACGAGGGTTGCGTACATTATACTCAGAATCACCAAACGGTATTTGCTGAAGGTCATACAGGTTTTCGCACCCACCTCGGCACATCCCGATGGGGAGGTGAAGGAAATGTATGAGGATATCTCTAAAGCCAAGCATTCCTCCAAAACTCACTATACAGTGTTAATGGGAAAATTCAATGCAAAACTAGGCACAAGAGAGAATGGTAAGCTGAAAGTAGGGATATTTGGAATAGGGCAACGGAACCCAAGGGGCCAGCAGCTGGCCGACTTCATGGAGAAAGAGGGACTCTTTATGATGAACTCTTTCTTCCAGAAGTGGCCCCACAGGAAGTGGACCTGAATAAGCCTCAACGGTTCGACAAAAAATGAGATTGACTTCATTATGACGACCAGACGACAAATGTTCATTGATGTTTCCGTGATCGCGAGGGTGAAACTGGTAGCGATCACCGAATGGTTAAAGGCACACTGAACCTTAACGCTAAGATGAAGGGGTCTCGTCTAATGAAGGCAACGCTCCGTCCCCCTCGTGCTCTGTTCCAAAGTCCCGAAACCTTTCAGCTCGAGTTACAAAACCATTTGTGTCTAGAAGGCTGCAATGAAGTGGACCATATGAACGACAAGCTCGTGGAACTGTCCATGCGGTCGGAGCTAAGTTATGCAATACCCGTCGCAGAAGATCATAAACAACTCTCCGATCACACTCTTAATCTCATGGCTGTTAGACGGGAGATGAAGCTACATTCTTTAAGAGATTTGACAGCATACAAGCAACTGAACAGACAGATCTCCAAATGCATGCGGCGGGACTTACGCAACTTCAATACAGCTTGTATTGAAGAAGCAATCGAGCGAAACTAAGGCTGCAAAGCATTTGCAAGAGATCTGTCAGCCAGAAAGAGCCAACTATCAAAACTGAAGACCTAGTGTGGCAGCATCGTTTCCGGGACACCTGAGATTTTGAGTGATATTGAGAGATTCTATGGGCAGCTGTACACGTCATCGTTAGAGCCACACGCAAGTGTGAGAAACGATCCAAGAGCGAGTCTTATCCGACACTATTCCGAAGATATCCCGGACATCAGTCTGAGCGAGATTAGAATGGCTCTCCAGCACCTTAAAGACGGCAAATCTCCGGGCGAGGATGGAATTACAGCGGAGCTTTTGAAAGCGGATGAAAACCGGTACTTGAAATCCTTCATAAGCTCTTTAATTCCATCCTGCATGGTGGCATTACTCCGGAGGTGTGGAGCAGAAATGCGGTGGTCTTGTTCTTCAAGAAAGGCGATAATGCTCACTTGAAGAACTACAGACCGATTTCTGAACCGTGTCTACGTGCTGTTTTCGAGAGTCATTACGAATCGTCTCGCACGACTTCCAGCATTCGGAACAAGCCGTTTCCGAAAAGGCTTTAGTACCATAGACGCAGATTGTACAGAAGACAGAGAAGTATAATCTGCCACTTTGCCTTGCGTATGTGGACTTTGAGAAAGCCTTTGATTCCGTCGAGATTTGGGCGGTGCTGTAGTCCCTTCAGCATTGCCAAGTTGACTCGCGGTATATCGAAGTGCTGAAATGTGTGTACAGTAGGGCTAAGATGACTATCCGAGTACAGAACCAGAGTAGGAACCTATCCAACTGCAGAGAGGTGTAAGACAGGGTGAAGTTACATCCCTGAAACTCTTCACCACTGCATTAGAAGGCGTTTTCAAGCTACTGGACTGGAAACGATACGGTATTAACATAAATGGCGAGGACATCACTCACCTTCGATTTGCCGACGATATAGTTCTTATGGCAGAATTGTTGGAGGACCTAAGCACCATGCTCAATGACCACAATAGTGCCTCCCAACGGATAAGTCTTAAGATAAACATGGACAAAACGAAGATCATGTATGACATCCATGTCACACCTATGCCGGTATTTTTTGGGAGCACTAAGCTCAAAGTTATTGACGAGTATGTTTACTTGGGACAAATAGTCTGACTAGGTAAGTCCAACTTCGACCGAGAGGTCAATTGACGGATTTAAGGTGGCTGGGCAGCTTTCGGGAAATCACGACACATCTTCTCGTCAAGTATACCTCAAAACTTGAAAACGAGGCTGTACAACCAGTGCGTCTTGCCAATGATGACTTATGGATCTGAGATATCTCTAATGGACGAAATAATTTTAACGCGGAATATTTAACAAAATGTTTTGGAACACTTTACGGAATTAAAATTTTTGAACAGGCCTTTAGTTTTTCTTTAAGCAATGATTCGGCGATAGTAGTAGATGAATTTAATTTTTTTGGTAATATAGAACGTTTCATACGTTCATACGTGAAGTATTTCTCAAAAACCGCAACATGAACGGGGACACAAGGTACGGCCTTGAACCACCTGCATCCATCACATACCTACCCCTAATTATATTAAATCATTCGTTGAAGTTCTCTTCTTCTTGTTTATACAGGGTATTTTTGGAACGCTCCCGAAAACTAAGACAGGCGACAGCACCAAGTATACCTTTGATCATGGGTCACAAATAAATTCGATCCTGATTAAAAAAAATCATCTTTTTACAACGTTTTATTAGCTTTATTCACGCGCCATCATGTTAGTACAGCTAAATGAAACGATCATTTCATAAAAAAAAAACATGAAAATACTGAAACCTAAAACCAGCAGTGGAATAACTGAGTTCATATCAGCTGATTAAAGGTCAATGTACGCGCGAACGCAAATTCGCGCGATCCGCAACTAGCGGGCCATACCACAATACCTAATAATTTACAACACTTGTCTAAATACCTAACTTATCTACTTAACCTACTATTTTGTCACTGTACTTGTCTCCACGTAGCCATTTTAATCCGAATTTACAGGTTAAATAACCCAAATAACTGGTTCGATTTCCGCTAATGAAAAAATACATAAATGAAATGTAACCAAGGTTAGAGTCATGCGTTTTTATTCATCGTGTAGGTATGTTTATTATTCTCTTGTATTCAGTTATGTATGTATTCAGATTAGTTCAGTACTAAGTTATTTAAAAAAATTAGTTATGAAACAGCTTACCGCTCTAAATCCTCCGTGGTCTTATGAGATGCGGCTCAAATTGTGCTCCATTCATTTCAAGGCAGATGTGGGCTCGGTGTTGCGTCTCCTCATGGAGGCGGGGCATCATCGTGTGGTCTTCGACACAGTCCGTACGTAGTTTGTCGAAAACATCCACGATCCTTTTGTAGTTTCGTCAGCACTATCACACTCACGATTAAAAACCCTTTCTTTCACATACCCCACAGAAAGAAGTCTAACGGGGTCAGATCTAGTGCACGAGGTGGCCAAGCGTGTGGTCCTAGTTCGCCAAATCCAGCGATCATCAAATAGCTCATTGAGGCGCTCACGGACGAACCTCACGACATGTGGAGGGGTACTATCATACTGGAACCATGTGCGGCGATATTCAGCCAACGATAGGTCGTCTAAAATGTCTGTCAACTGTTCATTTATAAAGTTTAGGTATCGCTGTCCGTTCAGTCGCTGTGGCAGAAACACTGGTCCTAGTATGCGATCCTTAAATAAACCTGCCCATACGTTAACCGACCATCGGGTTTGGTGCCCGGTTTGTCGAACTGCGTGCGGGTTAAACTCTGAATACACGTGTGTATTTCTTCGGTTCCACAGGCCGTTTCTGGTAAATGTCGACTCATCCGTCCAGACAATGTGCTCAATGGAACCAGCCACACGTTGTTGCTGGTATAATAACCAACGGCAGAAAACTCGTCGGCGGTCGTGATTGCCGGGAACTAAAGCTTGCACTTTGTGCAATTTGTTTGGGCGCATTCGGTTACGCTTCAACACTTTGTGCACTGCACAGTATGACACACTTGTTCCATCCCGACGTCTTAACAATTTATTTAGCGATACTTTGTGTACCTAGGTTCGGATACATGACATGTTGTCGTATTCACAATCACTATAAACGTACGCTTTAAGCATTATTAAAACAAAAAACGAACAAGAATAATACCAACTTGTAATTACAATTTAATAAAAAAATAGACAAAACTGAAACCTACTGCGTCACAATGTGATGCGACACGAGCCGGGCGGGTTAAAATGTTTCGCACCGAGCTAGATACAGGT
Source organism: Parnassius glacialis (assembly GCA_033319125.1). Lineage (NCBI taxonomy): Eukaryota > Metazoa > Arthropoda > Insecta > Lepidoptera > Papilionidae > Parnassius > Parnassius glacialis. Next base: position 41,887,832 of record JAVANC010000005.1, read on the forward strand.
CGAGTGGAGGGAGGTTACAGTCGCGTTCTAAAGTACTACATGGTATTGGGATATTGTTTTATAATATTATAGTAAGTAATTAATTGTTTTATTGTAGAATCATAATAGGTGCCTTACTTGGAATTAAAAATGGATAATGTTTACTTGAGCATTATTTGTTATTTCTATCGTAAAATATAAAGTAGTTTGTAATAAGGAAACTTAAGGTAAGGGTGGCACGCCGTCCATTATGTCGTCTTTAGTCACATGGAAGCCAGATGTTGAAGGTGTTTTGGTGTTACTGGATGCTACTTCATCATCACTTTCATCTTCGCTTAAGCTTCCGTCATCAGGTCTATCACATGGTAATTTTTTCGGTATTCTTCCTCAACACTTTTATATTTACTGCACAATTTTCCCCATTCACCTTCTCCTATCATATTTACCTTTTAGTTCACTAGTTTAGTCATAAAACAATAGATATAAATAATTTTTCTTTCCTTCCTTTTTAAAACATCGTCGCGAGTCGCAAAGCAAGCTGTGTATGCGACTGTATTTTTGGAGCGAACAAAGCGCGGGAACCAATAGCATGCAGGCACAGTAATACTGGCGGATTGTTCCCCCGTCTCGCCCCCTTCGTACCAATATGTGATATATCGCTCAGTGCCCAAGTTCAAGGCCAGCGTTCTTTTTTCACCGTTCGCGCGTACATTAACCTCCATTAGTCAGGTGATATCAATTCAGTTTTCAATGCTGGTTTTATGTTTCAGTATTTTCATGATTTTTTTTATGAAATTATCGTTTCATTTAGCTGTAATAACATGATGGCGCGTGAATAAAGCTAATAAAACGTTGTAAAAATATGATGTTTTTTTTCATCAGGATCAAATTTATATGTGACCCATGATCAAAGGTATACTTGGTGCTGTCGCCTGTCTTAGTTTTCGGGAGCGTTCCAAAAATACCCTGTATACCCGTAGCAATCTACTCCTGGAAGTGGAACTCTCTCATAATAAGTAGAGATTTGCAATAACATGCAGACAGATAGAAAATTAATGTACCTACCAGATGTCTTGCACCTTTGACGATGCTCCCTGTAGCAGTTCGGGGTAGTTACATCTAGCATGTTTTAATAATAATAACAATAAAATAACCTCCTCACTGAATTTTTTTTATAGGATAAGGGTGACAAACGAGCACACAGTCCACCTGATGGTAAGTGGTTGCTGCGGCCCATAGACATCTACATCTATCCTCTATTACAAATCAAAATGATGCGTTGTCACGCGTGAGGACTAAGATGGTATGCCTCATTTCCAGTAAAAAGGGCCTCCGGCCACCTGCACTCACCAAGCGAAACGCAGAGGTAAACCTCTACTTCACGCTGGTTTTCTGTGAGGTCGTGGTACCACCCCGGTTCGAGCCGGCCCATCCGTGCGACAAAAAAAGCTGCCGCGTGGCTCTACCACTGTCAAAAATGAATTTCCGCCACGGCGGTCAGTCTCAACGGAGATTAAACATCTGCACAGGATAGGATTATAATGCACAAGTGTGTGCACAAAGGCAGTTATTCTCTATTTATTAATACGATACGAGAAAGAACAAAGGCTTAACTTGCTTTCCGGGGCACCCGGATGAAACACTGCAACTTTTTTGACTTTGACTTTTTTCGTATGCTTCCGCAAACGCTACAGCATTACACACCGGTAGCATTGTGCTATATTTTTGAAATTATCTAGGTATTGACTATTTACCGAAACATACGGTGCATTTTTAAGGAAAAAAAATAACATTGTATTAAAAATCTGTTGCATTTAATTTTATATACACTTTATAAAACAAAGCGATTAATTATTCTCAATATTAAGTGGCATTCCACTTCTAAACAATCTTCTGTGTCATTACACCCCTCATCAAATATTAACTACTCTTGTAAACCTTTTACTGCTTATAATGAGTAAAGAAATAATATTTCAGTCTTAAGTAGGTACTCTTCATAATGTCCCAGTTTCCGAAAACTCTTCTTGAGGCACTTCAACGGATTTTTTTTTTGAATTGAGCCCTAGAGCTTTTATAATGAATATTATAAAAAAGATTATTAAGTTGACCGGACTTCAAGTAGATCCTTATAAAAAAGGTTTACGGATAATAAGCAATTTGATATAACACCACTATTACAACAAACATAGCATAACATTTTATATAATGTACTTGCAATATTACTAATTTCTGTACTTGGACATTTTAGATGTATTAAAGACATTTAAAAAAAATCTATTAATATATCAATAATTAATAATATAAATGTTCGATTCCTGTTATAGACATTATAGTAATTTAATTTTTGACTACTAAGTGTTGGATAATTATGCTCTGCGTTAGAATATGCGATGCGTTATATGGAAGTATTCACTAATCTAAACTTTTTGCTAGAGGACATTTGAAGTTCAATCACCAGCGATGGAGAAGCATTGCGAAATTTTCACTGTTTTCCTTTTAAAGCAAATGATAGAAAATTTTAGGTTTGTAGTGTAGTTAACATAATATATTCGCCTGTCGATCTGTTGATAGGTTTATTTTCACTTTACTGTTTTAATAAGTATTAAATATAATCATTATTTTAATAAATTATAATAACTTTAATAAGTTACATAAATTGAAAATAAAATAATTCATAATTTTTAAGAAATTGAATAATCGTTATGTAAAATTATATACTTATATAAGTAAAAAAAAAAACACTATCAATACAAAGGTATAAAAAATGGGAAATGGCATTCATTATGTGACGGCACGCTCCACTAGACGTTTTCTTTAGGAATGTTATGAGGGTAAAGGCGAATCTCGGCACATAAAATACTTTTCTGAAGCCATTTATTTAGTAAAGTACGGATTTCGGTCTGATAATTCTGTCCCATAGTTTTTACTTCAGTCGTAACTGCGTTCAGTCGTAAAATTCCGTACACAGCATTCAATATTTACACAATATTTCACTTTTAAATTAAGTCTTGATAAACATTATAAAAGAAAAAAATGCATTATTTAAAAATTTGAGAAACAAACTTAAGGGCTTAAAACAAAACTCGATTGTTAATGTTATTTAAAAAAATCTTCTAATCTAAATATAATAATCTATATAGTAATCTACTAAACGACTAATGTTTAACAATACTTCTAAATGAAATAAAGCTCGGTGTCATTACTTCCTACATGAATTTTTGCATACAAGACTCAACTATCACTACTTATCCTATACTGCATAGTATAAATAGTTGTATATAATCTTACCTTACAGATTTTATTAATGTTTTCACAACTATATAATAAAATGTCTCGGAGAATTTTTCGTGCAAAATTAATACATAGTATGAAAAAAATATTTGCTAATTACGTTTGTTTACGATAACACTAATAATATTTAATCTCATCAAATGAATTACTTAATTATAACGTCTGCCAACTGAATTATATATTGTCATATAACATATAATTTTTGCCGTGTAGTGGCGGTCAAGAATATCCACTAGCCATATCCTCCCGTGGGTGTCGTAAAAGGCGACAAAGGGAAACAGGCAGGAGATGGGCAGCAGCATCTTCTTGATAATAGCCAAAGTTACAATAAAAAAACTGCGGTTGCCAACTCGCTCGCTGAGCGTGGCAACTATGGCAAATACCCCCCAATGAATAGAGCAACAAACAGACGGCCCCCAGTCCCCGGCGGCCCCGCTATTCCTGGCTACGGTGACGACCATGGTAACGGCGGGGCAGGGGGTGCTAAGAATCTCCGGTGGAGGTTCGGTTGCCACCTTAGACGACTCGACCTGGCAACGTACATCGCATGCACCCTGAGGACTGACGAGAAGATCGTGGAGCTGGAAGAAGAGATAGACAATTTGCGCTGGCATATTATAGGATTATCCGAAGTCCGAAGAGAGGGGGAGGACACGGTAATCCTCGAATCCGGCAACTTGCTCTATCACCGGGAGGGCGACCATCTGTCCCAAGGAGGTGTCGGATTTATCGTCCACAAGTCTCTCGTTAACAACGTTGTAAAGATCGGGAGTGTTCGACGAGGGTTGCTTACCTTATACTCAGAATCACCAAACGGTATTCGCTGAAGGTCATACAACTTTACGCACCAACCTCGGCACACCCCGATGAGGAGGTGGAGGGAAATGTATGAGGATATCTCTAGAGACATGCATTCCTCCAAAACCCAATATACGGTGTTAATGGGAGACTTCAATGCAAAACTAGGCACAAGAGAGAAGTGTGAGCTTGAAGTAGGGAAATTTGGAATAGGGCAACGGAACCCTAAGGGGCCAGCAGCTGGCCGACTTCATGGAGAAAGAGGGACTCTTTATGATGAACTCTTTCTTCCAGAAGCGGCCCCACAGGAAGTGGACCTGGTCGAGCCCCGACGGTTCGACAAAAAATGAGATTGACTTCATTTTGATGACCAGACGACAACTGTTCAGTGATGTCTCCGTGACCTCGAGGGTGAAAACTGGTAGCGATCACTGAATGGCACACTGACCCTAAACGTTAAGTTGGAGAGGTCTCGTCTAATGAAGTTAACGCTCCGTCCCCCTCGTGCTCTGTTCCAAAGTCCCGAAACCTTTCAGCTCGAGTAACAAAACTGTTTTCAGTGCCTAGAAGACTGCAATGAAGTGGACGATATGTATGACAAGCTCGTGGAAACTGTCCATGCGGTTGGAGCTAAGTTCTGCAAGACCCGCCGCAGAAGAACACAAAAATTCTCCGATAACACTTTTAATATCATGGCTTTTAGACGGGAGATGAAGTTACATTCTTCATCAGATTGGACAGCATACAGGCAACTGAACAGACAGATCTCCAAATGCATGCGGCGGGACTTACGCAACTCCAATACAGCTTGTATTGAAGAAGCGATCGAGCGGAACCAAGGTTTCAAAGTCATTGCCAGAGATCTGTGTGCCAGAAAGAGCCAACTGTTAAAGCTGAAGACCGAATGTGGCAGCATCGTTCCCGGGACACCTGAGATTTTGAGTGAGATTGAGAGGTTCTATGAGCAGCTGTACACGTCATCGTTGGAGCCACACGCAAGTGTGAGTAACGATCTAAGAGCGAGTCTTATCCGATACTATTCCGAAGATATCCCGGACGTCACTCTGTGCGAGATTAGAATGGCTCTCCAGCACCTTAAAAACGGCAAGGCCCCAGGCGAGGATGGAATTACAGCGGAGCTTCTGAAAGCGGGTGGAAGAACGGTACTTGAAGTCCTTCAGAAGCTCTTTAATTCCGTCCTCCATGGTGACATTACACCGTAGGCGTGGAGCAAAAGTGCGGTGGTCTTGTTCTCCAAGAAAGGTGGCAACGCTCTCTTGAAGAACTACAGACCGATTTCCCATCTGATCCGCGTCTACGTGCTGTTTTCGAGAGTCATTACGAATCGTCTTGCGCGCAGACTTGACGACTTCCAGCCTCCTGAACAAGCCGGTTTCCGAAAGGGCTTTAACACCATAGACCACATACATACCCTTCGGCAAATTGTACAGAAGTCCGAAGAGTACAATTTGCCACTATGTCTGGCGTATGTGGACCATAAGAAAGCCTTTGATTCCGTCGAAATTTGGGCGGTGCTGCAGTTCCTTCAGCGGTGCCAAGTTAACTGTCGGTATATCGAAGTGCTGAAGTGTTTGTACAGTAGAGATACGATGGCTATCCGAGTACAGAACCAGAGTACGAAACCTATCCAATTGCAGAGAGGTGTAAGACAGGGTGATGTTATATCCCCGAAACTCTTCACCGCTGCATTGGAAGACGTTTTCAAGCTTCTGGACTGGAAACAATACGGTATTATCATCAATGTCGAGTACATCACTCACCTTCGATTTGCCGACGATATAGTCCTTATGGCAGAATCGCTGGAGGACCTAAGCACTATGCTCAATGACCTCAATAGTGTCTCCCAACGGATAGGTCTTAAGATGAACATGGAAAAAACAAAGATATTGTTTAATGTCCATGTCACACCTATGCCGGTAGTTGTTGGGAGCACTAAGCTCGACGTTGTTGACGAGTATATTTACCTGGGACAAATAGTCCGACTAGGTAAGTCCAACTTCGACCGAGAGGTCAATCGACGGATTGAACACGGCTGGGCAGCGTTCGGGAAGCTACGACACATCTTCTCGTCAGACATACCTCAAAACCTTAAAACGAGATTGTACAACCAGTGCGTGTTGCCAGTGATGACTTTCGGAACTGAGACGTGGTCCTTCACTGCTGGCCGTATGAGTAAGCTCAAGGTCGCTCAGCGAGCTATGGAGAGGGCTATGCTCAGAGTTTCTCTGCGTGATAAACTTAGGAGTGAGTATATCCGCAGTAGATCCAGAGTAACCGACATAGCCCAACGGATTAGTAAGCTGAAGTGGCAGTGGGCCGGCCATATAGCTCAAAGAACCGACAACCGATGGGGAAGAAAGGTTCTTGAGTGGCAGCCTCGTACCGCTAGGCGAAGTGTAGGGCGACCCCCCACGAGATGGAGTGACGACCTGGTAAGACATGCAGGAAGTCGATGGATGCAGGTGGCTCAGGACCGTGCTTTGTGGCATTCCTATGGGGAGGCCTATATTCAGCAGTGGACTTGTGAAGGGCTGTAATGATGATGATGATGATATATTTTTTTTATTTCACTGTTTATTTATTACAAAAAGGGAAATATATTTATAAGAATGTACCCAACATATCTCTGTCTATAATATATAAGTAACATTTAATTTTACAACATCATTCTACAGATGAATACCAGCACCACTCGACTCTCAACTGATATTGCAAAAACCGCGTTCATATCGTTGTAACTTTAGCCCGAGTTATTTCTGAATAGAACTGAAAACCGGAATCTTTACTATAGTGCGCAATGAATTGATTGTACATTTATATTCTTTTGGTAAAAATATTACTATCACACTATCCTAGTTGTTCTGCACCAACAATATATACTTATATGTATATTGTTGGTGCAAAACAAAGTACCTACACCATAATATTAGTGATATTTATATAGGTATTTAATTCTCTATAATCTTCTCAGAATTTAAAGTAGTTCTTGTTTTGTAGCCAAGTTCAAAAAAGGAGGAGGTTCTCAATTCAACTTTTTTTTTGTTTGCATGTTACGCAATATCTTTATTAATTGAGAACCGGTTTTGACTATTTGTTCTTTATAAAATACTTCAGTCGCGATTACATAATATAAAGGGTCTTCAAGAAATTAAAATGAATAAAATATTTCAAATTATGCAGTCGGGCTTCCATTCTTCTATACATTATATAACAAAAACCCCGTTGGTCGTTTCAGAGACGTTTAGGTGTACACATAGGCATGGCAATTTTGATAATTTGCTATAAATGGAATTTTAGAGTTTCTAATCAGATAACTTACTAAATTTAACATTTCTAAAAATTTTATTTTCTTCTGATTTTACCGACACATGCCGACATATTATTATCTACGGCCGTTGTGAGGTCATTAACAAGGCTGCCTCAAAGCAAACCGCTGCGCGGCGAGCGCCTTCAAGGTTTTTGTGTTAATAGCTATACCTATTTAGACACAGTTATTTTCCGCAAATTTAAATTTAAAAATAATAGAAGTTAGAATGAAATATATTTTTTTTAAATCATGTGTTGGCAGTTTATTAATATTTTCATTCCCTTCTTGAATACCTAACAATATTTGATATGTTAATATTTGTTTTATATTTTATAATATCTTACTAATATAACTTTAAGAAGTCATTTTACGAGGAAAATTCTTAGACTCTTAAGAAGATAACGATGTTTTGACGTAATCCATCAGTTTCTGAAATTACGTTCATTACAATCTATAATAGTCAACTACTGAACATAGGCCGCCCCACAGATGTTTGCAACCGCAGTTTTTTTTTACTTTAGATCTAGTTTTTGTTTAGTTTTAAACGTGGTAGAGTCATGCTGCAGCTATATTAATAGTATGGTTGTAGCACGAATGGGTCGGCTCGACCGGGGAAGGACCACGCTCTCACAGAGTACCAGCGTAAAATAGCAGCTTAACGCTGCTTTGTTTCGTGTGATGAGTGTAGAGAACCGGAGACCCTTTTTACTGGAAAAGAGGCATTCCATCTTAGTCCTCACGGGTGACAACGCATCTACATTTTGAGTCTTTATTGAGGATAGATGTAGATGTCTATGGGTCACAGTAACTACTTACCATCAGGTGGACTGTGTGCTCGTTTGTCACACTATCCTATAAAAAAAAAAGAAGATGCTGTGAAGATAAAGCCACACTCATGTGACGATTTGGGCTAGTGGATATAATTTCAACGCCAATACTAATTGTTATTTGAATTACATATGTCATAATTGCTCACTATTTGAATTCTAGTTACCTTTAAGCGGTCTTAAATGCGCAGTTGTAGCTCAGAGGCTGGGGGCACGTTTTAAGTTTCATAGTACACGAGCAACCAGATTTCGTACCCCGCCACAGCACACATTCTAATTATGGGTCCAACTTCCAACTTTAATCTTTGAAATACCAAGATCTCAACGGTGAATGAGCATATCGTTAGAAAACCTGACTATATTTTACACGTTACGTTTACACTTATATCAACACAAGCTACCACCGTGTTTATACTTTTACTTCTAAAACATTCTCCTTGAACAGTCGGAAGTCATTTAATGAATGGGCGACAGTAGGAGTCCATAAGAGCAGAGATAGGTTATATGATCTTTACCATGAAAGGTCATATAATCATAGCGTCGAATTTAGGGAATATGTAAAAAAATATTCAAAAATATTTAAAAGAGTGTGCTCCACAGCCAAGTCTTTGCATTTGAGCAACAAAATTAAGACGGCTTCTAATAAAATTAAAATGACATGGAGTATAATTAAAAGCGAAACTGGTAAGATTAACTCTCGCAATTCAAACTACCAGTTAAGTGTTAATAACAAATTAAACGAATCAGATCAGGACGTTGCAATGGTTTTTGAGAAATATTTTACTGATATTCCGATATTAACCACTAAGTCACTGAATTCTTCTCCTGCGGTCGCCGAATCATTACTTAAACAAAATGTAAATGCGTGTACAAAGAATTTTACATTTCATAAAGTATCATCAAAAGATATTGTAAAATATTTAAAACTATTGATGTTAAGAAAACTGCGGATCTGTGGGGGATTTCCGTTAAAGTTATTGCGTCTATAATAGATACAATCGCGCCTCATTTAGCTACTATTTTTAATACTAGTATCGAATCTGGTGTGTTTCCTGATTTAATGAAGTATAGTAAAGTAATATATAATTTTAAATCTGGTAGTACATTAGACCCCGCTAATTTAAGACCTATTTCTGTACTACCAACACTTAGTAAGATTTTTGAAAAAATTATTCTTCATCAAATGTTAAATTTCTTTAATATAAATAATTTACTTCATAAAAATCAATTTGGTTTCACAAGGGGTCGCTCGACAACTGATGCCGGTGTTGAGCTGATTAAATATATATTTAATGCATGGGAGAATTCACAGGATGCTTTGGGTATATTTTGTGACCTATCCAAAGCCTTCGATTGTGTTCACCATGAAACATTAATCAGGAAACTTAAACACTACGGTGTAAGAAGTGATGCTCTTAAATTAATTATTTCATATTTAAGTAAGAGAACGCAAAAAGTTGTCATTAACAGTATGTGTTCTTCCGGGTCGATGGTACAGATGGGCGTGCCTCAAGGCTCAATTCTAGGCCCCTTTCTGTTTCTTGTATACATTAATGACTTACCTTACATAGTAGGAGATAACCATGATATAGTATTATTTGCAGATGACACTTCTTTAATTTTCAAATTAAGTCGACAATTGCTAAAATATGACGAAGTAAATAATGCTATATCTAAATTAGTAAATTGGTTCAATGTTAATAATTTGCATTTAAATGGCACTAAAACGAAACGTATAAAATTTATGACTCCAAATGTCAAACAATTAAATACTAATGTAATTTTAAATGGGGAGAAACTGAGTCTTGTAGATACCACCATTTTTCTTGGAATCACACTAGACGCGAAGGTTCAATGGAGCCCCCATATATCAAAACTAGCAAGCAGACTTAGTTCTGCAGCATATGCCGTAAAAAAGATTAGAAGTCTAACTAGTGTTGAAACAGCTAGACTAGTTTACCGTAGCTATTTCCATAGCATAATGTCGTATGGTATTTTTGCTATGGGGACACGCAGCTGACACTGAAATTATATTTGTTTTACAGAAGAGGGCCATAAGAGCAATTTATGATTTAAAGCCTAAAGAGTCGCTGCGACAAAAATTTAAGGAAATTAATATATTAACTTTGGCCTCTCAATACATTTATGAAAATGTAATGTACGTACACAAAAATAAAAGTAGTTTTACAAAAATAAGTGATATTCATTCTGTAAATACTAGGAACAGACACAAGCTAGTAGTACCGGTTACTCGACTCCATCGAGTCAGTAATTCATTCTTGGGGCGATGTATACGCTTTTACAACAAAATTCCAGAAAATATACAAAATTTGACCTGCTCAAAGTTCAAAAACTTTATTAAACTAAGTTTGTATAAAAAGGGTTATTATAGTATTAAAGAATTTATAGATGATAATAACCCCTGGAAATGAGGTGATCGCTACCAAGCTATTTCTAATTTGTTGTGTTGTTAATTTGTGTAACATACATGATTGTAAGCTGTTATTTTAAAAAAAAAAGTCCCGCTGGGTTTCTTGCTGGTTCTTCCCAGGACAGAGGTTTTTTTTTCAAACCAGTGGTAATTATACAAAGGAGTGACTTTCAATAAGCATTATTTATAATCTATATTGAATAAAAAAGTTTCTGTTTCTGTTTCTGTTTCTGTTTACAGTGACACAAGGCAACGTGTATCATTACCATCAAACGTTTAATGTTAACGAACTGGTGATAGAAAATCTTGGTTAATAATTTAGCAAAAATAATTAAATAGTAATTACTTGTATGATACAGTTTTACTCATATAAAATATATGACATTAAATTAAAAAAAACTCTTACTAGAATCATTAAGTGACTCTGTCAAGTCTCATTAGTGATGCGTCAATATTAGGATCGGTGGAGAAAAGAATTTTCCTTTATAGAATAAGCACAACAAACATCACAGACTGTCCACTTGATGATGAATGATATATGATATAATACCTTATTACGAGTAAAAAAAGTCTTAATTTCTTTTCACCCACCCTACGAACAAAGCAGTATTAACTGCTATTTTACGATTAAGCACATTGTTTTTCTTCGGTCAAGCCGATCCATTAGTACGCCAATCATAATAATAAATCTGTATCATGACCGCTTTGACTCATCATTTTCAAGAAAAAGTGAATTTCCACAAGTAATCATATTCAGTAATATGTTGAATTAAAATGATTATATTCTATCCCTTGTTTTGAACAGTGGTAGAGCCACGCGGCAGCTTTTGCTGTCGCACGGATGGGCCGGCTCGAAACGGGGTGGTACCACGACCTGACAGAATACCAGCGTGAAGTAGAGGTTTACCTCTGTGTTTCACTTGGTGAGTGCAGGTGGCCGGAGGCCCTTTTTACTGGAAATGAGGCATTCCATCTTAGTGCTCACGGGTGACAACGCATCTAAACTTTGATTAGTAATAGAGGATATATGTAGATGTCTATGGGGCCGCAGCAACCACTTACCATCAGGTGGACTGTGTGCTCGTTTGTCACCCTCATCCTATAAAAAAAATTAAGAAATTTGTAGTAAAAATAATATGGAATAAAACTTATTTTCCGCATTTATGCACGTTTAATTTTCATATATTTAAAATGATATAAACATTTGTATATTTATATTTTGGAAATATAATTACGGTACCTTTGTGCTCCTTTCTAATCGAACAAGGTTTTCTTATGTGAAGCAGGTATGTATATAATAGTTACTATTAGATTTTAAAATTGTTTTAGTTCATGTGGTGGCGGCAAAAGATAATCCATTACCCCATCGTGTCCCGAAGTTTTCGAAGAGAAGTGAGGAAAGACTTCATGACAATGTCATGAAGTCTTTCCGGCATCCATATACCATGTATATCCATCTCGTATTTTAACAGACCGGCAGCTAAAACAGCGTAAAAGATGCGTGATGTCATCGCTAATCCAATCGCTAAGCTTTCAAAATAAGCACACACTCTACCTATGAATTTTGAGCTCTCCTAGCCTCCCTATGAAGGCTACGTGAAAGAAACCCTTGCCTAGTAGTGGACGAGCTCATAAAGAAGAAGAGAAGGGAGGTTGTGTAATTATTATAATTGAGAATGATATTAAGTTTTTATCCACGCCCATTACCTTTTTTGTTTCAAAGTGCACTCTTTCTCTGGAATGACTAACAAAAAATTGAGTCACTTATATTGATCGTAAATTCAAAGTCAGTCAAAACTAAACTCATAGTACAGATAAAAATAGCGATGGATGAGATTATCCCTAAAAATTTGAAATTCCATTTGTAAGGATTTCAGTTGGCGAATATCAGTAAACGACATTGAATGATAGGGTATGCGAAAGATATTTGTATAGCATTTTTAGGTATTTAAAAATAAAAATAAAGCTGTGCAATGTTATCAAACTTTAATATCCCTTCTGTTTGAGCCTACTTATTTGTTTTGCAGGTACAATACGTTTTTCATATAAGAAATACCATTATTTTTACATTTTTATTTAATTTTTATTTATTTAATCTTTCATGCACGAAGTTGTACATGTGGCGGACTAGTGAAGTAGTGTGAAGTCCTAGCTAGCTATAGGCCATTCTCTCCCAGTCAACCATTAGGCTAAACATAGATAGACAAACAAGATATATTTACCACTCAAGTCCACTGAAAGTCTCGTCAAAATTGTCCAGCAGTTTCGGAGATTAGCCGGAATAATCAGATATATAGACACACAAAAATATAAAACATTGTTTTTGTTTTAAGTACCGTATATACTTTCATATATGTATGTTTGGCAAGAAGCTGTTATTTTAATGTTACAAACAGACACTTCAGTTTTGTTTATTTGTTTAGATAATCTCTTTAACCTCTCAGAGAGAAAATTTAATAAATGTAATTAAATTTAATCAACATTTGTGATTAAATTTATTTTAATAAGAAAAAAGTGTGATATTAATTGCTAACAAACATTTGATCTTATATACGTGCTAAAACCTGTCCAATTGCAGAGAGGTGTAGGACAGGGTGACGTCATATCCCCGAAACTCTTCACCGCTGCATTGGAAGACATTTTCAAGCTTCTGGACTGGAAAGGATATGGTATCAACATTAATGGCAAGTACATCACTCACCTTCGATTTGCCGACGATATAGTAATTATGGCAGAATCGCTGGAGGACCTAAGCACTATGCTCAATGACCTCAATAGTGTTTCCCAACGGATAGGTCTTAAGATGAACATGGCAAAACAAAGATCATGTTTAATGTCCATGTCACACCTATTCCGGTAGTTGTTGGGAACACTAAGCTCGAAGTTGTTGACGAGTATGTTTATCTGGGGACAAATAGTCCGACTAGCTAAGTCCAACTTCGACAAGAGGTCAATCGTTGGATTCAACTCCGGTGGGCAGCGTTCGGGAAATTACGGCACATCTTCTCGTCAGGGATACCTCAAAACTTGAAAACGAGACTGTACACCCAGTGCGTGTTGCCAGTGATGACATACGGAACTGAGACGTGGTCCTTCACTGCTGGCCGGATGAGTAGCTCAAGGTCGCTCAGCGAGCTATGGAGTTTCTCTGCGTGATAAGCTCAAAAATGAGGATATCCGCAGTAGAACCAGAGTGACCGCCATAGCCCAAAGATTAGTAAGCTGAAGTGGCAATGGGCCGGCCATATAGCTCGAAGAGTGACGACATGCTAAGATATGCAGGAAGTCGATGGATGCAGGTGGCTCAGGACCGTGCTTTGTGGCATTCTTTGGGGGAGCCCTATGTTCAGCAGTGGACTTGTGAAGGGCTGTAATGATGATGATGATGACGTGCTGAAAGCACAATATGACATTTGTTGTAAATCGTCACACGTTTTTTTTAAATTTAAATTAATAATACGGTACCCTTATACCAGTTTTGTATATACTATGCTTAGTCAGTACTAAGCCGCCTTATACTCTTTTACGACTTTATTAAATTGTGAATCATTTAAATTTTAACTTATTTACATAATAAATATTGTAATATTACTTATCGCAAATACTACATGCTTTCTAACTTTGACGGTATTTTACATTGAGCTTATATTAGACGATGATCTTGCAATATACAGTAAATCAAAAGATTTAGCTGACTTTCCCAACCACCCCTATGACACCAACTGGACGAATAGTAGTTGAGGCTTCTCTTATGCCGCCACCACCCATAGTTTGTCTGTTTTATATTTAATTTTATGTCGAACTTAGCATTATAAACATTATCTGCCTGTACAAATGATCTTTCCACAAAAAACTTCTAAACCTATCGACAGAAAATGTAGGTACAGGGTGAACAAATTTACCTCAAAATCACCTACCTCATTTTCTTTCAGAGTAATATTCAGATAACACCTTCGAAATATTCTCAATAATTCATACACACAAAGTACGGGCACAAAATAGGGTACTCTATTAGGAAATCAAGTCGTGAAATTGTGCATTACATAAACCAATATTAAACAAAAATTAAACGTTTTAATTAGGTATAATTATAAATTAGTACAGTATTTAACATAGCCCAATGGGTTAGTAAGCTGAAGTGGCATTGTACCAGTCAGAGTTCGACGAACTGAAAACCGGCAAACGGGTTGTAGTAGGCATTCAACCATCTAATAAGACATGCAGGAAGTCGATGGATGTATGTGGCTCAGGACCGTGATTTATGACATTACTTGAGGAGGGGGGGAGTCTATGTTCAGCAGTGGATTTGTGAAGGACTGTATTAATAATAATAATGATGATGATTATGATGGTATCTTTTGGGTATCCCTTCCTCACAGATCAAATAAACTGATAGTAAGAAACTTTGTATTAAACCGCATGCGAAGGTTTTATGCTAATACTATGTAAACCAACACCTGTATCCTCTTACCCTATACGATTTATGGATACAAGATTCCTACTAAAATATTTATGGGCAAACAAAGACATTTAAAATGTGTTACAAATGTTATGTCTTTTTTGATATCTCTTAGGTATTCATCTCTCACTGCGGAAAGAGGAATATTTATATGAAAATTATGATGCTATTGAAAAGAATCGTAAAACAATAGGCTATACGTCTTGTTATTCGGCACAAGCTTCCTATCATTCCTGAGAGAACTGATGAATGAGAGAATGATATATGGCTTTCAAATGGATTTTGTCAGTACCATACGAGCACCACATACCCAATAAGTAAGTTAATTGTGCTACGCCTATTGGCTGCGCATAAAATACGAACAAAAAACATTAATTTTTATATACTCTAAACGTCATAAAAGTACAACCTATAAGAGTATAAAAATACAACCTATAAAAGTACTATATATTTAGTATTTATTATTATTTTATTATTTTATTTACTTTTTATTTAAAAAAAATAAAAGCCGACTTCAAAGAACTAATAAGAATAAAACTATTTAACATTCAAGTCGGTACTAAAACAAAGTATATAGAAGAATGAAAGCCCCGACTTAAGACTTTGAAATATTTTATTTATTTTAGTTCCTTGAAGGTGGCTTTTGATTTTCATTAAAGGTTACTTTTTTACCTTCCGATAGGAATAAGGAATATCGCAATCTCAATTCCGTCTGAATGATGACATTAAAAAACATAACCTCTATTTTTTCCACTCTAAAAATGTGTAATTTTTTCTAACTTTGTATGAAATCGCAACTAAAGTATTAACTATTTTATAAAGGATAGAACAATCATAATCGGTTCACAATTAGCAAGGATATCGCGTAATATACAAAGAAAAAATTGAAGTTGAATTGAGAGCCTCCTCGTCTTTTTTAATTTGGCTACAAAAATATAAAATTATGGCACCAGATGGAAGTTAGCGTAGAAGATTCTTTTTTTTTAACTTAACTGTATGCCAATTAATTGCTCCATAAATGCTCCAGCAGAATCCGAAATTGCTGCACCTCTATTGTTATTAGTTAATTTATAATATTTTTTTAAAAAATTTACGTATCGAAAATTTTATTTTGCTTTAAAATATAAAACATCTACTTTTTAAAATTAAACTGTATGTCAATTAGTTGCTCCTTAATGCTCCAGCAGAATCCGAAATTGCTTCACCTCTATTGTTATTAGTTAATTTATAATTAATTTTTAAAAATTTAAGTATCGAAAATTTAGTTTTGCTATAAAATATAAAATATCTACTTTTTAAAATTAAACTGTATGCCAATTGATTCCTCCTTACATGCTACAGTAGAATCCGAAATTGATCCACCTCTATTGTTATTAGTTAATTAATAATTAATGTTAAAAAAATTTAAGTATCCAAAATTTAATTTTGATATAGAACATAAAATATGTATTTTATAAAATTAAACTGCATGTCAATTAATTGCTCCTTAAATGCTCCAGTAGAATCTGTAATTTATCTGTCTTTTGCTATTAGTTAATTTATAATTAATTTTGAGATAGAGTGATCCTATTTGAGTAATAGCACCATCATCAATAGACTGTAGTAACATTCTATAGTTAAAGTCATTTTATCGAACAAAAATTCATTGACTCTCAAGGTGGTACGTATAAAAGACTCTAGATGGCATAAACACAAAAATATTATTAACATGGTAGACAATCATGTTAATAATATTCCATCATCATCTATTCATAAAAATCCATAATTTCAAAACTCACCCATCAATACTTTTTTTGTTTTATGCCATTAGGCATCTATTCTACGTACCACCTTGAGATTCAATCAATTTTTGTTCGATAACATGACTTTAACTATAGAATGTTACTACATTCTATTGATGATGGAGCTATTACTCAAATACGATCACTTTATCTCAAAATTAATTATAAATTAACTTATAACAATAGAGGTGGAGCAATTTCGGATTCTGCTGGAGCATTTATTAAGAAATTAATTGGCATACAGTTTAATTTTAAAAAGTAGATATTTATATTTTATTGCAATATTAAATTTTCGATACTTAATTTTTTTTAAATTAATTATAAATTAACTTATAACAATAGAGGTGGAGCAATTTCGGATTCTGCTGGAGCATTTATTAAGAAATTAATTGGCATACAGTTTAATTTTAAAAATTAGATATTTATATTTTATTGCAATATTAAATTTTCGATACTTAATTTATTTAAATTAATTACAAATTAACTAATAACAATAGAGATAGAGCAATTTCGGATTCTGCTTGAACATTTAAGGGGCAATTAATTGGCATACAGTTTTATTTTAAAAAGTAGATATTTTATATTTTTATAGTAAAATAAAATTTTCGATACCTAAATTTTTTGAAAATTAATTATAAATTAACTAATAACAATAGAAGTGGAGGCAATTTTGGATTCTGCTGGAGCATTTATGGAGCAATTAATTGGCATACAGTTTAGTTGAAAAAATAATGTTCTACGCTTACTTCCATTTGGTAATTATGGCCGGCATAGACCTCCTTTCATTTCTGAGAAGGTCATGGAGAATAAAATTCCTATAAAAATATCACTAATACAATGGTGTATTTTGTTCTGCACCAACGATATTAATTAATATTAGTAAATCCAAGTTTGATAATATATTTTACTAAATGAATATTATTTTTTAATCAATGGCTACTTAATGATTTCTTATATTTACGCGAACACTACACATTGAATCAAACTACTTTTACGGATTCTATCGCTTTTAATTAAACGTTTTTTAATTGATGCATCAAAACCAACCAACGCAACATAGCTAACGTAAAACACCAACGTTCCGGGAAGTATGCAGTTTGTCATCATATTCTTAGATGGCCCCCGCCATTACATTAGATTTGATAAACCACAAATTCTCGCGGAAGAATATCGATTCCTGCCAAGGATGCTATTGTGATGCTACGTGAGCCTATTGAAATTAAAAAAAAACATCCTAATTTCGATAGAGAGGGAGGCTGGGTACTACCACCAGCTTGAGATCCTGTAATTAATAAAGTTAAAACTAAACCCAAGCATACCATTATTGGTATATTAACAATATATTGCAAGACATAAAGACACAGTAAGTTCATTCTGCGTAGATCGAACTAAAATTAATAATTAAAAAGGCTGAAGCTACTCTGGGTTAACTCTGATATCGGGACGTCCATCACCTCAGTCCACCGTGAACATGAGTGCTGTAAAGTACCCGAAACGTCGGGAATCAATAAAAATAAGTTAATTAAACGCGATAAAATCCGTTAAAGTAGTTTTATTCAAAACGGTCACTTTGCAAAAAATTTATTGTGCACTATAGGAAACTTTCCCCGTTTTCAGTTCTATTGAGATAGCCTTCTCCTAGCTGCAGTTATTAGTATTTTATGAGAAATTGCTCTGGCTAAAGTAACAACGATATGAACGTGGTTTTTGGCAATATCAATTGCGAGTCGAGTGCTGCCGTTTTCGTCCGTAGACTGATGTTGTAAAATTGAATGTTACTTATATATTATAGATAGATATATGTTCGGTACATTCCTATAAATATCTTGCCCTTTTTGTAATAAATAAGCGCAGTGAAAAAAAAAATTAACTATTTGACAGAATTTAATTCGGTTAGCAATATTTAGAATAAAGTAATTCATTGATGAGATTACACTAATAATCGTACACAAAAGTAATTAACTAATAAATTTTTCATACTATGTATTTTTTGCACCAAAAATTCTCCGAGACTCTTCACTATATAGTTGTGAAAACATGAATTAAGTCTGTAAGGTAAGATTATATACAACTATGTATACTATATAATACGATAAGTAGTGATATTTGAGTGTTGTATGCCAAAATTCTTATGAGTAGTGATAACACCGAGCCTAATTTCATTTAGTAGAATTGTTAAATATTATTCACTTAGTTCTACTGCTTAGAAAAAAATAAAAATAATTATAATTACAACCATGTTTTGTTTTAAACCCGTAAGTTTGTTACTCAATTTTTTTTAATATAATGCATTTTTTCTTTTATAACGTTTATCAAACCTAAATTAAGATGTAAATTGTGTTAAAACTAAATGCTGTGTACGGAATTTTACGAATGTACGCTGTTGCGACTGAAGTAAAAACTATAGGACAGAATTATCAGACGGAAATCCATAATGTACTAAATAAATGGCTTCAGAAAAGTATTTATGTGCCGAGATTTTTTCATCGTTATTATATTCCTAAAGAAAACGTCTAGTAGACCGTGTCATCACATAACGTTCGACATTTTCCATTTTTACCTTTGTAGGTATTGGTGATGTTTTTTTTACTTAATGATATTATAATATAATTTAACATTACTATTATTTAATTTGTTATGTAATAATTATGATTTATTTTATTTTATGTTACAAATTATTTTTTTTATAATTTATTACAATTATAATTATAATTAATATTTACTAAAAATAGCAAAATTTGAAAAGAAACCTACGGAACGATCGAAGGGCAAATATATTTTGTTAAAATTTGGTCTTTTAAATATTATGCCCACTACAAACCTTAAATTTTCTTTCCACCGCCCTAAGAGGAAAGCAGTCAAAGTTCGCCATGCTACTTCATTCAACTTCATTCAAACCTTAGCGTTATCTACTATTATCAGGAGACGGAGAAGCAGCCCTAGTTAATTTTAACCAAGACACAGGTGTTCTCTCTGGCTGTTGCTTCGTATCTCTTCTACTTGGGTACAAATTAGAACAGTCCTTTGTGCCTAGGAATGGAATTTGCGTATAATATGTGAGAGAGGACATCTGCTTTAAACAAATTTATGAAAATGTAATGTGTGTACATAAAAACATAAATATCTTTAATAAGAATAAAAATGATCACACCTTAAACACTAGGAACAACAATAAGCTTGTAGTGCCGGTTATTAGACTCCACAGAATCAGTAATTCATTTATGGGGCAATGTATACCTTTTTACAACAAAATCCCAGAACATGTTCAAAGTTTGTCAATAAACAAGTTTAAAAGTGTCATTAAAGAAAAACTGTACAAAAAGGGTTATTATAATATCAAGGAATATATGAATGAAAATAACCCCTGGGAATAATGTGATCGCTACCATGCTGGTTCTATAAAAAATTCATTTAAAATTGTATAAACAAAACTATTGTTAAGTGTTTAAATGTTTAAAAAAAGTACCGCTGGGTTTCTTGCTGGTTCTTCCCAGGAAAGAGGTATTTTCGGAACCAGTGGTAAATAAAAAATGACTTTATTTTTTATTTATCACTGTTTTTTTAAATATTTATTATATTATATATATAATAATCAATGTTAAATGCAAAAATTCGTTCAAATTTCACGACAACCTATTGCTCCAACTCACGATACCGTTCATACTATATGGATGATTGGCGGGCCACCACTGTGCGATTTACAAGATGATTACTTCCTCTTACAACTTCCTTGTGGAATCGACTAAAACCGGCGATTTTTCCAGACCAATACGACTTCTGGACCTTCGAGCGGTTGGTACACTTACCATTAGGTGACCCGCATGCTTGTTTGCCCCCTCTTCTATAAAAAAATACCTATTTATTATTTAAATATATAAAAACAAAACATTTGGGTTTTGTAGCATGTTTTTACCGCAGAACAAAAATATAAAGTATAAGTCAAAATTCAAATTACCATAACGTATAAAACGGGAATTGAACATGTATATTAAATAATATTATTTATTGATAGAAAGACTAATTAAGTTTTAAAGTAATGTATGAAACATCTAAAACGACCAAGCAAAAAAGTAAGTAATATTGTAAGAATATTATATAAAAGTTAATGCTAAATTTGTGATACTCCGTAAATCTTTTTTATAAAGACCTACTTGAAGTTTGGTCAACTTAATAATCTTTTTTATAATATTCATTATCAAAGCTCATTATAAACGCTTATTTCAAAAACTTGTATGTTGAGGTTCCTGACGAAGAGTTTTCGAAATCTGGGACATTATGAAGAGTAAGTACTTAAGACTGATGCTCATTAAAGGCAGAAAAAAGTTCACAAGACTAGTTAATATTTGATGAAGGTGTAATAACACGGAAGATTGTTAATAAGTAGAATGCCACTTAATAACGGATAATAATTAATCGCTTTGTTTTGTAAAACGTATTTAAAATGAAATACAAAAGAGTTATAATACAGTGTGATATATTTTTTTCTTTTCATTAGACAAAAGCAAAAATAATCCACAAAAATATATCCAAGGGTACTTGTGAGTGATTTTGTAATAAATATCTGTAGATGAATTAATGAAAATTTTGATCGCATTTATTTAACGTCATTTTTTTTTATCTGGCTTAGGTATTTTAAATGTTTCCAAAACATATAGTTAAATATTTCGCGTTAAAATTGTCATTCATAATAGAGAGATAGAGATTTAACTATGTGCTGTCAAATAACGAAACTCGCTAGTTATAATGCTTGTACTAAAAACAATGGCTGGATAAAGTTTATTTTTATCCGATTGTACATAATATCCCGTCAATTTTAGACCAAAATTTAGTAAAATTAAAAAAAACTTAAAATAATAAATCTTTATATTTGATTCTTTCAATAAATGCTTTCTGTATAAAAATCGATTTACATTAACAAGGGATCGCTTGATAACTGAAGGTGGTATTGAGCTACATAAACATATTTTATATGCATGAGAGAACTGCGAAGATGCTTCGAATATATTTTGTGACCTATCCAAGGACTTCATATGTGTTTTTCACCATGAAATATTAATTAGGAAGCTCCAGCATTATGATATTAAAGGCACAGCGCTTAAACTTACTATTTCATATTTAAGTAATAGAACGTAGAAAGTTTTAATCAATGGTAAAAGCTCTTCCGTGTCGCTTGTGTTAATGGTTGTCCTTAGGGCTGAATTCTTGGAATAACCATGAAATGGTATTATTTACTAATGAAACCTCATTGGTTTTGGAACTTAAGCAGCAATGAACGACATTAACAATTTATACTTAAACGGAAGGAAACTAAAAGTATTAATTTTACAACTCTAAATGTTAAAAATATGAAGAGCAATGCATTTTTGAATAAGGAATAATTAAGCCTCGTCAGTTTTAAAACTTCAATAGGGTCAGCATACTTATACCATATATAGCATACCATCTAAACTAGCGAGAAGACTAAGTTCTGATTTAGATAATACGTGATAGATCTATGCCGCAGCTATATTATTAGTATAGTTGTAGCATGAATGGGTCGGCTCGATGGGGGAATAACCACGATCTCACAGAATATCAGCGTAAAATAGCAGCTTAACACTGCTGTGTTTCTTATGAGGAGTGTAGAGAACCGGAAACCCTTTTTGCTGGAAAATGGGCATTCCATCTTAGTCCTCACGGGGACAACGCATCTGCGTTTTATTTCTTTATTGAGGATAGATGTAAATGTCTATGGGTCGAAACAACCACTTATCAGGTAGACTGTGTGCTCGTTTACCACCCCATCCTATAAAAAAGATTATTTTATTTCAATTATTTTCCATAGCATTAGGTTTCATGACATTTTGCTCTGGGGAAATTCGACTTACTTAGATATTTTTATTTGTACAAGTGTGGCCCTCTTGTACAAATAAAAATATCTAAGTCAGTCGAATCAGAGCCACTTATAACCAAAACAACAAATTTGAGAAAAATACAAATAAATAAATATGTATATTAACTTGGGCTCCTGAGTATATTTACGAAAATTAATTGTAAGCTTCACAAAAAACTAATGAAGTTTTAATTAAATATAAGATAAAATTGGATGCAAATATGAAGCAAACACAAGCCAGTTATACAAGTTACTTGACTCCATAGTGTCAGCAATTTATTTATATACACTTTTATTACAAAGTCTCAAAAAATATAATAAAAGATCTCTCCCAGTTTAAATATTTGACAAAACAAAAATTGTATAAAATATTAGGTTATTGTAATATAACATATTAACCCCTTTTTTTTTTGCGGATGGAAAATCATCTAATGACGCCTTTCGCTGTGGGTGGAGCGGAAGGGAGTGTCAGACTTTTACTGACTAAAAACCATCCGTGTTCCTTCAGTGCCCTTACGTTCCGGAGCCGCGGTATCTCTTTCGAACAGCCCGCAGCCCCGGCAGGCGTCGGCCCTTGTGAGCCCCTTCACGCTGCTGACAGCTTTTTGAGGCGCGCGTGGAACAAAACGCGCCGTCGACACGGCCTGTCGTCGTTAGACGGACGGACGGCGAGCTACCCATTGCTCGCCGTCCACAGGCCCGCGCCTACGGTGGTCGGGGGCCACGACGTAGCCCCCGACGCCCGGGGCGTCTCCCGCGGCGGCCGGGAAGGAAAGCTGTTGCTCTTTCCTTCTCCCGCTCCGCCACCTCCTTCGCTAGCATCACTGCTTCGCAGAAGGTGGTGACGGCATCCCATTCCGTCTCGCTCCGGACCATGGCTTCGACCAGGGCCGGACGCGAGAGGTCGCAGCCGTCTATCGCCGCTACGAGGACATGGCGGTGCTCCGCCCAAGCAGGGCACACCTCCACGGTGTGCTCCACCGTGTCCTCCGGTCGATCCTCGCAGTGGGAGCACCCGGGCGTTTCCTCCCGCCCGATTCGGTGCAGGAACCTCCCGAACACACCGTGTCCGGTGAGGACCTGCGTCAGGCGGAAGGTGAGGACGCCGTGGCGTCTCTCAAGCCACTCCTCAAAGAGGGGTCTTATCGCCGCTATAGTGGCGTGCCCAGCACGGGGTTGCGACAGTCGCTCTCTCCATGTCGCCATGAATCATGCCGGAAGTCTGTCCGCTGCGCGACAACTTGCCGCGGCAGCGGGGTTTCCCCCCGGCATAGTGCCTCCGCGCGCCATTCGTGCAGGCGCGCGAGGACTATCGCCTCCAGATCCCATGGCGGCAATCCGGCAAGGAGGCTCGCCGCCTCGCGGGAGATCGTGCGGTAGCCGCGAACCATCTTTACGGCAACCACCCTTTGGGGCGCGTTTAGGTGGTGGACGGCAAGCCGCGCCAAACCACGCGCCCACACCGGGGCCCCGTAAGGGCCATGGACCTCACGATCCCCGCGTAAAGCCTCCGGCAGGAGGCGTTTGGCCCCCCCAGGTTCGGCAGGAGCCGCCTGAAGGCAGCCCCGGTCCGTTCCAGTTTGGGAGCCAAACGTCGGAAGTGCTCAACGAAGTTCCATCGGCCGTCGAGGACGAGTCCTAGGTGCTTCAACGTCGACTCGACGCCGATGGATACCCCTCCTACCATCACTGAGGATCCCGGTGGTGGCCTGTTCCGAGGACCATGGAAGTGCATGGCCTCGGACTTGTGCAGAGCCACCTCGAGACCCAGTTGCCGGATCCTCTCAACGACTATCGCAACCCCGCGTGTCATAGTTTCCGCCGCCGCCTCGTACGACCCCCCTTGTGCCAGTACCAGCGTGTCGTCAGCGTAGCAAACTACGCTGACGCCGGTAGGGAGGTCGGCGCGCAGCACCCAGTCGTAACCGATGTTCCACAGGGGCGGCCCCAGAACCGAACCCTGTGGGACACCGCACGACATCTCTCGCCGGTTCCACTCACCGTGGCGACCGGGGTAGATGACGGCCCTGTCCGTCAGATAGTCCCCGACTATACGACGGAGATAGGTCGGCACCCGGTGATACCGGAGTGCCTCCCTAATGCAGCTCCAGGGCATGGAGTTGAAGGCGTTGGCGATGTCGAGAGACACCGCCAAGACAACCCCCCCCTCTGGCCACTGCATCCCCCGTCGTGAGGGCTCTCACGCGCATGATGGCGTCCACCGTAGAGCGCCTCTTGCGGAAACCAAACTGGTGTTTCGCAAGATCCGGCCCCGTCCCCGCAAGGTGCTCGGTGAGGCGGTTTGCAATTACTCTTTCAAAGAGCTTGCCCACCTCGTCGAGCAGCACCACGGGCCGGTATGCGGACGGAGAGTCCGCAGGGCGCCCCGGCTTCCGAATGAGGACCAGCTTCCCCGTCTTCCAACGAAGCGGGAATTGGCCTCTCTCCAAGCATGCGCTTAGGAGCCCCTCCAGTCGGTGCCCGAGAGCCTCCGAGGCCAGGACCCAGGCTTCGCCAGGCAAGCCATCGGGTCCTAGGGCGGTATTCCTGGCCTTGAGCCTACGTACCGCCACTCTCAGGTCTACCCCGGTCCCTTCCGGGATGTCCTCGTCGTCGTCCTGGTGGTCCGCTTCCGGCACCGCAGGTGGCGGAGCCATAGGCGGGGGCGGATGTTCCCCGCGCGCAGGGAACAGAGCGCTCACCACATCCTCCACGAGCTGAGGCCGGAGACTCTGCGTCAGCGGGGGGGCCCAGGTGCGGAGTTTATCCCGCACCATCTTGTAAGGGCGCCCCCACGGATCTCTATCGAGAGTCTCCAGCATCTCCTCACGGGCCCGATCCCGGGCCCGCAGGACAGCCTCCCGGAGGGCGGTCTTCGCCGCTCTGTATCCCTCGTACAGCTCCGCCTCAATGGCTGCCGCATTCGGTGGACGAATGCGGAGCCTGCGATGCCTGGCGTACAGGTGCCGCGCGGCGACACACGCCTCGCGCAGAGAAGTCAGCTCACGCGACCACCAATACACCTGACGCCGGGCGCTTCCTGGCCGGACGCGGGGCATTGCCACGTCACATATCTCGGACATGGCCTCCTGGAACCACCCTGCCTCATCATTGACGTCGGCAGGCCTGTCCGGTGATGACACCCAGGCCTGCACGATCGAGGCTTCCAGGAGGAGCTCCCGGTCCAGCTGCTTCAGCGCCCAACGCGGACCACTTGGGGCCTGTAGGACTGGCGCGCTCGAGGGCTGGGTGGAGACGTCAAACCGGATGTACCGGTGGTCGGAGTAGGTCTCCACCCCCTCCATGACACGCCAGTCAATGGCACGCGGCGACAGAGCGGGGCTAGCGAACGAAATGTCCACCACCGACTCGCCCCGCATCCGCACACACGTGGGGACAGAACCCCGATTTAGGACGACCAGGCCTGTCTCCAGAGCCCAGTCTTCCACCATCCTACCCCGCACATCTGTACGACGAGAACCCCAAGCCAAGTTCTTGGCATTGAAGTCCCCGAGGACAAGTACGGGCAGGGGATAACTTCCGACGACGACTGCTCTCAGCTCTGCAAGAGAGTTGTGAAACTCGGCGAGAGATCGGTTCGGGGAGAAGTACACCCCCACAACGACGAACTCCCCGAACCGTGCTGCTACGCACCCCTGACCCCTCCTGACACCTTCAAGGGTCGGGGTACCGGCGGCGGCTGAAGAAATGATGGCCACTGAGCCGTTAAGGTCCGCCACCCAGTCCTCCCTAGGCCAGACAAAATACGGCTCAGCGACCACAGCGATGTTAATCGACCACTGCGCCATGCTCTGGAGCAACAGATCCTGAGCGCAGGCACAGTGGTTGATATTCGCCTGAAGGAAGCTTAATGGGGCCGTTATAGGCATTCCATTTCAGCTTCCTCCACGGGGCGCCTCTCTGTGGGCGTCGGTGTCGCGGCGGCGGCGGCAGCGACAGTGACAGCGGCGGCGGCGGCAGTCGCGACTGCGGCGGTGGCCACAGAGGCGGTGGCGGTGGAGGGCCCTCCCCTACCCGCGGCCTTGGCCTTGGCGGGTGGCACGCAGGCCCTGCTTCCGGCCCGGTGATCGGCTGGCTTGCCGGCCGCCGCACATGCATCACAGTGCGGCGTGGCGCAGCAGGTCGCCGATATGTGTCCGGGCTGACAGCAGCGGAAGCAAAGGCCACTGCGGTCAACCTCCGAGGCGCATTTCACAGATACGTGGTGCCCCACGAGACAGCGGTAGCACCTCAGAGGTCTGGGCACCAGCAGCTTAACCTGCGCTGAGACCCAGCCCACCAAAAGCCTTCGGCCCTCCACTATGGCTTTGGCCGCCGTATCAGGGCAGCACACCGTGGCGGCATGCATACCCTGTTGGTCCGGGCGTATGGCGCCTGACCTGACCTGGTCAGTAGTGCACCCCCCGGACCTGGCGACGGCGGCCACCAACTCCTCCTCCGATACCGAGTCGTCCAGACCCATTATGCGCAGGTCTGCGCATCTGACGGGCCTGGACACTCGGGCCTCGTCCGCGTCAGGGACGCTCTGAGCTTCGCAGCCAGAGCGTCTGCGGTCGCGCCACTGGATTCCCCGGGGATCTCCAGCATACGGGCCCCCCGTCTGGGTGACTTTGAGCCGGAGGCCCCCGGCGATCCCGAGCTCCCCGAGATCGACCGCCTCTTTCGCCTTCGCGAGCAGATCGCGGTAGGTAACGCCCTTCTTTTCTGCGTCCGGCTGTAGTGTAATCACTACAGCTGCGGTCTTCGGGGCGCGGAGCCTAGCCGCGATCTTGCGCGCCCTGAACTGGCGCTGCCGCTCCTGCTCTTTGGCCTTTTTGGCTGCCTTCTTCCCCTTATTTTTGTCCCCGACCACCTGCCAACCGGCTTCAGCCGCGGGAGGTGTAGGGAGCTGAGGGGGCGGTGGCGGCGGCGGCAGCTGGCTTGCCGCTGGCGCTGGCACATTCGCCGCAGGCACTGGGGCTGGCGCAGCCACCACCTGTGCTG
The DNA here is from genome assembly GCA_033319125.1 of Parnassius glacialis. Lineage (NCBI taxonomy): Eukaryota > Metazoa > Arthropoda > Insecta > Lepidoptera > Papilionidae > Parnassius > Parnassius glacialis. The sequence goes on from JAVANC010000005.1 coordinate 41,915,602, forward strand.
CCGCTTTGCCCTTTTTTGCCTTCGCCTTGCCTCTCTTTCCCGTTGCCGGCTTAGCCGGAGCCGGTTCAGCCGGTACCGGTTTTGCCGGAGCCGGCTTTTCAGGGGGAGGAGGGGCAACTGCAGCCCCGCCCGAAGGCTGGCTGGACGGCCCCGGCCTGGATGCGGCAGCTGTGGCCGCCGCGTACAAGACCGTTGCCGGCCTCGCCGCCGTCTTGTTTGCCCCTAGGGGGGGGGGGGGGGGCGCAGGACGATGCCCTCCAGCACGGAGAACCGGTGCTGGAACGCAGCCAGCTCCTGCCGGACCAGGTACAGAACCTGGTTCTCCACCGGCACGGGCTGGCTTGGGCGCTGCGTCTGGGGCGCCGCGCGAGAGGCAGGCTCACGTAGACTGGCCAGGTCTGCGCGGAGCTTCTCGTTCTCCTTCTGGAGAGTCTCCATGGCGGACGTCAGGCGGGCCACGTCCGCCCGCAGCTCCGCTACCTCGTTTGCATTAGGCTCGGCCCCAACAAAGTTGGCCTCCGCAGCCGCCATGATGGAGGCGGAGGCCGCGGGAATGGCCTTTAACTTTGAGGAGGCCTTTTGCTTGTGGGCCACGACCTTGATCGCGGCCTCCACCTCCTTTACAAATCTGGCCTTACGCTCTACCTCGGAGCCGCCAGTCGCATCCGTCTCTTCGCCTGATACCCGAGCCGTATCGCCCGGGTGGCGCCCCTCCTCGGCATGCTTTGCCGCTCGTTCGGCCCTCTGATTGTCAGAGGGCGCCCTCTCCTTGCCTCTCAGCCCGCCCCGCCTGTTGGTGGGGATTTTCCGGGCCGAAGCCTCCTCTTCACCGGCTGACGACCCCTGGTCGCCATCCCGCCTGGACCGCTTGCGGAAGAAGAACTTACTAGTCTCCGCGGTCCCAGGCTCCACGCGTCGGGAGCTCTCTGAGCCTCCCACGCTGCTCGATGCGGCGTCGGACTCTGTCCCCGCATCGTTCCTCCTCTCCTCTACGTTGCCGTTGCCGGCGGTTTTGGTTTTTTGTTTTACTTTTTCTTAATTTTCCATATTTGTACCCACGAGTATGGGAGTAATTAAAAGTCCACCTTGGCAGTGACCCCTTACCAAGGTAAGCAGATTTAGAGGATTTATTACTCGCCAGGGGGTCTGCAGGTACCCTGGCGAGGAGCGCACTATCGACTGATTTGTTAATAGAACCCCGTCAGCCATCCATCCCCTCGCGGTGCGTCGCCGCTTGAGATTCGGGGTAACTTTTTATAGAGGTTTTCTCCCTCGCGGTCCGGGCGGTTAAGCCAAGACCCTCGGTCCCAATCAAAGCCGCGAGACATGATCCACGACACTTCGATACTGGGATTACGAGACCGGCGGTGACAGCAAAGGATGAATCCTTCACTGTCTGCCCGGAGGCAGGGTAAGTGCACACCGAGCCCGCCCTCACTCCTCTGCTATGCCCTCTGCTGATCAGAGGGTCACGCAGTGGAACGCGCCGTTGGTCCGGGACGGACCCCACCCATGTCAGAATAATTAGCCGCGGCAGTAACCTTCCCCAAGGAGTAAAAATTTCTTCTCATTTCTCGAGGAAGATTACTGCCGCGCCCAGGGTGCACCGGCCCAGTAGCTGCTCTTCCCTCCAGACGTATCGAGAGGGACCCGCAACTACCAAGCACACGTGGAGGACTTCTGACTTCGCACCCCAACATATTAACCCCTGTGAATGTGATTATTGCCGGCCTCCTATACCACCTCCGCCACGGATAAACGAATTTTTAAGTCCATCATCGCTAAGCGAGCTACTTCATACGGCCAGAAATAAAAGACCAAATCTGAGATCCATAAGTTATCACCGGCAACACGCACTGGTTGCGTGTTGCCAGGGATGACTTATGTTGCACAATATTTCTTTCAAGATTTTGAGGTATACCTTGCCATACCATCCCCCCATGAGCAACGAATCATATTTTAACAAGAAATAATTATTACTTAATTATTCTATACGAGAGATGAATACCTAAGATATCAAACAAAACACATAGAAGTAAATGTAAAATGATTTTGTTTTCCCATAAATGTTGTAGTAGGAAACTTGTATCCATAAATCGAGTAGAGTAAGAGGACACAGGTGTTGATTTACATAGCATAACCTTAAAACCTTCGTATGCGGTTTAATACAAAGTTTCTTGCTATCAGTTTAATTGATCTATGAGAAAAGGATAGCCAAAATATTTTTATGAAGATTTTACGACATACATAAACACTCACGCCTGTCACCAGAGGGGTTTTACGTCTCTAGACTTAATATATTTCGCGATGTCGATATCTCAAAAATATTTCACAACATCAACGACGTCATTATCAACATCAATTACTTTAGATTAAAAATTAAAATATCTACTATTTATCTAACGCTTAAAAGAGGACAAGCAACCATGTCTTAAATAAACACTTACTAAATAACAAAATGCCACTAATTGTATACTACATGAAGCACACAGGTGTCTCATATTGTTTACGGCAGTTTTACTAACTATGCAGAGCCTGTGCAAAATTCGTGTGTGGTTCCCGTTTAATTATTCAAATTAAAAACGAGGTGTGACAATTATAAAAATGTAATATTGTGTTTTTCGCAAATGACAACGTAGGTGTTTAAATAAAATGTTTTTGAGCAATTAACGTTACATTTTCTTTATCTTAACGTTATAAAATTTAATAAATTTTATCAAAATTTGTTTGCTAAAGAGGTTGAGGAGATTATATTTTAAATAAATTTCTATGAACTACGCCGCTAAGTTGTCATTTACGGAAATTGTATTTTAAATAAATTACTATGAACTACGTCACTCGTTCCTCGTTTCATACGGTGAATGTATAAAACCGGAGACCCATTTTATTGGATACGAGGCATTCCATATTAATAATTCTTTTTCGAGGATAGATGTAGATATCTATGGCAAACAGCGTCCGCTTTCCATCAGGTGGACTGTGTGCTCGCTAGTCACGCTTTAAAAAAATATTTTAAACCGTTCTCTTTTCAATAATTATGTCCCGCTGAGTTTCTTGCTAGTTCTTTTCAGGACAGAGAGATTTTCAGGATTTGGACGATATGAATGACAAGCTCGTGGAACTGTCCATGCGGTCGGAGCTAAGTTATGCAAGACCCGCCGCAGAAGATCATAAACAACTCTCCGATCACACTCTTAATCTCATGACTGTTATACGGGAGATGAAGCTACATTCTTTAAGAGATTTGACAGCATACAAGCAACTGAACAGACAGATCTCCAAATGCATGCGGCGGGACTTACGCAACTTCAATACAGCTTGTATTGAAGAAGCAATCGAGCGAAACCAAGGCTGCAAAGTCTTTGCAAGAGATCTGTCGGCCAGAAAGAACCAACTATCAAAACTGAAGACCTAGTGTGGCAGCATCGTTTCCGGGACACCTGAGATTTTGAGTGAGATTGAGAGGTGAGATGACGTGTACAGCTGCCCATAGGCAGCTGTACACGTCATTGTTAGAGCCACACGCAAGTGTGAGTAACGATCCAAGAGCGAGTCTTATCCGACACTATTCCGAAGATATCCCGGACATCAGTCTGAGCGAGATTAGAATGGCTCTCCAGCACCTTAAAGACGGCAAGTCTCCGGGCGAGGATGGAATTACAGCGGAGCTTTTGAAAGCGGATGAAAACCGGTACTTGAAATCCTTCATTAGCTCTTTAATTCCATCCTGCATGGTGGCATTACTCCGGAGATGTGGAGCAGAAGTGCGGTGGTCTTGATCTTCAAGAAAGGCGATAATGCTCTCTTAAAGTACTACAGACCGATTTCTGAGCCGTGTCTACGTGCTGTTTTCGAGAGTCATTACGAATCGTCTCGCACGACTTCCAGCATCCGGAACAAGCCGTTTCCGAAAAGGTTTTAGTACCATAGACGCAGATTGTACAGAAGACAGAGAAGTATAATCTGCCACTTTGCCTTGCGTATGTGGACTATGAGAAAGCATTTGATTCCGTCGAGATTTGGGCGGTGCTGCAGTCCCTTCAGCATTGCCAAGTTGACTCTCGGTATATCGAAGTGCTGAAATGTGTGTACAGTAGGGCTAAGATGACTATCCGAGTACAGAACCAGAGTAGGAATCTATCCAACTGCAGAGAGGTGTAAGACAGGGTGAAGTTACATCCCCGAAACTCTTCACCACTGCATTGGAAGGCGTTTTCAAGCTACTGGACTGGAAACGATAGGGTATTAACATAAATGGCGAGTACATCACTCACCTTCGATTTGCCGACGATATAGTTCTTATGGCAGAATTGTTGGAGGACCTTAGCACCATGCTCAATGACCACAATAGTGCCTCCCAACGGATAAGTCTAAAGATAAACATGGACAAAACGAAGATCATGTATGACATCCATGTCACACCTATGCCGGTATTTTTGGGAGCACTAAGCTCAAAGTTATTGACGATTATGTTTACCTGGGACAAATAGTCTGACTAGGTAAGTCCAACTTCGACCGAGAGGTCAATCGACGGATTCAAGGTGGCTGGGCAGCGTTCGGGAAATTACGGCACATCTTCTCGTCAAGTATACCTCAAAACTTGAAAACGAGGCTGTACAACCAGTGCGTCTTGCCAATGATGACTTATGGATCTGAGATATCTCTAATGGACGAAATAATTTTAACGCGAAATATTTAACAAAATGTTTTGGAACACTTTACGGAATTAAAATTTTTGAACAGGCCTTTAGTTTTTCTTTAAGCAATGATTCGGCGATAGTAGTAGATGAATTTAATTTTTTTGGTAATATAGAACGTTTCATACGTTCATACGTGAAGTATTTCTCAAAAACCGCGACATGAACGGGGACACAAGGTACGGCCTTGAACCACCTGCATCCATCACATACCTACCCCTTATTATATTTATTCATTCGTGAAAGTTCTCTTCTTCTTTTTTATATACCCGTAGCAATCTACTCCTGGAAGTGGAACTCTCTCACAATAAGTAGAGATTTGCAATAACATGCAGACAGATAGAAAATTAATGTACCTACCAGATGTCTTGCACCTTTGACGATGCTCCCTGTAGCAGTTCGGGGTAGTTACATCTAGCATGTTTTAATAATAATAACAATAAAATAACCTCCTCATTAAATTTTTTTATAGGATAAGGGTGACAAACGAGCACACAGTCCACCTGATGGTAAGTGGTTGCTGCGGCCCATAGACATCTACATCTATCCTCTATTACAAATCAAAATGTAGATGCGTTGTCACCCGTGAGGACTAAGATGGAATGCCTCATTTCCAGTAAAAAGGGCCTCCGGCCACCTGCACTCACCAAGCGAAACGCAGAGGTATACCTCTACTTCACGCTGGTTTTCTGTGAGGTCGTGGTACCACCCCGGTTCGAGCCGGCCCATCCGTGCGACGAAAAAAGCTGCCGCGTGGCTACCACTGTCAAAAATGAATTTCCGCCACGGCGGTCAGTCTTAACGGAGATTAAACATCTGCACAGGATAGGATTATAATGCACAAGTGTGTGCACAAAGGCAGTTATTCTCTATTTATTAATACGATACGAGAAAGAACAAAGGCTTAACTTGCTTTCCGGGGCACGCGGATGAAACACTGCAACTTTTTTGACTTTGACTTTTTTCGTATGCTTCCGCAAACGCTACAGCATTACACACAAGTAGCATTGTGCTATATTTTTGAAATTATCTAGGTATTGACTATTTACCGAAACATACGGTGCATTTTTTAGGAAAAAAAATAACATTGTATTAAAAATCTGTTGCATTTAATTTTATATACATTTTATAAAACAAAGCGATTAATTATTCTCAATTTTAAGTGGCATTCCACTTCTAAACAATCTTCTGTGTCATTACACCCCTCATCAAATATTAACTACTCTTGTAAACCTTTTACTGCTTATAATGAGTAAAGAAATAATATTTCAGTCTTAAGTAGGTACTCTTCATAATGTCCCAGTTTTCGAAAACTCTTCTTGAGGCACTTCAACGGATTTTTTTTTGAATTGAGCCCTAGAGCTTTTATAATGAATATTATAAAAAAGATTATTAAGTTGACCGGACTTCAAGTAGATCCTTATAAAAAAGGTTTACGGATATAATAAGCAATTTGATATAACACCACTATTACAACAAACATATCATAACATTTTATATAATGTACTTGCAATATTACTAATTTCTGTACTTGGACATTTTAGATGCATTAAAGACATTTAAAAAAATCTATGAGTATATCAATAATTAATAATATAAATGTTCGATTCCTGTTATAGACATTATAGTAATTTTATTTTTGACTACTAAGTGTTGGATATTTATGCTCTGCGTTAGAACATGCGATGCGTTATATGGAAGTATTCACTAATCTAAACTTTTTGCTAGAGGACATTTGAAGTTCAATCACCAGCGATGGAGAAGCATTGCGAACTTTTCACTGTTTTCCTTTTGAAGTAAATGAAAGAAAATTTTAGGTTTGTAGTGTAGTTAACATAATATATTCGCCCGTCGATCGGTTGATAGGTTTATTTTCACTTTACTGTTTTAATTAGTATTAAATATAATCATTATTTTAATAAATTATAATAAATTTAATAAGTAACATAAATTGAAAATAAAATAATTCATAATTATTAAGAAATTGAATAATCGTTATGTAAAATTATATACTTATATAAGTTAAAAAAAAAAACACTATCAATACAAAGGTATAAAAAATGGGAAATGGCATTCATTATGTGACGGCACGCTCCACTAGACGTTTTCTTTAGGAATGTTATGAGGGTAAAGGCGAATCTCGGCACATAAAATACTTTTCTGAAGCCATTTATTTAGTAAAGTACGGATTTCGGTCTGATAATTCTGTCCCATAGTTTTTACTTCAGTCGTAACTGCGTTCAGTCGTAAAATTCCGTACACAGCATTCAATATTTACACAATATTTCACTTTTAAATTAAGTTTTGATAAACATTATAAAAGAAAAAAATGCATTATATATAAATTTGAGAAACAAACTTAAGGGCTTAAAACAAAACTCGATTGTTAATGTTATTTAAAAAAATCTAAGCTAAATATAATAATCTATATAGTAATCTACTAAACGACTACTGTTTAACAAAACTTCTAAATGAAATAAAGCTCGGTGTCATTACTTCCTATATGAATTTTTGCATACAAGACTCAACTATCACTACTTATCCTATTACTGCATAGTATAAATAGTTGTATATAATCTTACCTTACAGATTTTATTAATGTTTTCACAACTATATAATAAAATGTCTCGAAAAATTTTTCCTGCAAAATTAATACATAGTATGAAAAAAATATTTGCTAATTACGTTTGTTTACGATAACACTAATAATATTTAATCTCATCAAATAAATTACTTAATTATAACGTCTGCCAACTGAATTATATTTTGTCATATAACATATAGTTTTTGCCGTGTAGTGGCGGTCAAGAATATCCACTAGCCCATATCCTCCCGTGGGTGTCGTAAAAGGCGACATAGGGAAACAGGCAGGAGATGAGCAGCAGCATCTTCCTGATAATATTTTATTTTAATAGTCAAAGTTACAATAAAAAAACTGCGGTTGCCAACTCGCTCGCCAAGCGTGGCAACTATGGCAAATACCCCCAATGAATAGAGCAACAAAAAGACGGCCCCTAGTCCCCGGCGGCCCCGCTATTCCTGGCTACGGTGGCAACCATGGTAACGGCGGGGCAGGGGGTGCTAAGAATCTCCGGTGGAGGTTCGGTTGCCACCTTAGACGACTCGACCTGGCAACGTACATCGCACGCACCCTGAGGACTGACGAGAAGATCGTAAAGCTGGAAGAAGAGATAGACAAGTTGCGCTGGCATATTATAGGATAATCCGAAGTCCGAAGAGAGGGGGAGGACACGGTAATCCTCGAATCCGGCAACTTGCTCTATCACCGGGAGGGCGACCATCTGTCCCAAGGAGGTGTCGGATTTATCGTCCACAAGTCTCTCGTTAACAACGTTGTAAAGATCGGGAGTGTTCGACGAGGGTTGTGTACCTTATACTCAGAATCACCAAACGGTATTCGCTGAAGGTCATACAGGTTTACGCACCAACCTCGGCACACCCCGATGAGGAAATGTATGAGGATATCTCTAGAGACATGCATTCCTCCAAAACCCAATATACGGTGTTAATGGGAGACTTAAATGCAAAACTAGGCATAAGAGAGAACGGTGAGCTGAAATTAGGGAAATTTGGAATAGGGCAACGGAACCCAAGGAGCCAGCAGCTGGCCGACTTCATGAAGAAAGAGGGACTCTTTATGATGAACTCTTTCTTCCAGAAGCGGCCCCACAGGAAGTGGACTTGGTCGAGCCCCGACGGTTCGACAAAAAATGAGATTGACTTCATTATGATGACCAGACGACAACTGTTCAGTGATGTCTCCGTAATCTCGAGGGTGAAAACTGGTAGCGATCATCGAATGGTTAGAGGCACACTGAACCTAAACGTTAAGTTGGAGAGGTCTCGTCTAATGAAGTCAACGCTTCGTCCCCCTCGTGCTCTGTTTTAAAGTCCCGAAACCTTTCAGCTCGAGTTACAAAACCGTTTGTGTCTAGAAGGCTGCAATGAAGTGGACGATATGAATGACAAGCTCGTGGAAACTGTCCATGCGGTCGGAGCTAAGTTCTGCAAGACCCGCCGCAGAAGAACACAAAAACTCTCCGATCACACTCTTAATCTCATGGCTGTTAGACGGGAGATGAAGCTTCATTCTTCATCCGATTTGACAGCATACAGGCAACTGAACAGACAGATCTCCAAATGCGTGCGGCGGGACTTACGCAACTTCAATACAGCTTGTATTGAAGAAGCGATCGAGCGGAACCAAGGTTCCAAAGTCATTGCCAGAGATCGGTGTGCCAGAAAGAGCCAACTGTTAAAGTTGAAGACCGAATGTGGCAGCATCGTTCCCGGGACACCTGAGATTTTGAGTGAGATTGGGAGGTTCTTTGGGCAGCTGTACACCTTATCGTTGGAGCCACACGCAAGTGTGAGTAAAGATCTAAGAGCGAGTCTTATCCGACACTATTCCGAAGATATCCCGGACGTCAGTCTGTGCGAGATTAGAATGGCTCTCCAGCACCTTAAAAACGGCAAGGCCTCAGGCGAGGATAGAATTACAGCGTAGCTTCTAAAAGCGGGTGGAAGACCGGTACTTGAAGTCCTTCAGAAGCTCTTTAATTCCGTCCTCCATGGTGGCATTACACCGTAGGCGTGGAGCAGAAGTGCGGTGGTCTTGTTTTCCAAGAAAGATGACAACGCTCTCTTGAAGAACTACAGACCGATTTACCATCTGAGCTGCGTCTACATGCTGTTTTCGAGAGTCATTACGAATCGTCTCGCGCGCAGACTTGACGACTTCCAGCCTCCCGAACAAGCCGGTTTCCGAAAGGGCTTTAACACCATAGACCACATACATACCCTTCGGCAAATTGTACAAAAGTCCGAAGAGTACAATTTGCCACTATGTCTGGCATATGTGGACTATGAGAAAGCCTTTGATTCCGTCGAAATTTGGGCGGTGCTGCAGTCCCTTCAGCGGTGCCAAGTTGACTGTCGGTATATCAAATGTGCTGAAGTGTTTGTACAGTAGAGATACGATGGCTATCCGAGTACAGAACCAGAGTACGAAACCTATCCAATTGCAGAGAGGTGTTAGACAGGGTGATGTTATATCCTCGAAACTCTTCACCGCTGCATTGGAAGACGTTTTCAAGCTTCTGGACTGGAAACAATACGGTATTATCATCAATGTCGAGTACATCACTCACCTTCGATTTGCCGACGATATAGGTCTAATGGCAGAATCGCTGGAGGACCTAAGCACTATGCTCAATGACCTCAACAGTGTCTCCCAACGGATAGGTCTTAAGATGAACATGGACAAAACAAAGATTATGTTTAATGTCCATGTCACACCTATGCCGGTAGTTGTTGGGAGCACTAAGCTCGAAGTTGTTGACGAGTATGTTTACCTGGGACAAATAGTCCGACTAGGTAAGTCCAACTTCGACCGAGAGGTCAACCGACGGATTGAATTCGGCTGGGCAGCGTTCGGGAAGCTACGACACATCTTCTCGTCAGACATACCTCAAAACCTTAAAACGAGATTGTACAACCAGTGCGTGTTGCCAATGATGACTTTCGGAACTGAGACGTGGTCCTTCACTGCTGGCCAAACGAGGAAGCTCAAGGTTGCTCAGCGAGCTATGGAGAGGGCTGTGCTCGAAGTTTTTCTGCGTGATAAACTTAGGAATGAGTATATACGCAGTAGATCCAGAGTAACCGACATAGCCCAACGGATTAGTAAGCTGAAGTGGCAGTCGGCCGGCCATATAGCTCGAAAAACCGGCAACCGATGGGGAAGAAAGGTTCTTGAGTGCAGCCTCGTACCGCTAGGCGAAGTGTAGGGCGACCCCCCACGAGATGGAGTGACGACCTGGTAAGACATTCAGGAAGTCGATGGATGCAGGTGGCTCAGGATCGTGCTTTGTGGCATTCCTTCGGGGAGGCCTATATTCAGCAGTAGACTTGTGAAAGACTGTAATGATTGTGATGATGATATAATTTTTTTATTTCATTGTTTATTTATTACAAAAAGGGAAATATATTTATAAGAATGTACCCAACATATCTCTATCTATAATATATAAGTAACATTTAATTTTACAACATCATTCTACAGATGAATACCAGCACCACTCGACTCTCAACTGATATTGCAAAAACCGTGTTCATATCGTTGTAACTTTAGCCCGAGTTATTTCTGAATAGAACTGAAAACCGGAATCTTTCCTATAGTGCACAATGAATTGATTGTACATTTATATTCTTTTGGTAAAAATATTACTATCAAACTATCCTAGTTGTTCTGCACCAACAATATATACTAATATGTATATTGTTGGTGCAAAACAAAGTACCTACACCATAATATTAGTGATATTTATATAGGTATTTAATTCTCTATAATCTTCTCAGAATTTAAAGTAGTTCTAGTTTTGTAGCCAAGTTCAAAAAAGGAGGAGGTTCTCAATTCAACTTTTTTTTGTTTGCATGTTACGCAATATCTTTATTAATTGAGAACCGGTTTTGACTATTTGTTCTTTATAAAATAGATTATACTTCAGTCGCGATTACATATAAAGGATCTTCAAGGAATTATAATGAATAAAATATTTCAAATTATGCAGTCGGGCTTCCATTCTTCTATACATTATAATACAAAAACCCCGTTGGTCGTTTCAGAGACGTTTAGGTGTACATATAGGCATGGCAATTTTGATAATGAAATTTTTTGGATGCTATAAATGGATTTGTAGAGTTTCTAATCAGATAACTTACTAAATTTAACATTTCTAAAAATTTTATTTCACCTCACGGCCGTTGTGAGGTCATTAACACGGCTGCCTCAAAGCAAACCGCTGCGCGGCGAGCGCCTTCAAGGTTTTTGTGTAAATGGCTATACCTATTTGGACACAGTTATTTTCCGAAAATTTAAATTTAAAAATAATAGAAGTTAGAATGAAATATATTTTTTTTAAATAATGTGTTGGCAGTTTATTAATATTTCCATTCCCTTCTTGAATACCTAACAATATTTGATATGTTAATATTTGTTTTATATTTTATAATATCTTACTAATATAATTTTACGAAGTCATTTTACGAGGAAAATTATTAGACTCCCTAAGAAGATAACGATCTTTTGACGTAATCCATCAGTTTCTGAAATTACGTTCATTACAATCTATAATAGTCAACTACTGAACATAGGACGCCCCACAGATAATCTCGGGTTCGCAACCGCAGTTTTTTTTACTTTAGATCTAGTTTTTGTTTAGTTCTAAACGTGGTTGAGCCATGCTGCAGCTATATTAATATTATGGTTTTAGCACGAATGGGTCGGCTCGACCGGGGAAGGACCACGCTCTCACAGAATACCAGCGTAAAATAGCAGCTTAACGCTGCTGTGTTTCGTATGGTGAGTGTAGGGAACCATAGACCCTTTTTACTAGAAAAGAGGCATTCCATCTTAGTCCTCACGGGTGACAACACATCTACATTTTGAATCTTTATTGAGGATAGATGTAGATGTCTATGGGTCACAGTAACTACTTACCATCAGGTGGACTGTGTGCTCGTTTGTCACACTATCCTATAAAAAAAAGAAGATGCTGTGAAGATTAAGCCACACTCATGGGACGATTTGGGCTAGTGGATATACTTTCAACGCCAATACTAATTGTTATTTGAATTACATATGTCATAATTGCTCTCTATTTGAATTCTAGTTACCTTTAAGCGGTCTTAAATGCGCAGTTGTAGCTCAGAGGCTGGGGGCACGTTTTAAGTTTCATAGTACACGAGCAACCAGATTTCGTACCCCGCCACAGCACACATTCTAATTATGGGTCCAACTTCCAACTTTAATCGTTGAAATACCAAGATCTCAACGGTGAATGAACATATCGTTACAATACCTGACTATCTTTATTTAACACGTTACTTATATCAACACAAGCTACCACCATATACAGTGACACAAGGCAACGTGTATCATTACCATCAAACTTTTAATGTTAACGAATTGGTCTTTGAAAATCGTGGACAATAATTTCACTAAAATAATTAAAAAGTAATCACTTGTATGATACAGTTTTACTCATGTAAAATATATTACATTAAATTAACAAAACTCTCACAGTATCATTAAGTGACTCTGTCAGGTCTCATTAGTGATGCGTCAATGGTGGGGTCGGTGGAGAAAAGATTTTTACTTATAGAATAAGCACAACAAACAAGCACAGACTGTTCACTTGATGATGAATGATATATGATATAATACCTTATTACGAGTAAAAAAAGTCTTAATTTCTTTTCACCCTCCCTACGAACAAAGCAGTATTAACTGCTATTTTACGATTAAGCACATTGTTTTTCTTCGGTCAAGCCGATCCATTAGTACTCCAATCATAATAATCAATCATAATCCAATCATAATCTGTATCGTGACCGCTTTGACTGTAAATGTAAAAGGGGTTTCGTATAGCTTATCTTTCAATAGACGTCTCCGTAGAACAAATTATATTGTCAATAAATCCGAAACTAGTGCAAAGAAATTTCTAATCGGCGGGCGATTTAAACCTACTGAAAGCAGGCTTAGATTGCGAATTCTGTGGATAGTGTCTGGCAGGATGTATGGCGTAGCATTATTTAGAATAAGATAGAACATAATCATTTTAATTCAACATATTACTGAATATGATTACTTGTGGAAATTCACTTTTTCTTGAAATCTTGCAAACTTTAAAATCCTCTGACTCGATTAGAAGCACGTCCCAGGGGCAGCATTTACTGCCCACTGCGCTCGTTCAGTGCTACTACGATGTCTTGATACCACTTCCGAGTCATCGCATCTCATCTCATCTCGGGGTTCCATTACTAGGAGACCCGGAGCACCGCCTTAAGTGCCCGCAACCCCACAGGCCTCGTTTTTGGTAGGGATACGCCATCATCAAGGATATGGCCATTACGAACGCGACGGTAACGTCGTGTCTGATCGTGATCTGTGCTCTTTCGATCTCGCTTAGTTGCCTCCTTCTGGACCATGTTGGATCCACAAAAAGTGGTTTCATGGCATTGCCGATACTACTGCTGACAGGGTTGATTTAAACAGGCGCTAATACTGCTCAGGATAGTGTAGTTTTGCTATATTTGCTCTACAGGGGGAGGACAACTCCTTTTATATAACATCTATCGTCTTTTCGGCATCCATATACCATGTATATCCATCTCACATTATAACAGACCGGCAGCTAAAACAGCGTAAAGATGCGTGATGTCATCGCTAATCCAATCGCTAAGCTTTCAAAATAAGCACACACTCTACCTATGAATTTTGAGCTCTCCTAGCCTGACAATGAAGGCTACGTGGATGAGACCCTTGCCTATTAGTGAACGAGCTCATAAAGAAGAAGAGAAGGGAGGTTGTGTAATTATTATAATTGAGAATGATATTAAGTTTTTATCCACGCGCATTACCTTTTTTGTTTCAAAGTGCACTCTTTCTCTGGAATGACTAACAAAAAATTGAGTCACTTATATTGATCGTAAATTCAAAGTCAGTCAAAACTAAACTCATAGTACGGATACAAATAGCGATGGATGAGATTATCCCTAAAAATTTGAAATTCCATTTGTAAGGATTTCAGTTGGCGAATATCAGTAAACGACATTGAATGATAGGGTATGCGAAAGATATTTGTACAGCATATTTATGTATTTAAAAATAAAAATAAAGCTGTGCAATGGTATCAAACTTTAATATCCCTTCTGTTTGAGCCTACTTATTTGTTTTGCAGGTACAATATGTTTTTCATATAAGAAATACCATTATTTTTACATTATTTTTTATTTTTATTTATTTAATCTTTCATGCACGAAGTTATACATGTGGCGGACTTAAAGCTATAGGCCATTTTCTCCCAGTCAACCATTAGGCTAAACATAGATAGACAAACAAGATATATTTACCACTCAAGTCCACTGAAAGTCTCGTCAAATTTGTCCAGCAGTTTCGGAGATTAGCCGGAATAATCAGATATGTAGACACACAAAAATATAAAACATTGTTTTTGTTTTAAGTACCGTATATACTTTCATATATGTATGTTTGGCAAGAAGCTGTTATTTTAATGTTACAAACAGACACTTCAGTTTTATTTATTTGTTAAGATAATCTCTTTAACCTCTCAGAGAGAAAATTTAATAAATGTAATTAAATTTAATCAACATTTGTGATTAAATTTATTTTAATAAGAAAAAAGTGTGATAATAATTGCTAACAAACATTTGATCTTATATACGTGCTGAAACCTGTCCAAATGCAGAGAGGTAAGACAGGGTGACGTCATATCCCCGAAACTCTTCACCGCTGCATTGGAAGACATTTTCAAGCTTCTGGACTGGAAAGGATACGGTATCAACATCAATGGCGAGTACATCACTCACCTTCGATTTGCCGACGATATAGTCATTATGGCAGAATCGCTGGAGGACCTAAGCACTATGCTCAATGACCTCAATAGTGTTTCCCAACGGATAGGTCTTAAGATGAACATGGCAAAACAAAGATCATATTTAATGTCCATGTTACACCTATTCCGGTAGTTGTTGGGAACACTAAGCTCGAAGTTGTTGACGAGTATGTTTACCTGGGACAAATAGTCCGACTAGCGAAGTCCAACTTCGACCGAGAGGTCAATCGACGGATTCAACTCGGGTGGGCAGCGTTCGGGAAATTACGGCACATCTTCTCGTCAGGGATACCTCAAAACTTGAAAAAGAGACTGTACACCCAGTGCGTGTTGCCAGTGATGACATACGGAACTGAGACGTGATCCTTCACTGCTGGCGGGATGAGGAAGCTCAAGGTCGCTCAGCGAGCTATGGAGTTTCTCTGCGTGATAAGCTCAGAAATGAGGATATCCGCAGTAGAACCAGAGTGACCGCCATAGCCCAAAGGATTAGTAAGCTGAAGTGGTAATGGGCCGGCCATATAGCTCGAAGAGTGACGACATGC
The DNA here is from genome assembly GCA_033319125.1 of Parnassius glacialis. Lineage (NCBI taxonomy): Eukaryota > Metazoa > Arthropoda > Insecta > Lepidoptera > Papilionidae > Parnassius > Parnassius glacialis. Next base: position 41,931,283 of record JAVANC010000005.1, read on the forward strand.
TAAGATATGCAGGAAGTCGATGGATGCAGGTGGCTCAGGACCGTGCTTTGTGGCATTCTTTGGGGGAGGCCTATGTTCAGCAGTGGACTTGTGAAGGGCTCTAATGATGATGATGATGACGTGCTGAAAGCAAAATATGACATTTGTTGTAAATCGTCACACGTTTTTTTAAATTTAAATTAATAATACGGTACCCTTATACCAGTTTTGTATATACTATGCTTAGTCAGTACTAAGCCGCCTTATACTCTTTTACGACTTTATTAAATTGTGAATCATTTAAATTTTAACTTATTTACATAAATAATATTGTAATATTACTTATCGCAAATACTACATGCTTTCTAACTTTGACGGTATTTTACATTGGGCTTATATTAGACGATGATCTTGCAATATACAGTAAATCATAAGATTTACCTGACTTTCCCAACCACCCCCTATGACACCAACTGGACTAATAATAGTTGAGGCTTCTCTTATGCCGCCACCACCCATAGTTTGTCTGTTTTATATTAATTTTATGTCTAACTTAGCAATATAAACATTATCTGCCTGTACAATTTTTTTTTCCACAAAAAACTTCTTAACCTATCGACAGAAAATGTAGGTACAGAGTGAACAAAATTACCTCAAAACCACCTACCTCATTTTCTTTCAGAGTAATATTTCAGATAACACCTTCGAAATATTCTCAATAATTCACAAACACAAAGTTACGGGCACAAAATAGGTACTCTATTAGGAAATCAAGTCGTGAAATTGTGCATTACATAAACTAATATTAAACAAAAATTAAACGTTTTAATTAGGTATAATTATAAATTAGTATAGTATTCAACATAGCCCAATGGGTTAGTAAGCTGAAGTGGCATTGTTCCAGTCAGAGTTCGAAGTCGATGGATGTATGTGGCTCAGGACCGTGATTTATGACATTACTTGAGGAGGAGGGGGGGTCTATGTTCAGCAGTGGATTTGTGAAGGACTGTATTAATAATAATAATGATGATAATTATGATGGTATCTTTTGGGTATCCCTTCCTCACAGATCAAATAAAGTGATAGTAAGAAACTTTGTATTAAACCGCATGCGTAGGTTTTATGCTAATGCTATGTAAATCAACACCTGTATCCTCTTACCCTATTCGATTTATGGATACAAGATTCCTACTAAAATATTTATGGGCAAACAAAGACATTTAAAATGTGTTACAATGTTATGTCTTTTTTTGATATCTTAGGTATTCATCTCTCACTGCGAAAAGAGGAATATTTATATGAAAATTATGATGCTATTGAAAAGATTAGTAAAACAATAGGCTATACGTCTTGTTATTCGGCACAAGCTTCCTATCATTCCTGAGAGAACTGATGAATGAGAGAATGATATATGGCTTTCAAATTGATTTTGTCAGTACTATTCGAGAACCACATACCCAATAAGTTAGTTCATTGTGCTACGCCTATTGGCTGCGCATAAAATACGAACAAAAAACATTAATTTTTATATACTCAAAACGTCATAAAAGTACAACCTATAAGAGTATTAAAATACAACCTATAAAAGTACTATATATTTACTTCTTAAAAAAATAAAAGCCAACTTCAAGGAACTAATAAAAATAAAACTATTTAACATTCTAGTCGGTACATAAACAAATTATATAGAAGAATGAAAGCCCCGACTTCAGACTTTGAAATATTTTATTGATTTTAGTTCCTTGAAGGCGGCTTTTAATTTTCATTAAAGGTTACTTTTTTTCCTTTCAATAGGACTAAGGAATATCGCAATCTCAATTCCGTCTAAATGATGACATAAAGAACATCATCTCCTATTTTTCCACTCTAAAAATGTGTAATCGCAACTGAAGTATTAACTATTTTATAAAGGATAGAACAATCATAATCGGTTTACAATTAGCAAGGATATCGCGTAATATGCAAAGAAAAAATTAAAGTTAAATTGAGAACCTCCTCACCTTTTTAACTTGGCTACAAAAATATGAAATTATGGCACCAGATGGAAGTTAGCGTAGAACATTCTTTTTTTTAACTTTACTATATGCCAATTAATTGCTCCATAAATGCTCCAGCAGAATCCGAAATTGCTCCACCTCTATTGTTATTAGTTAATTTATAATTATTATTTAAAAAATTTAGGTATCGAAAATTTAATTTTACTATAAAATATAAAATATCTACTTTTAAAAATTAAACTGTATGCCAATTAAATGCTCCTTAAATGCTCCAGCTGAATCCGAAATTGCTCACCTCTATTGTAATTAGTTAATTTAAAATTAATTTAAAAAAAATTAAGTATCGAAAATTTAATTTTGCTATAAAATATAAAATATCTACTTTTTAAAATTAAACTGTATGTCGATTAATTGCTCCTTAATGCTCCAGCAGAATCCGAAATTGCTCCACCTCTATTGTTATTCGTTAATTTATAATTAATTTTAAAAAATTTATGTATCGAAAATTTAATTTTGCTATAAAACATAAAATATCTACTTTTTAAAATTAAACTGTATGCCAATTAATTGCCTAATAAATGCTTGAATCCGAAATTGCTGCACCTCTATTGTTATTCGTTAATTTATAATTAATGTTTAAAAAATGTAAGTATCCAAGATTTAATTTTGCTATAAAATATAAAATATCTACTTTTTAAAATTAAACTGTATGCCAATTGATTCCTCCTTACATGCTCCAGTAGAATCCGAAATTGATCCACCTCTATTGTTATTAGTTCATCATCATCATTACAGCCCTTCACAAGTCCACTGCTGAACATAAGCCTCCCCCAAAGAATGCCACAAAGCACGGTCCTGAGCCACCTGCATCCATCGACTTCCTGCGTGTCTTACCAGGTCGTCACTCCATCTTGTGGGGGGACGCCCTACTTTTCGCCTACCGGTACGAGGCTGCCACTCGAGAACCTTTCTTCCCCATCGGTTGTCGGTTCTTCGAGCTATATGGCCGGCCCACTGCCACTTCAGCTTACTAATCCGTTGGGCTATGTCGGTTACTCTGGATCTACTGCGGATATCCTCATTCCTAAGTTTATCACGCAGAGAAACTCCGAGCACAGCCCTCTCCATAGCTCGCTGAATGACCTTGAGCTTCCTCATACGGCTAGCAGTGAAGGACCACGTCTCAGTTCCGTAAGTCATCACTGGCAACACGCACTGGTTGTACAATTTTGTTTTAAGGTTTTGAGGTATTTCTGACGAGAAGATGTGTCGTAGCTTCCCGAACGCTGCCCAGCCGAGTTGAATCCGTCGATTGACCTCTCGGTCGAAGTCCGACTAGGTGGACTATTTGTCCCAGGTAAACATACTCGTCAACAACTTCGAGCTTAGTGCTCCCAACAACTACCGGCATAGGTGTGACATGGACATTAAACATAATCTTTGTTTTGTCCATGTTCATCTTAAGACCTATCCGTTGGGAGACACTATTGAGGTCATTGAGCATAGTGCTTAGTTACTCCAGCGATTCTGCCATGAGGACTATATCGTCGGCAAATTGAAGGTGAAACCTTGAAACCGTCTTCCAATGCAGTGGTGAAGAGTTTCGGGGATATAACGTCACCCTGTCTTACACCTCTCTGCAATTGGATAGGTTTCGTACTCTGGTTCTGTACTCGCATAGCCATCGTAGCTCTACTGTACAAACACTTCAGCACTTCGATATACCGACAGTCAACTTGGCACCGCTGAAGGGACTGCAGCACCGCCCAAATTTCGACGGCATCAAAGGCTTTCTCATAGTCCACATACGCCAGACATAGTGGCAAATTGTACTCTTCGGACTTCTGAACAATTTGCCGTAGGGTATGTATGTGGTCTATGGTGCTAAAGCCCTTTCGGAAACCGACTTGTTCGGGAGGCTGGAAGTCGTCAAGTCTGCGCGTGAGACGATTCGTAATGACTCTCGAAAACAGCACGTAGACGCGGCTCAGAAGGGAAATCGGTCTGTAGTTCTTCAAGAGAGCGTTGTCACCTTTCTTGAAGAACAAGACCACCGCACTACTGCTCCACGCCTCCGGTGTAATGCCACCATGGAGGACGGAATTAAAGAGCTTCTGAAGGACTTCAAGTACCGGTCTTCCACCCGCTTTCAGAAGCTCCGCCGTAATTCCATCCTCGCCTGGGGCCTTGCCGTTTTTAAGGTGCTGGAGAGCCATTCTAATCTCGCACAGACTGACGTCCGGGATATCTTCGGAATAGTGTCGAATAAGACTCGCTCTTAGATCGTTACTCACACTTGCGTGTGGCTCCAACGATGACGTGTACAGCTGCCCATAGAACCTCCAAATCTCACTCAAAATCTCAGGTGCCCCGGAAACGATGCTGCCCCATTCGGTCTTCAGCTTTGACAGTTGGCTCTTTCTGGCAGACAGATCTCTGGCAAAGACTTTGGAGCCTTGGTTCCGCTCGATCGCTTCTTCAATACGAGCTGTATTGAAGTTGCGTAATTCTCGCCGCATGCATTTGGAGATCTGTCTGTTCAGTTGCCTGTATGCTGTCAAATCTGTTGAAGAATGTAGCCTTATCTCCCGTCTAACAGCCATGAGATTAAGAGTGTGATCGGAGAGTTTTTGTGTTCTTCTGCGGCGGGTCTTGCAGAACTTAGCTCCGACCGCATGGACAGTTTCCACGAGCTTGTCATTCATATCGTCCACTTCATTGCAGTCTTCTAGGCACTGAAAACGGTTTTTTAACTCGAGCTGAAAGGTTTCGGGACTTTGGAACAGAGCACGAGGGGGACGGAGCGTTGACTTCTTCAGACGAGACCTCTCCAACTTAACATTTAGGTTCAGTGTGCCTCTAACCATTCGGTGATCGCTGCCGGTTTTCACCCTCGCGATCACTGAGACATCACTGAACAGTTGTCGTCTGGTCGTCATAATGAAGTCAATCTCATTTTTTGTCGAACCGTCGGGGCTCGACCAGGTCCACTTCCTGTGGGGCCGCTTCTTGAAGAAAGAGTTCATCATAAAGAGTCCCTCTTTCTCCATGAAGTCGGCCAGCTGCTGGCCCCTTGGGTTCCGTTGATCTATTCCAAATTTCCCTACTTTCAGCTCACCGTTCTATCTTGTGCCTAGTTTTGCATTGAAGTCTCCCATTAACACCGTATATTGGGTTTTGGAGGAATGCATGGCTCTAGAGATATCCTCATACATTTCCTCCACCTCCTCATCGGGGTGTGCCGAGGTTGGTGCGTAAACCTGTATGACCTTCAGCGAATACCGTTTGGTGATTCTGAGTATAAGGTACGCAACCCTCGACGACACACTCCCGATCTTTACAACGTTGTTAACGAGAGACTTGTGGACGATAAATCCGACACCTCCTTGGGACAGATGGTCGCCCTCCCGGTGATAGAGCAAGTTGCCGGATTCGAGGATTACCGTGTCCTCCCCCTCTCTTCGGACTTCGGATAATCCTATAATATGCCAGCGCAACTTGTCTATCTCTTCTTCCAGCTCCACGATCTTCTCGTCAGTCCTCAGGGTGCGTGCGTTGTACGTTGCCAGGTCGAGTCGTCGTAGGTGGCAATCGAACCTTATTAGTTAATTAATAATTAATGTTAAAAAAAAAATAGTATCCAACATTTAATTTTTGGATTTAATTATGCTATAGAACATAAAATATGTGCTTTATAAAATTAAACTGTATGTCAATTAATTGATCCTTAAATGCTCCAGTAGAATCAGTAATTTTTCTGTCTTTTGCTATTTGTTAATTTATAATTAATTTTGAGATAGAGTGATTCTATTTGAGTAATAGCGTCATCATCAATAGAATGTAGTAATATTCTATAGTTCATAAACACAAAAATATTATTAACATGGTAGACAACCATATTAATAATATTCCATCATCATCCATTCATAAAAATCCATAATTTCAAATCTCACCCTTCAATACTTTTTTTGTTTTATGCCATTAGGCATCTATTCTACGTACCACCTTGAGAGTCAATCAATTTTTGTTCGATAACATGACTTTAACTATAGAATGTTACTACATTCTATTGATGATGGAGCTATTACTCAAATACGATCACTTCATCTCAAAATTAATTATAAATTAACTTACAACAATAGAGGTGGAGCAATTTCGGATTCTGCTGGAGCATTTATTAAGAAATTAATTGGCACACAGTTTAATTTTAAAAAGTAGATATTTTATATTTATAGCAAAATTAAGCTTTTAATACTTACATTTTTAAAAATTAATTATTAATTAACTTATAACAATACAGGTGGAGCAATTTCGGATTCTGCTGGGCATTTATTAAGCAACTAATTGGCATACAGTTTAATTTTAAAAAGTAGATTTTTTATATTTTTTAGCAAAATTAACTTTTGAATACTTACATTTTTAAAAATTAATTATAAATTAACTTATAACAATAGAGGTGGAGCAATTTCGGATTCTGCTGGAGCATTTATTAGGCAATCAAGTGGCATATAGTTTAATTTTAAAAAGTAGATATTTTATATTTTGTAGCAAAATTAAATTTTCGGTAATTAAATTTTTTAAATATTATTTTTAAATTAACTAATAACAAAAGAGGTGGAGCAATTTTGGATCCTGCTGGAGCATTTATGGAGCAATTAGTTGGCTTACAGTTTAATTTTAAAAAGTAGATATTTTTTATTTTATAGTAAAATTAAATTTTCGATACCTAAATTTTTTTTAAATTAATTATAAATTAACTAATAACAAAAGAGGTGGAGCAATTTTGGATTCTGCTGGAGCATTTATGGAGCAAATAATTGGCATACAGTTTAGTTAAAAAAAAGAATGTTTTACGCTAACTTCCATCTGGTAATTATGGCCGGCATAGACCTCCTCTCATTTCTGAGAAGGTCATGAAGAATAAAATACCTATAAAAATTTCAAGTTTGTTAATAATATTTTTACTAAATGAATATTATTGTTTAATCAATGTAAACGGTTACTTAATGATTTATTATATTTACGCGAACACTACACATTGAGTCAAACTACTTTTACGGATTCTATCGCTTTTAATTAAACGTTTTTTTTTATTGATTCATCAAAACCCGCTTCAAAGAACGCAACATAGCTGACGTAAAACACCAACGTTCCGGGAAGTATGCAGTTTGTCATCATATTCTTAGATGGCCCCCGCCATTACATTAGATTTGATAAACCACAAATTCTCGCGGAAGAATATCGATTCCTGCCAAGGATGCTATTGTGATGCTACGTGAGGCTATTGAAATTTAAAAAAAAAACATCCTAATTTCGATAGAGAGGGAGGCTGGGTACTACCACCAGCTTGAGATCCTGTAATTAATAAAGTTAAAACTAAACCCAAGCATACCATTATTGGTATATTAACAATATATTGCAAGACATCAAGACACAGTAAGTTCATTCTGCGTAGATCGAACTAAAATTAATAATTAAAAAACCTGAAGGTACTCTGGGTTAACTCTGATATCGGGACGTCAATCACCTCAGTCCACCGTGAACATGAGTGCTGTAAAGTACCCGAAACGTCGGGAATCAATAAAAATAAGTTAATTAAACGCGATAAAATCCGTTAAAGTAGTTTTATTCAAAACGGTCACTTTGCAAAAAATTTATTGTGCACTATAGGCAACTTTCCCGTTTTCAGTTCTATTGAGATAGCCTTCTCCTAGCTGCAGTTATTAGTATTTTATGAGAAATTGCTCTGGCTAAAGTAACAACGATATGAACGTGGTTTTTGCAATATCAATTGCGAGTCGAGTGCTACCGTTTTCGTCCGTAGACTGATGTTGTAAAATTGAATATTACTTATATATTATAGATAGATATATGTTCGGTACATTCCTATAAATATCTTGCCCTTTTTGTAATAAATAAGCGCAGTGAAAAAAAATATTAACTATTTGACAGAACTTAATTCGGTTAGCAATATTTAGAATAAAGTAATTCATTGATGAGATTACACTAATAATCGTACACAAAAGTAATTAACTAATAAATTTTTCATACTATGTATTTTTTGCACCAAAAATTCTCCGAGACACTTCACTATATAGTTGTGAAAACATGAATTAAGTCTGTAAGGTAAGATTATATACAACTATGTATACTATATAATACGATAAGTAGTGATATTTGAGTCTTGTATGCCAAAATTATTATGAGTAGTGATAACACCGAGCCTAATTTCATTTAGTAGAATTGTTAAATAGTATTCACTTAGTTCTACTGCTTAGAAAAAAAAGTTTAAAACAATTATAATGACAACCAAGTTTTGTTTTAAACCCGTAAGTTTGTTACTCATTTTTTTTTAATAAAATGCATATTTTCGTTTATAATGTTTATCAAAATTAAGATGTAAATTGTGTTAAAACTAAATGCTGTGTACGGAATTTTACGAATGTACGCTGTTGCGACTGAAGTAAAAACTATAGGACAGAATTATCAGACGGAAATCCGTAACGTACTAAATAAATGGCTTCAGAAAAATATTTATGTGCCGAGATTTTTTTATCGTTATTATATTCCTAAAGAAAACGTCTAGTAGACCGTGTCATCACATAATGTTCGACAGTTTCCATTTTTACCTTTGTAGGTATTAGTAATGTTTTTTTTTACTTAATGATATTATAATATAATTTAACATTACTATTATTTAATTTGTTATGTAATAATTATGATTTATTTTATTTTATTTCATGTTACAAATTATTTTTTTATAATTTATTACAATTATAATTATAATTAATATTTACTAAAAATAGCAAAATTTGAAAAGAAACCTACGGAACGATCGAAGGGCAAATATATTTTTTTAAAATTTGGTCTTTTAAATATTATGCCCACTACAAACCTTAAATTTTCTTTCCACCGCCCTAAGAGGAAAGCAGTCAAAAGTTCGCCATGCTACTTCATTCAACTTCATTCAAACCTTAGCGTTATCTACTATCATCAGGAGACGGAGAAGCAGCCCTAGTTAATTTTAACCAAGACACAGGTGTTCTCTCCGGTTGTTGCTTCGTATCTCTTCTACTTGGGTACAAATTAGAACACTCCTTTGTGCCTCGGAATGGAATTTGCGTATATGTCAGAGAGGACATCTGCTTTAAACATATTTATGAAAATGTAATGTGTGTACATAAAAACATAAATATATTTAATAAGAATAAGAATGATCACACCTTAAACACTAGGAACAAGAATAAGCTTGTAGTGCCTGTTATTAGACTCCGCAGAATCAGTAATTCATTTATGGGGCAATGTATACCTTTTTACAACAAAATCCCAGAACGTGTTCAAAGTTTGTCAATAAACAAGTTTTAAAGTGTTATTAAAGAAAAACTGTACAAAAAGGGTTATTATAATATCAAGGAATATATGAATGAAAATAACCCCTGGGAATAATGTGATCGCTACCATGCTGGTTCTATAAAAAAATTCATTTAAAATTGTATAAACAAAACTATTGTTGTGTTTAAATGTTTAAAAAATACCGCTGGGTTTCATGCTGGTTCTTTCCAGGAAAGAGGTATTTTCGGAACCAGTGGTAAATAAAAAATGACTTTATTTTTTATTTATCACTGGTTTTTTAAATATTTATTATATTATATATATAATAATCAATGTTAAATGCAAAAATTCGTTCAAATTTCACGACAACCTATTGCTCCAACTCACGATACCATTCATACTATATGGATGATTGGCGGGCCACCACTGTGCGATTTACAAGATGATTACTTCCTCGTACAACTTCCTTGTGGAATCGACTAAAACCGGCGATTTTTCCAGACCAATACGACTTCTGGACCTTCGAGCGGTCGGTACACTTACCATTAGGTGACCCGCATGCTTGTTTGTCCCCTCTTTTATAAAAAATCACCTATATATTATTTAAATATATAAAAACAAAACATTTGGGTTTTCTAGCATGTTTTACCGCAGAACAAAAATATAAAGTATTAGTCAAAATTCAAATTACCATAACGTATAAAACGGGAATTGAACATGTATATTATATAATATTATTTATTGATAGAAAGACTAATTATTAAGTTTTAAAGTAATGTACAAAACATCTAAAACGGCCAAGCAAAAAAGTAAGTAATATTGTAAGAATCTTTATATATAAAAATTACGTGTCACATTGTTTGTCCGCGATGAACTCCTAAACTACTAAACCGATTTCAATGAAATGTTTCACACAGTGTGCAGTTTGGTCCAACTTGAGAGATAGGATAATTTTTATGCCGATAAGTGACCCTCAAGTTTTTTTATTGTGAATTTAATGATTTTTTTAGGACACATGGTCGTCAGAAAGCGCAGAACAACGTCTGCCTTTGTATTATATAAAATTGAATGCTAAATTTGTGATACTCCGTAAATCTTTTTTATAAGAACCTACTTAAAGTTTGGTCAACTTAATAATCTTTTTTATAATATTCATTATCAAAGCTCATTATAAACGCTTATTTCAAAAACTTGTATGTTGAGGTTCCTGACGAAGAGTTTTCGAAATCTGGGACATTATGAAGAGTAAGTACTTAAGACTGATGATCATTATAAGCAGAAAAAGGTTCTCAATACTAGTTAATATTTGATGAAGGTGTAATAACACAGAAGATTGTTAATAAGTAGAATGCCACTTAATAATGGATAATAATTAATCGCTTTGTTTTATAAAACGTATTTTAAATGAAATACAAAAGAGTTATAATACAGTGTGATATATTTTTTCTTTTCATTAGACAAAAGCAAAAATAATCCACAAAAATATATCCAAGGGTACTTGTGAGCGATTTTGTAATAAATATCTGTAGATGAATTAATGAAAATTTTGATCGCATTTATTTAACGTCATGTTTTTTTTTATCTGGCTTAGGTATTTTAACACATACATACATATACATAAACACTCACGCCTGTCACCCAGAGGGGTAGGCAGAGACTATGGACTTCCATTTGGCACGATCCTGACAGACTTCTCTCGCTTCCTCCACATCCATATACCTACGCATACACGCTCGTCGGTTAAAGGTACTATTGATTTGGCCCATTTTCAATATATCGCCAATTTGGTCGATAAACTTTCGCCTAGGGCGACCCTTCCCGACTCTGCCATTAGTATTTTATAGGTATTTTAAATGTTTCCAAAACATAAAGTTAAATATTTCGTTTTAAAATTGTCATTCATAATAGAGAGATAGAGATTTTACTATGTGCTGTCAAATAAGGAAACTCGCTAGTTATAATGCTTGTACTAAAAACAATGGCTGGATAAAATTTATTTTTATCCGATTGTACATAATATCCCGTCAATTTTAGACCAAAATTTACTAAAATATTAAAAAAAAAACTTAAAATGAAAAATCTTTATATTTGATTCTTTAAATAAATGCTTGCTGTATAAAAATCGATTTACATTAACAAGGGATCGCTCGATAACTGAAGCTGGTATTGAGCTACATAAACATATTTTATATGCATGAGAGAACTCCGAAGATGCTTCGAATATATTTTGTGACCTATCCAAGGACTTCGTATGTGTTTTTTACCATGAAATATTAATTAGGAAGCTCCAGCATTATGATATTAAAGGCACAGCGCTTAAACTTACAATTTCATATTTAAGTAATAGAACGTAGAAAGTTTTAATCAATGGTAAAAGCTCTTCCGTGTCGCTTGTGTTAATGGTTGTCCTTAGGGCTGAATTCTTGGAATAACCATGAAATGGTATTATTTACTAATGCCACCTCATTGGTTTTGGAACTTAAGCAGCAATGAACGACATTAACAATTTATACCTAAACGGAATGAAACTAAAAGTATAAATTTTACAACTCTAAATGTTAAAAATATGAAGAGCAATGAATTTTTGAATGAGGAATAATTAAGCCTTGTCAGTTTTAAAACTTCAATAGGGCCAGCACACTTATACCATATATAGCATACCATCTAAACTAGCGAGAAGACTAAGATCTGATTTAGATAATACGTGATAGATCTATGCCGCAGCTATATTATTAGTATAGTTGTAGCATGAATGGGTCGGCTCGATGGGGGAATGAACACGATCTCACAGAATATCAGCGTAAAATAGCAGCTTAACACTGCTGTTTTTCTTATGATGAGTGTAGAGAACCGGAAACCCTTTTTGCTGGAAAATGGGCATTCCATCTTAGTCCTCACGGGGACAACGCATCTGCGTTTTATTTCTTTATTGAGGATAGATGTAGATGTCTATGGGTCAAAATAACCACTTATCAGGTAGACTGTGGGCTCGTTTACCACCCCATCCTATAAAAAAGATTATTTTATTTCAATTATTTTCCATAGCATTAGGTTTCATGACATTTTGCTGTGGGGAAATTCGACTGACTTAGATATTTTTATTTGTACAAGTGTGGTCCTCTTGTACAAATCAAAATATCTAAGTCAGTCGAATCAGAGCCACTTATAACCAAGACAACAAATTTGAGAAAAATACAAATAAATAAATATGTATATTAACTTGGGCTCCTGAGTATATTTACGAAAATTAATTGTAAGCTTCACAAAAAACTAATGTAGTTTTAATTAAATATAAGATAAAATTGAATGCAAATATGAAGCAAACACAAGCCAATTATACAAGTTACTTGACTCCATAGTGTCAGCAATTTATTTATATACACTTTTATTACAAAGTCTCAGAAAATATAAAAAAAGAACTCTCCCAGTTTAAATATTTCACTAAACAAAAATTGTATAAAATAATAGGTTATTGTAATATAACATATTAACCCCTGTGAATGAGATTATTGCCGGCCTCCTATACCACTTCCGCCACGGATAAACTAATTTTTAAGTCCATCATCGCTAAGCGAGCTTCTTCATACGGCCAGAAATAAAAGACCACATCTGAGATCCATAAGTTATCACCGGCAACACGCACTGGTTGCGTGTTGCCAGGGATGACTTATGTTGCACAGTATTTCTTTCAAGATTTTGAGGTATACCTTGCCATACCATCCCCCCATGAGCAACGAATCATATTTTAACGAGAAATAATTATTACTTAATTATTCTATACGAGAGATGAATACCTAAGATATCAAACAAAACACATAGAAGTAAATGTTAAATGATTTTGTTTTCCCATTAATATTGTAGTAGGAAACTTGTATCCATAAATCGAGTAGAGTAAGAGGACACAGGTGTTGATTTACATAGCATAACCTAAAACCTTCGTATGCGGATTAATACAAAGTTTCTTGCTATCAGTTTAACTGATCTATGAGAAAAGAATAGCCAAAATATTTTTATGGAGATTTTACGACATACATAAACACTCACGCCTGTCACCAGAGGGGTTTTACGTCTCTAGTCTTAATATATTTCGCGATGTCGATATCCTAAAAATATTTCACAACATCAACGACGTCATTATCAACATCAATTACTTTAGATTAAAAAGTTAAAATATCTACTATTTAACTAACTCTTAAAAGAGGACAAGCAACCATGTCTTAAATAAACACTTACTAAATAACAAAATGCCATTAATTGTATACTACATGAAGCACACAGGTGTCTCATATTGTTTACGGCAGTTTTACTAACTATGCAGAGCCTGTGCAAAATTCGTGTATGGTTCCCGTTTAATTATTCAAATTAAAAACGAGGTGTGACAATTATAAAAATGTAATATTGTGTTTCGCATATGACAACGTAGGTGTTTAAATAAAATGTTTTTGAACAATTAACGTTACATTTTCTTTATCTAAATGTTATAAATTTTAATAAATGTTATCAAAATTTGTTTGCTAAAGAGGTTGACGAGATTATATATTAAATAAATTTCTATGAACTACGCCGCTCGTTACTCGTTTCATACGGTGAATGTAGAAAACCGGAGACCCATTTTATTGGATTCCATATTAATAATTCTTTTTCGAGGATAGTTGTAGATATCTATGGCAAACAGCGTCCGCTTTCCATCAGGTGGACTGTGTGCTCGCTAGTCACGCTTTAAAAAAAAAAAGATTTTAACCGTTCTCTTTTCAATAATTATGTCCCGCTGAGTTTCTTGCTGGTTCCTTTTAGGACAGAGAGATTTTCAGAACTAATGGTTAATTAAACATAACATTGACTTTTAATTAGTATTTTTTATAATCTATATTGTATAAAAGAAAATTTTATTTATAATTCTATTTCTATTTCTTGAAAAATGCATTGTAAATTCAGAACCAATGGTAAGGGATATTAAAGCTTGATATTATTTTATTTTTTATTTTAAAGATATAAAAATGAAGTTTGAATATCTTCCCTATAATTTTCATTCCATTCAATGTTGTTTACTGATATTCTCCAACTCCTTTCAAAGAGAATTTCTAATTTCGAAGGATAATCTCGTCGATCCTTATTTGTATTAGAACTATGAGTTTAGTTTTCACTGATTTTGAATTAAGGATCCATTAGTGGCTTTTATGTATCTCAAATTCAATGTTTTGTTGGTTTGTCATTCCAAAGTAGGAGTATACTTTAAAGGAAAAATATATAATACTATGTAATCATGAGTAGTAGGCACAGCCTTAAACTTTATAACATTCTCAATTAAAATAATCATACAATCTCCGTCCTTCTCCTCTTTGTTAGACCATACACTACTGTCAATATCTTCTTCGACGTAGCTTAAATAGGCTATCTATGTGAGCGTAACGTCCAAATGTGCATTATGTGTTTATTTTGATAGCTTACAATATTTTTAGCCGCCTGTCTGTTAAAATGATAATAGACAAATACAAATCGTTATCATTGACTTGATTTATATAACACATGCTTTTTTAATTACCATATAATAAAAAATGCTTACGGGCGGGACTTCGCATTCCATATGCTCACAATTTTTCCAGCGAGGGAAGGAAAGCGGTTGATCTTGGTTAGCCAAATCTGTCGAAACCTCTCTCCGTCGGCAGTAATGTCAGTAGTTCTGGGCAGGGGATTCAGCATGGAGGGCTGAAATCACTTTTTGTTCATTTTTAATGGTCCTGAAGGCTGCTGAGAGAGATCGGGAGAGGAAAGATCACATCGGAAACGTTCATTACGGCCCTCCCCTTGATGATGATGTTCCCCTATCAGGAACGGGGCATTTGGGCTTGTGAGCACACCGGGTGGGGTCGCCGGACGAGTAGTAATGTAACCGAATCCGAAAGCATTCCCAAAACATCGTGATAGCACTACTAGTGCTGTCGCAGTAAATGCGTAAAATAGGACGTGCTTATAATCAAGTCACAGGATTTTCAAGTTTGCAAGATTTCAAGAAAAAAGTGAATTTTAACAAGTAATAACTTTTAGTTAAAACGATTCTGTTCCAATATATTCTCAAAAGACACTAAATGCACTGGCACATTATACATCCTACCGAATGCTTTCTACTGAAGTCTCTGGCTTAGCCTGCGTTCAGCAGCTTTATGTAACTCGCAGTCCGGTTTGAAATATCTCTGTATTTGCCTCAAATTTAATGACACTATAACTTATGTCAGTCAAAATATAAATAAACAGCTTACTCCAAAACAGACTGAACTTTATTTGATATAAGATAACAAATATTTAACTTTTTAAAACTAAAAAAATAAGGATAATTAACGTACCATTTAGGATGTAACGAACTACTTTCCGTTAAATTAAAATTTTATTATAATAAAATATCTTGTGTTTCTACTTTTCATTGTAGTGGAAACAAGTTCAATGGTTAAAACAGTAATTAATGAAACCCGACTGCGTAAAAAGTTAACTGATAAGAGAAAAAAATATGCACTATGACACTTCTACAATTAAGACGAATCTATCTACATCCCATAAATGTTAAAATCTATTAAGCCGCTTAGGCTACAGAGCGTATCAAAGAAATAGATATACGTACATGTACACTTAGAAAACATTACCCACCTTCTGGTGCAGTCGGGTAAATATGGGTGCTGTACAATATGGTACAAAGAAATGAAACTTCGAAGGAGTCTCAGTAATCTATTTTAATGTACTATTTAACTTGTACACAATAATCTTAAAAATATTAAATAGGACGTGCTAACAGATTAAGAGGCGAGAAGGTAAAGGTACATTAAATAATTCAATCGAACACTCGTTGGCTATTGCCAGTATTACGTATGTAAAAGTAACGATATGCTATTGGTAGAAGTACAGATAGATTTATTAGAAAGAAATATGGACCTTAAACGTAAACAATTACGGTGAAACTTAGTACTATTACTTAGCCTAACAAATCAAACGTACCTACACGTAAGACATAATAATTACTATACGAGTTACATTACATCAACATACTTAAAACGCTAAAACGAAAGCAGCGCAAACATCTTCCTGGGCCCTTGAAATCTGAGCTATAGATTTCAAGTAGTACTTGCGTTGTGTATGGGCAAGATACATAGCCGATTTATAGTTCTTATCATTCCATTAGAAATTTTGACGTCCGCGACGCGAGGAACACCATCCGAGCCAGGAAATATTTTGCTGATTCGCCCGAGACGCCAGCAGAGAGGTGGCG
Source organism: Parnassius glacialis (assembly GCA_033319125.1). Classification (NCBI taxonomy): domain Eukaryota; kingdom Metazoa; phylum Arthropoda; class Insecta; order Lepidoptera; family Papilionidae; genus Parnassius; species Parnassius glacialis. Next base: position 41,947,846 of record JAVANC010000005.1, read on the forward strand.
AATTTTCTTCCTTTATCAAAACTAAATCGTTTATTGCAGGTCCCTGCATTTCGCTCGCCATTTTGTGCGCTGTTGTAGTTCTGCTATATATTCGCGTGTCCATCTTTGCCAGAAGTGCTGCCTCACTTGCTCGAGACGCTGGAATCGATCGAGACGTCCGCTATTGATGTCCACGAAGCTGGGTGTTGCAATAGACGTCAATGGCCTGCCAATTAAAAGTGAGCCGGTGTAAGAGGTTGGAAGTCATTTGGTGAAGGACTGAGAGGACACGGGTCTGCTGTTCAGAATGGCCTCGATCTGTGCAAATAAAGACGATAGTTCCTCAAACGTCAGATGCGTTTTCCCATAATTCTATAAATATGGAATTTGGCTGATTTAACGCCGGCCTCAGCGAGACCATTAAAGTGAGGAGCGTATGCAGGAGAGTATCTAAAATCAATGCCCCACGAAGCAGCAAAATCATAAATAGAGTCATTGGTCGATTGCAAAAAATTTTTTAGCTCTTTAGCAGTCGCGATAAAATTTCTGCCATTATCACAAAAAATTGTCTTTGGCTGTCCTCTGCGAGCGATGAATCTTTTAAGAGTCAACAAAAAGGCATCTTTGGATAGCTCACTTACAGCTTCTAAATGTACACATCTATAACGAAAACAGATAAATATACACAGGTAACACTTTGTTATCTTGCATCCCCTTCCCTTGCGGTCAGTGATAAGAAATAGGCCAGCAAAGTCAATGCCAACCGTGCAAAATGGATAATCAGGCATTAGCGATCGGAGGGAAGATTACCCATAATATTAGTCATTGGTTGACCCTTAAAGCGACGACATACTAAGCAATTATAGGTCACTTCCTAGCTAATTTTCTACCGCCAGTCGGCCAGTAACGCTCCCTAATAGAGGCAAGAAGGTGCTGAGGTCCCGCATGGAGCAGTTGTTTATGTTCCCTTTGAAAAATTAATTCCGTTAAATAGTGTTTTGCATTTAAAATGATAGGATGTTTCTTGTTATAAGCATAAGTGGAATTATCGATTCTTCCGCCAACTCTCAGAATGCCACTCTCATCTAGAAATGGAGTTAGAGAAGGCGCCTTGGATGACAAGGCCCCTCTATTACGAAGAAGCTCTATTTCATTCTGAAAGGAATCACCTTGAGCTATTTTAATTAAAATTGTTAATGAATTTTGAAGTTCTTCAACTCTAAGAGGACCTAATAATTTGCAGCTAGTATTACGACAGTTATGTATAAATCAAAAAACTCTAGAATATACTCTTTGTAGCATAGTTAAGTTAGAATACCTTTTAAAATCAAATGGGGCCTTAGTGCAAGCTTTCGCGATTAAGGTGGAAATGGATTGCATTTCAGGCAGCTCTACTCTACAGGATTCAAATTTTGGCCACTCAGCCTCTGGTTTGAGAAGAAAGGGTGGACCATCCCACCATATAGAGGAGGCGCACACGTCTTGAGGATCTACTCCGCGAGAGGCAAGATCGGCTGGATTTAGGGCGGTAGGAACATGCCGCCAATTCGCGGTGCTTGAAAGCTCAGTTATAGCTGCCACCCTATTTGCGACAAAAGGCTTAGCCTTATCAAATGAGTTTAGCCAACCTAATACTACACTAGAGTCCGTCCAATAAACTAGACGATTAATTTTGTATCTTAGAGCTTGAATGACAGTAGAGCCTAATTGAGCACCCAAAAGAGCAGCGCAGAGTTCAAATCTGGGGATCTTCGTAGCCTTAAGAGGCGCTACACGAGTTTTAGCGCATAGAAGTTTAACAGTTATGTCACCATTAGCGCTACACGATCTCAAATAAATACACGCGCCATATTCTATTTGCGAGGCATCGCAAAAACAATGCATTTTAATATAGATCAGTTTATCAATTAAAACCACCTCGAGATTTTTAGAGAAGACAACGACTCTAAATGGAAAACGAAACGCTGCCAAGTCGATTTTATTCTTTGAGAAACGGGTTTTTCCCAATCTAACTTTTCAGCCCACAATTTTTGTAGTAAAATTTTTGGCTTAATTGTGCACAAAGATAATAGCCCTAAAGGATTAAATATTTTAAAAGTCGATGACAATATGGATCTTTTAGTGAAAACTGTCGTAGGGGTATATTCGATTTGAAAATGTATTTGATCTAAGTGTGGAGACCACCCTATACCTAGAGTGTTCGTAGCATTACTGATAACTAGATTGCCTTCTTCCTTGTTTATAGAGTTACTCTCGAAGAGCTCAAACAAGTTAGATCTATATTTTCTTAAGTTGAAGCAACCTTTTTTGAGCTCATTGGCAACCGTGCGCGGAATGTGAAGCAGTTCTTGTTTACTATCTGCTCCTGTAAGCAAATCATCAAAATAAAAATCCCTTTGGATGGTTGTTTTAATGTTCGATTCTTCACATTCCTCGCCAAGCTGCCACAATCACCTGGTACTCAAAAAACTCGTGCTAGAAAAACCATAAGTAAGAGTATGTAACTGTAAAGTTTGAAGAGGATCGGACTCTTTATCACGCCATAAAATTAACTGAAGCTTTCTATCCGACGCTCTGATAGTAACTTGACGTTACATTTTTTATATAAAGCGCAAGTCCCGTCGTGTATGGAGTATTGCTGCCATATAGGGGCTGGTGCTGCAAAATGCCACCTAGCAGCTCTAGACTCAATGGAAAGGCGTGCTAAGAGGCTCATTGGTGACCTTGGTTTGGTTTAAACCAATCTTGTCAGCCTCGAGCACAGGCGCATAGTAGCCAGTCTCTCGGTATTCTACAGGATGCATTTCGGTGAGTGTGCGCAGGAATTACACGCCTTAATTCCTCCCTCTCCTTTCCACCATCGGACAACCAGACGGTCGGCGGGTCTTCATCCCTTTCGTTGTTGACTTACCACGCATTCGAACCAAATGGTTCGCCACGTCGTTCATCATGCGTACAGCAAAGGAGTGGAATAAGTTGCCAGCATCTGTCTTTCCATCCGAGTACAGTGTGGGTGTCTTCAAGGCAAGAGTGAATAGGATTTTGTTATGTCAGTGCGCTTCACCATCTTAGGCTACATCACCACTTACCATCAGGTGGGATCTTAGATAAGCGCTGGCTTAGTAGAATATAAAAAAAAGGAACTAAGCTATTCATTCATATTTGGTGTCAACTACAGAAACACTTATTACGAACAACTTTCCTAAAAATATTTTTTCAGCCATCTGTAAAAAGTAAAAAAGGATCAAAAACGATAACTCCTGTTTGATCAATTAAAAAGTGAACCAATTAGAAAAAATATATATATTAAAAATTTATTATTACTCCTTGTCGCTGTTAAAACGTCAAAAAATTCCCGCAATACCAGTTAAGTTCTTAAAATTTAAAATACCAGTAAATGGTTGTAAAAGACGACAGGTATATAAAGGGCATTTAGCAATTACGTTTGTAATACGTCCGTAGACGTAAAGTATAGGCCAGCTTAGCATACCTAAACATAAACTTTCAGACACCTCAACTCAAACTTTCGCCACCTACTGTAGAGTGACTACTACTGAAACAGCATTGCAGAGAAGTCTCGCTAGAGAAGTATCATAACAGTCTGGCAGCAGATTTAATAAATTATGTGGTGTCGAGGAAGCCTGAAATAAAAACCATGACTATCTCATAAAAATAGAAAACAAATGTCTCGTTAAAATAAAAACCAGATGTTATTTAACTGGTAACATGTCTTGGCTCAATACGGAATGTTAACCTCGCACGTTCTGGCATAAAACTTCTAGAGTTTGTTTCTTTATCAGCCAGTAGACATAGGCTCTCCCACTCTAGGCAGAATTTACCTTAATCGTCACACTAAATAGGATTGACATTCGTAATACCCGTAATACCCGTTTTTTTTAAATTACTGGTGTCAAACAGCTCCCCATTTATTCTATACACACCCAAGAAACGACTTATATCGTAATTTTCCCATTTTAGAGAATTGCTTATCGATTAACTCATTTCATTGACCTACACACACGTATCATGCAACAACGAAACGACCTATGCACAAGCGTGTCGTCTGGAGCGGAATAGCTCCTCCCAGCGAATACCCTGTCACACACAGCGAATTCTCGCAGCGAGTGCTCATTCGTAGACAGTAAAATTGAATATGTTCAATTCCATTCGCAGTGAATTCATCTTGCGGTGAATAAATCTAATCGCAGCGAAAGCCTGTCACGCATAGCGAATTTAGTATTCGCTATGTGTGACCGAGGCTTTTGACGCCGTTCTCCGTCACCGGTCTGGGTATTTTACGTCTGTAGAAGGTTATACCGCCATCTTTCGGAAATCTGATATTTACCGTAGCAGCTTCTTTTTACGACAGCGAGTGATGGAACGTCGCTATTACAGGGCTAAAATACTATTTAATTACTAACGTTGCGGAATTGGGTTACAATACTTTTTACTTTAAATTTATTCGTCAACCACAACTCGAGCACCTCTAAGCATAAGTGCGTATAAGAAAATCAAGGCAAGTATCATCTTAAAACTATGAAGGTACTTTTATTAAATAGAAGACCCGCGTAGATACGAAAGAGTTTTCGAAACAGTTATGACATATAGTTCGAAGTAGAGGTAACATACTTTGAGTGTGGTCTCATCTGTCATCAAATCCATTTAGCCACCTGAGTAGAAAGCTGTTTGGATAATTGTAAAATATCTTAAAAGGAGAAAATTTCTTTTTGTATGGAGAATGGGCCCACCACGAATTTCAGAGAACTTGAATTGAATGTATGTCGAATTATTCCTTATAATCTATAGATTACAAAATGAATATTAGTTTTATCGCATCTAATGGGAATTCTGAAAAATTAACTTTTGAAATATGAATATCAAAATAAACTTAAAACAAACTAAACGCGATTTTCTATTAGTTTTCACAGATATTATGAGTTAGAATGGTGTATATAGTATAGAATAGCTTAATAATTCATTACATTCAGCAATTATAGGTACTTTCAGATTGATGGAAAATCCTTTAAACACTTCCTTCACGTAGTGCACAGACAAACAAACGTAGTGTTGGGGACTATTTTATACAGGTATTAATTGATTACAGAATATACATCACAAGCACCATTAAAGTAATTAAATAAATATAATTAAAGACAAGATGAATAACGGATAATATTTCCATTTATAATATTACCTTTACATGCTATATAGTAAGAAAGATGTTTTAAACTATTTGTATAAGGCTTGTAGCCGTATACAAACACAAAGTAAAATGCCACTGCATTTATTGTTGTAATTATTTCCAAAGCAGTCTATTAATAATGGAATAGACAGACAGGTGCAGTGTCAAGACTTTAATATGTTTTGGTTGAATCAGTAAAGGTACAGTGTGTAAACTTTGTTTTAAAATATATTAACTGGTTAGTTATCATACCCCGAATACCATTAAAGCCAAAATGACGAGGTAATATCATGCTTATCTATGTTATATTATTACACATATACATATGAACTAAGATAATTTAAACTGGATGTGTAAGTATAACAAAAACACATGTTAAATTTTATTGTAATATTTAATTTTTATTTAATTGTATTTTATAATGTTATTATTGTCAGTCATTATCATTTCAAAATAACTTGATAATAACACAACAAGGATATGTTATGACATATGATATAAGACTGTTGTAGTTGTACTCAATATCCATAAACTTTTTAGTCACTGCCTACGAGTAGTTCTGCAAGATTTCAGCCTACTAATTTCAGCCTAGTCACCCTTATCCTATAAAAAAAAAACTTCCCGACCCTGCCGTTCACTTCTGAAACATGAATTTGCATTGTCACTCTTTCCTCGTTCATTCTTTCTACATGACCAAACCACCGAAGCATTCCTTTCTTAATCCATGTCACAACGTCATCTTGCAAACCACACATCTCTCTTATCACACTATTTCTCATCCTGTCATTCAGATTCAGTCCTAGCATACTCCTTAAGGACCGCATTCCTACAGCATTTATTCAAATCTCATGCTTCTTCTGACAGACCCAACTTTCACTACCAAACATTAAAGTAGGGACTAACACAGCATTATGAATTGCCATACGTGCCTTATTTGACACATTCTGACGCCTCATAATAGCGTGTAGAGCCCCATTCACTCTATTTCCTGCATTCACTCGTCGTTTTATATCCTTATCATATCTACCATCCCTGCTAAATAAATATCACAAATATACAAACTCATCCACTTGCTCAATCAACTCCCCTTCTATTCTTATTTCACATAAAATTTTACTTTCTTCTCTTTCAAAAACCATCACTTTCGTTTTACTTGCGTTCACTTTCATACTCCTTTCTTTCAATGACCAGTACATTAAAGTAACCATCATTTGCAACTCGGCCGCCAACGATGCAAATATGACTTGATCATCGGCGTACAAAAGCCATTTGACGGTTAACTCACCCATTCTCAACCCACATTCTTCCAATTTCAAAGTTTGCAAACAACTGTCCATACATAGGTTAAACAGCCACGGGGAAGCCACACATCCCTGTCTGACACCTTTATGAATGCCAAACCAGTCCGAGTAGACCCCGTTGATCCTGACACAAGCACTAGAGTCCCTATAAAGATACCTTAATGCCTGTATCAAGCCAGCGCTCAACCCAAATGAGTTCAGTGTTTGCCATAACACATTCCTGTCTACTCTGTCATTAATTTAATTTTCTTTTAACAAACACAAAAACTTTACATGTATTTATTCTATCTACTATTTAATTCAGATTTTAGTAATAATATAAAATTTTAATACTTCCTCACTTTTAGCAAGGTTCCTTTAAACCTGTGTTTGTCTAACCTGAATGATAGTCTCCATATTATGTTAAACACTTGTGCATCGATATGAGACGATATTTATTTTATTGTCTTGTAAACAAACAAGTATAAACTTTTTTGCTATTAACTAATTTTGCTACCATAAATTATTTTAACGTATATTTTAACCATTAATCATCACAGACTATATTTTTACAGTAGTGATGCATCTCGAACTCTGTTTTCAGTGAATTTATGTAGCTTGGTACTCGAGTGAAAATAAATTTTACACGAATCCGCTTGCTCGACTCGAGTTACCGAGTCAACTCGACGCACCGAGTGGATTCGAAGAGCACTAGATAGATGTCAGTTCACTAATCCACTAATTCGATTATCTAATCAACTAATTCACATAGTATAAGGCGCCGCGGGTGAAGTCACTAGTTACATTGAAATTAAAACTTGCATCTTGACATGTTGTAAACAAATATGAACTTAGTTTGATTTATAATATTGTGATTGTGCTATCATTGTTGTTTATTTTTTTTATTTACGTATAAGTAGTGCATAACATAAAAGATGATTTAAACATACTTGTCTGTTTTAAGTATAGGTGATAACAATGACGCAACAAAACAAAATCGTCAGTGTGGCATTATTTTAAAAAATGGAATCGATTTGTAAAATATGCGAAAAGCAGCTTATAGATTTTGAAATACTACACATATCTGTAGTGAATAAAAAACATGGAAACATAAAAATCACGTGAAAACATCGGAGTTGTTTTTAATAAAACACATAAACTAATACAAAGGAAAGTATTATAACTTATAAGTAAGATAAAGCCCTTACATCATCATCATCATCATCATCATCATCATTACAGCCCTTGACGAGTCCACTGCTGAACATAGGCCTCCCCCAAAGAATGCCACAAAAACGGTCCTGAGCCACCAGCATCCATCGACTTCCTGCATACTACTTCCTGTTTACTACAAATAAATAAATAATAAATATTTGTATTTTATTTCATATTGCCACATATTACTTATTTAACAAACCTATTTAAAAATGCTTTAACTAAGGTAATCACTATTCTCGACTCGAGAATGATCATCATCATCATTACAGCCTTTCATAAGTCCACTGCTGAACATAGGCCTCCATCAAGGAATGCCACAAAGCACGGTCCTGAGCCACCTGCATCCATTGACTTCCTGCATGTCTTACCAGGTCGTCACTCCATCTCGTGGGGGGTCGCCCTACACTTCGCCTACCGGTACGAGGCTGCCACTCAAGAACCTTTCTTCCCCATCGGTTTTCGGTTCGTCGAGCTATATGGCCGGCCCACTGCCAATTCAGCTTACTAATCCGTTTGGCTATGTCGCTTATTCTGGTTCTACTGCGGATATCCTCATTCCTAAGTTTATCACGCAGAGAAACTCCGAGCATAGAACTCTCAATAGCTCGCTGAGCGACCTTGAGCTTCCTCATACGGTCAGCAGTGAAGGACCACGTCTCAGATCCGTAAGTCATCACTGGCAACACGCACTGGTTGTACAATTTCGTTTTAAGGTTTTGAGGTATGTCTGACGAGAAGATGTGTCGTAGCTTCCTGAACGCTGCCCAGCTCAGTTGAATCCGTCGATTGACCTCTCGAACGAAGTTGGACTTATCTAGTCGGACTATTTGTCCCAGGTAAACATACTCATCAACAACTTCGAGGTTAGTGCTCCCAACAACTACCGGCATAGGTGTGACTCGGACATTAAACATGATCTTTGTTTTGTCCATGTTCATCTTAAGACCTATCCGTTAGGAGACACTATTTAGGTCATTGAACATAGTGCTTAGGTCCTCCAGCGATTCTGCCACAAGGACTATATCGTCGGCAAATCGAAGGTGAGTGATGTACTCTCCATTGATGTTAATACCGTATCATTTCCAGTCCAGAAGCTTGAAAACGTCTTCCAATTCAGCGGTGAAGAGTTTCGGGGATATAACGTCACCCTGTCTTACACCTCTCTGCAGTTGGATAGGTTTCGTACTCTGGTTCTGTACTCGGATAGCCATCGTAGCCCTACTGTACAAGCACTTCAGCACTTCGATATATTGACAGTACACTTGGCACCGCTGAAGGGACTGCAGCACCGCCCAAATTTCGACGGCTGTGATTCCGTTTTGCTATACTTTCTCATAGTCCACATACGCCAGATATAGTGGCAAATTGTACTCCTCGGACGTCTGTACAACTTGCCGAAGGGTATGTATGTGTTCTATGGTGCTAAAGCCCTTTCGGAAACCGGCTTGTTCGGGAGGCTGGAGGTCGTCAAGTCTGCGTGCGAGACTATTCGTAATAAGTCCCGAAAACAGCACGTAGACGCGGCTCAGAAGGGAAATCGGTCTATAGTTCTTCAAGAGAGCATTGTCACCTTTCTTAAAGAACAAGACCACCGCACTTCTGCACCACGCCTCCGGTGTAACGCCACCATGGAGAACGGAATAAAAGATCCTCTGAAGGACTTCCAGTACCGGTTTTCCACCAGCGGGTGGAAAACCGGTACCGGTGAAAGCGTTCAGAAGCTCCGCTGTAATTCTATCCTCGCCTGGGGCCCTGCTGTTTTTAAGACGCTGGAGAGCCATTCTAATCTCGCTCAGACTGACTTTCGGGATATCTTCGGAATAGTGTCGGATAAGACTCGCTCTTGGATCGTTACTCACACTTGCGTGTGGCTCCAACGATAACGTGTACAGCTGCCCATAGAACCTCTCAATCTCACTCAAAATCTCAGGTGCCCGGAAACGATGCTGCCACACTTGGTCACCAGCTTTGACAGTTGGCTCTTTCTGGTAGATAGATCTCTGGCAAAGACTTTGGAGCCTTGGTTCCGCTTGATCGCTTCTTCAATACAAGCTGTATTGAAGTTGCGTAAGTCCCGCCGCATGCATTTGGAGATGTGTCTGTTCAGTTGCCTGTATGCTGTCAAATCCGTTGAAGAATGTAACTTCATCTCCCGTTTAACAGCCATTAGATTAAGAGTGTGATCTGAGAGTTTTTATGTTCTTCTGCGGCGGGTCTTGCAGAACTTAGCTCCGCCCGTATGGACAGTTTCCACGAGCTTTTCATTCATATCGTCCACTTCATTGCAGTCTTCTAGGCACTGAAAACGGTTTTCTAACTCGAACTGAAAGGTTTCAGAAATTTGAAACAGAGCACGAGGGAGACGAAGCGTTGACTTCACTAGAAGAGACCTCTCCAACTTAACGTTTAGGCTCAGTGTGCCTCTAACCATTCGGTGATAGCTACCAGTTTTCACCCTCGCGATCACGGTGACATCACTGAACAGTTGTCGTCTGGTCGTCATAATGAAGTCAATCCCATTTTTGTCGAACTGTCGGGGCTCGACCAGGTCCCCTTACTGTAGGGCCGCTTCTGGAAGAAAGAATTCATCATAAAGAGTCCCTCTTTGTCCATGAAGTCGGCCAGCTGCTGGCCCCTTGCGTTCCGTTGCCCTATCCAAATTTCCCTACTTTCAGCTCACCGTTCTCTCTTGTGCCTAGTTTTGCATTGAAGTCTCTCTGGGTTTTTTGAGAAATACATGGCTGTAGAGATATCCTCATACATTTCCCCCACCTCCTCATCGGGGTGTGCCGAGGTTAGTGCGTAAACCTGTATGACCTTCAGCGAATACCGTTTGGTGATTCTAAGTATAAGGTACGCAACCCTCGTCGACACACTCCCGATCTTTACAACGTTGTTAACGAGAGACTTGTGGACGATAAATCCGACACCTCCTTGGGACAGATGGTCGCCCTCCCGGTGATAGAGCAAGTTGCCGGATTCGAGGATTACCTCCTCCCCCTCTCTTCGGACTTCGGATAATCCTTTAATATGCCAGCCTAACTTGTCTATCTCTTCTTCCAGCTTTACGATCTTCTCGTCAGTCCTCAGGGTGCGTGCGTTATTCGTTGCCAGGTCGAGTCATCTAAGGTGGCAACCGAACCTCCACCGGAGATTCTTAGCACCCCTTGCCCTGACGTTACCATGGTCACCACCGTAGCAGGAATAGCGGGGCCGCCGGGACTGGGAGCAGTCTCTTAGTAACTTTATCCATTTGGGGGGTATTTGCCATAGTTGCCACGCTTGGCGAGCGGGTTGGCAACCGCAGTTTTTTTATTGTAACTTTGGCTATTATCAGGAAGATGCTGCTGCCCATCTCCTGCCTGTTTCCCTTTGTCACCTTTTACGACACCCACGGGAAGATATGGGGTAGTGGATATTCTTAACCGGCACTACACGGCCAAGTATAATTCGTGACAGTTAAATTATGAATAACATTAACTTTACGCTACGTCATAAAGTTAGAGTGATATTATTTATGAAGATTGTCTATACGCAAACCAATTATATATAACTACCATTTAAGTTAAGCAATAATTATAATTATCTTGTGTTGAAGGACAAATATAAAAATAATTTGTAACAAACTGACACAGCTTCGTTCCGCCAAATCGAGATGCGTAACTCGAGTACTATTCGATTACATGAATTTCAACTCAAGTTCAGCTTGTTCAACTGGAGTCGAGTTTACTCAAAGGCAAATTATAAGCGCCTATATATAATTTTAAGCGCTCGCTGTAAATTTCATAGTGTGCACGCAACCAAAAAGGAATGAAACACAACGTAAAGGAAAACATCTTGAGCGGTTTCCTGTATCACAATTTGCTTGTCTTAGAATTAAATTATTCGAGGCCATGTAAAGTGCACCAATAAGCATTAGAGCAACACTATGAACTAATTGCTTTATAAGTTATAACCCTCACAGAAATGAGAGAAGCTCTGTGCCAAGCTGTGGAATGTTTATAGTTTTATTTAACTTTACTCTCCTCTCACATTAGGATTAATTAGGAAACGATAAAGTATTCTAAAAACAGTTAAAATACGTGTATTATCAGATTCGTCATATGTAAAGCCCACTACTTTGAAGCGGTTGCTGCTGCTGCACACCTGTTTTACTGTTTTGCCTCTGTTCACTGCTCACTAAACGGTCCAGCAAATTACTTGAATTGTGCGACCACACACTAATAGGCACTAACTGCGAACAAAAATTTAAGTTTCGTATTCCTTAGCGCTTAAAGTAAATTTAACGCAGTTTTTATACAAGACATCTTTGCATGAGTGGCCTAGGGAAAAGTTTCACAAAGCCTTAGTTTCTTCGCATACATTGCTTAATTAATATGTGAAACAAACACAACGTGTGACGAAGACCGAGTATTCATCTTTGTTAGGTCATACTTATAATGTCTTTGAAATTCGCAGAAGCACTTATAAATTAAATACTTTTATTTTTTATACTCACTGCTTTCTGTTTTTAACTTTATTTCTATTTGATGTTAACCGTTATTTAACTATATATATTAGATCAATTAGAGCATATTTTTGCAATACCAAAAGAAAAGTTATTCATAGAAACAAAATAAAATAAGGGAATTAAAAATTACAGTTTTTGTATGAATAAAATTGTGAAATTGTTTAACCTTTATATTCAGTCACTTGTTTTGCTTGATGTGTAATATAATTAATACTTATAGTAAAGGTGCAAAAATATCTGCGGTGTCTGACCACTGAGTGACACTTGGCGGTCACTCAGCGGTTAGCCACCGCCTTAAAGTTTTTAATTGTTAAATAACATTTGTATGAAGATTGAAAAATCAGCACTAAGTTTAATTTCTTGATATTGCTCATCGCTCACTTACACAACAAAGTGATGAGATTATTTGTCGCCAAGGGGGACATCATCGTTTTATTTTACGCAAAAAAAGAATTAAGGCGCCCGGTGAATATACCGTGCGAGAATAAATTTCCAACAGGTTTTCTGGGAGCAGCGAGGAACTGGTACTTTAATTTCTTAGAAGCTATTTTATTCCGTCCATTTCGGTGGTTTTGCTAGAAGCTTATATCTCTTGCAATAGTTTTATTTTTCAGATTAACTATGATGTACTATTAAAGAATACGTTTTCGTGATAAAGCCACGTTCCAGATTTATTATGGTTATAGCACGAATGGTGAGTGTAGAGAACAGGAGACTTTGTTTCCGGGATAAGAGGCATTCCATCTTAGTACTCAGGGGTGACAATGCATCTGGTTTTTGACTCTAAATTAAGGATATATCTATGTCCCACAGCATCCTCTTACCATCACGTAGACCATGTGGTCGTTTGTCAAACTTATTCTATATAAGAAAATGATTTACATACAATGATCGTCCTAAGCCTAAGCTGCGTCTAGGTGAAGTTTTGAGGGTCAATACAAAATTTCTTGAATACAGACTTTACGACTTCCAGCTTCCAAATCAAGTCAGCTACGGAGAATAATATAAATTAACAGACACATACATTTCAACAAATTAAAAGGAAAATTTCGAAGTATAATTTGTCTCAACTTTGAATGGGTCAACTCGACTGAAGAAGTCCACCTACGCGCAGAATACCAGCGTGAAATACTGGAATAATACTGCTGGGTTTCGTAACAGATAAAAAAACAGTCCATTTTTGTCCTCAAGGGCGACAACGCATTTATATTTTTTGATTTTTATCGAGGATGTATTGATGTCATACCAATTTTATAAAACCCATAATAAATATGTAGCGGAAGTTTTTTAAATCCATTGCTGAACTTAGATCTTTTGAATGTGAGTCGCCAGGCGTTCCGGTGTTGTAAACTATGGTGAAGATCAATTCATCAGTAAGTGGTAATTGGGATTTTAACAACATTGTGATTAAAATGAATTGAATTGGATTTGAAATGAAAAAATATTTACAACTCTTAGAAATTCTAAGAGTTTTAAATATGTGTGACATGTACATATATTGTATAATAATAAAGTACCTGGGCGCTGGCGTTAGAAAACAATGTATAATTCTCTCAGAGATGAAACCTATCTACATAAACATGGAAAGTAAAACATTAGTTAAACACAAAATTTCACCCAAATCGCTAGAGCTATTTCAGAAAAAACGTTACACATATGACATCATCATTCATCATCATTACAGCCTTTCACAAGTCCACTGCTGAACATAGGCCTCCCCCAAGGAATGCCACAAAGCACGGTCCCGAGCCACCTGCGTCCATCGACTTCCGGCATGTCTTACCAGGTCGTCACTCCATCTCGTGGGGAGTCGCCCTACACTTCGCCTACCGGTACGAGGCTGCCACTCGAAAACCTTTCTTCCCCATCGGTTGTCGGTTCTTCGAGCTATATGGCCGGCCCACTGTCACTTCAGCTTACTAATCCGTTGGGCTATTTCGGTTACTCTAGTTCTACTGCGGATATCCTCATTCCTAAGTTTATCACGCAGAGAAACTCCGAGCATAGCCCTCTCCATAGCTCGCTAAGCGTAGCTAAGCTAGAGTCCTGTATTCAGGGACCTATGTGGCAACGTTAACATATGCTGCTGCCGTATGGTACCAACGCTCGTCCCTTTATGTTATCAGAAGCGTACTGATGAGGACGCAAAGACCAGCTTTGATTCTTCTCACGAAGGCTTACAGGACGGCTAGCAGCGCAGCGCTACCGGTGTTGGCAGGCGTATTGCCTGCCGACCTTAGAAGTTTTTCGTGCGGGACGAGTCGACGAGGAGGGGACGGGTTTGGTCGACAAGGAGCGCAGGATAAGAGGGAGATGATGGCTGCTGTCGTTGACATTTGGCAGGACCGGTGGGATTCAAGCCAAGATGGCAGGGATCTATACAAGTTTATCCCGGACATCGCAGAGCGTCTAATCTTCAGGTGGGTTGAGCCCGATTATGCAGTATCGCAGATTTTTGTTGGTCACGGGTGTTTCAACGAGCGTCTCCTAAAATTCAACCTTATGAACTCTGGCTTATGCCCCTGCGGCTCAGCACTGGAGAGTCGTGACCATGCTCTCTGGGATTGCGATCTGTATATTGAAGAGAGGAACGCATTATTGGACAGCCTACAAAGAACAGAAATAGGACCAGTATACTTCCGGGACCTAGTGTGCTGCGAATCCAACTTTAAGGAGTTTAGGAGATTTGCTGAAAATACGACCAGATAGCTGCGAACGCGAAGTTTCGTCGCTGTGGAGTCACGCCCCAGAAGGGGGAGAAGTGAAATGTAGAGAAAAGGGACGGAACAGAGAGATTTGTAGGGAGTCAAGTAAGCGCACGTGGGAAAGAGCCACGAGCAAGTACCGTGTGCGTCTCCCGTGATTCGGTTCGTATGCCGCAAGGCGGGAAGGACCATGGGATGGTGGAGCTCGCTAAGCGACCTTGAGCTTCCTCATACTGCCAGCTGTGAAGGACCACGTCTCAGTTCCGTAAGTTATCACTGGCAACACGCACTGGTTGTACAATTTTGTTTTAAGGTTTTGAGGTATGTCTGACGAGAAGATGTGTCGTAGCTTCCCGAACGCTGCCCAGCCGAGTTGAATCCGTCGATTGACCTCTCGGTCGAAGTTGGACTTACCTAGTCGGACTATTTGTCCCAGGTAAACATACTCGTCAACAACTTCGAGCTTAGTGCTCCCAACAACTACCTGCATAGGTGTGACATGGACATTAAACATAATCTTTGTTTTGTTCATGTTCATCTTAAGACCTATCCGTAGGGAGACACTATTGAGGTCATTGAGCATAGTGCTTAGGTCCTCCAGTGATTATGCCATAAGGACTATATCGTCGGCAAATAAAAGGTGAGTGATGTACTCGCCATTGATGTTGATACCGTATGACAATAACACATTAACAAGAATTATTGTATAATATTATGTTTGCGAGAATTGTAAAGGAAATTATAAGATATTGTTCATTTAAATATTTTTATGTTCAACCGGATTTAAAAACAATTTAATGAATATACAATTAATAATACATTTAGCGTGCATAACATGACTATTTTTTCTGTTAATCATAAAAATAACTGCAACAACCGTGTCCTACAGATCAAATTTTGGTTACGGTGGCCAGTCTCAAGGAGAATAGCCATCTGTGTAGGACAGGATTATTGTGCACGAGAGTGTGAGCCAGCAAATTGCTCTGTCTATTCCCGCGCTCCTATAGTTCAATGGGACGATAATCTGACTCGATGGGAAAGTATTCAGGCGTATAACTAACGACTTTAGGTTATTTCCGAGGCAAGGGGGTAAAACACCAACTTCCTGAATCCTAGAGAGATTCTTCTACTGTGAACTTTTTGATTGTGAAACCCAAAAACTGATTTTAGACAGACCCAGGATAAAGTCCGGGACCTCATGATTAGAATGCCACGCTTAGCACCACAATGTTACCATTTTACCATTACTATTAAAGCCTATAAACCCCCCACTTAGCATAGGCCATATTGTCCATAGATTGTCTCATATGGAGGACATACTCCGTAGTTGCCAAACGCTTGGTAAGTGGGTTAGAAACCGCAGTTTGTTATTTTTATTCAGCTGTTGTCTCCAGTATCTTTAGTTTCCCTCTGTCGCCTCTTACGAAACCCTTAGGATGACATGGGGTAATGTACATTTTTATGCAACCACTGCATGCTCAACAATTAGATCATTCTCGCTTAATGTAATAATTGCAATAAACATTTTAAATATAATAAATTAAATTAGTTTCAGTTATTCCTGGTTGCTGAAAAATAAATACGAATCATAACAATATGTCTTTCAAGTTGCCGCAATTATTGTCTAAAATGATAGATACCAGAATCTTGTTAAAATTTATGTTACGCACTTTTATCAAAGCGGTTCTACGCAAAAATAAAATAAAACGAGTGTTTTATGTAGGAACATGATATGTTTATAAAATTATGAATTAATGTATCCAAAATATTAAGATGTATTTGATTTTAGGACACTCCAAGCGCATGAATTATTTTACTAGGTGGAAGGACGCCTTATCAGCCTACTAGTACCTATACCTACCACTATTGTATTTAACATGTAAAGTTAAACTTTTTAAGTACATGATATGTTTTGCATATTATAATTTAATGTTGGTATTCAAAACCATAAAAGGTATTTATTTTTAGGACACTCGAAGCACATGAATTATTTTAACAAGGACGTCTTATCAACCTAGGAGTGCTTATGTTGGTATTATTATCGTATTTAGGATGAAACAGTACTTTCTGGTACTTTTTCCGAATGGAAAACAAATAAAAGATCAAGTCGAGATAGTAGATCCTCTGATTTTTTGAGAAAGGCCCACAAACACTCATAAACAAAGGAATAAAATCAATCTTAATAACATCGAATAATAATAACACTAAAGGCTAATAACATAAAATAACACTAATGATCGTCTTGTCACATGTGACCCTAGTAACAGACTAAGAACCCATCTACACATATTAATGGTACCGTATTGGGTTCCTTAATAATAATTTGTTAGAATGGATGTGGCGTTTGCTGGAGGAATATGACAAAGGAGAAGAAGAGATCTCTATTTATTCTTGGACCTAAGTGTTAACAAGATGAAAGTAGGACTATTTGAAAGCTTATACATAAATAATTCATAGCTGAAAATCTGGCAAGATATGTCAATTTTGGAGCTGAGTTATTGTAGAATAAATTAAAGTAAGTTGAAAACATTAAAAAAAATCACCTGTTACAGTGTAGGTAATACATAATATGTTTACACTGTAACAGACTATTTTTAACAATAACAACTAAAAGATATAAAAGCAAATCAGTATAAAATAATTTAAAAAGCTGTCGTTAATTATGAAACGAAATGGTGAAACGATTAACAAAAGTTAAAACAACAACATATAAGTAAATATCGGTATGAGATCAATTACTTGAATTGTTGTAATTGTTACTTGTTGGAATGTTCATATTTTAAATTTGTTATTATTATTCTGTAGGCATATACGCAATTATTTTTTATCTCCCTAGTTAACACACAAAAATTATAGAAAATAGATATTAAATTGCTCAATTTAATCTAGAATCGATTATATTGCGCTCGTTTAAAATCGAATCGAAAATCGGTCTTTTTCTTTAAAGTAAATAGTTTGAAGTTTGAACTATCAAGTCAAGTTTCAAAATGATAAGTTCTATATTAGAGAAGCCATAATTTAAAAGAAGAAGAAGAAGAAGTCCTATATTGGAATATAATGTTCAGGAACGAATTTCATCGCGCTGCTGTAACGTAATTTATTTATTTTTTAATAACTATCATATGTATTAATGTTGACAGAGGAGTGTTAATTTTATGTCCAATAACTGAAGAAGGTTAAATTTTCGTTGAAAGGACCGTTGTAACAAATTACAGAATGATTAATCTGTACATAATAATTTTTAATCGTATATATCAATTCATGAAAGTTTTGTATTTTAACTTTTCATTTTCTAACACTAGAGATATTGTGAGTTACGCGTTGTTAGGTTGGTTAATGAATTGACACAGAGAAAGACGTTGTACATATTGGGCGTAGATCTTAACAAAGTAATCAGTAGCTTTTAGCTACGGTCAGTTGGTTTATGGCAAGTTTACGAGATCAACATTGTTTTTATGTACCTATGCTCCAGTCAATCGTATATAAAATGCTTTATTAAGTGACTGGGAATAAATAATGTGTTGTGAATTCATAACGGAATATTTACCTTATATGATTTAGATCTTTACCTATGAAATTGATTTTTGTATAGGTATATTTAAATATAAAAAAATACAAAAGTTCAATTAACCAAAATATTTTTATAAAATCATAACATATTCTTGCCGTTTTATGTGCAGTTTGTTAATTTCCTATAAAATTGAAAAAAATTTTAAAAAATTTATTGCAACGAAAAAATATTATACATATCAATGTGGCCCTATCTCCTGTAAAAGGTTAACCTGGGTAACAAGAGATAGTTCCTTCCTATATTTAGCAAGCTTTTGATAGAAATCCACCTTTGCATAGAAATCCGCTGCCTTGTAGATAATACAATAGATACGACAATGTTTTATGAACTCTTTAAAGGCGTTTTTGTTGCTTTCTCGCAATGCAAATATTTGCCTATCATAAAGTTATCTAAACTTCAAAAAAAGAGCCAAGTAAATTTTTCCATCGTTAACTGTGCGTCACTGATTTCCTGAGGTACCCATTTGTTAAGCTTTCTTATTTTACCGATTTCCTTAAATGATCTTACATGGTAATAATACTTACATCAAAGTATGATGTGAGCTCATCCTTAGTTTGAAACAAATAGATTTCGACTATAGGCTTCGAAATTTCCCGAATAAAAGCAATCGGAACAATAACGCACAATTCATATTAGTCTGTAATTTTAAACTGATTAAAAGGAACACAAAATAGCGGCAAGATTAAGGTAAAGGCCTAACAGATTTTTTTGTTTCATGTAAATGATTATGGGCTTTCTACTTCACATTGATAAATGTAATAAGTCTTAGCTACCATATCTGTTATTATTCTCATACTTCATGGTCTAATAAACAAATAATTACCGATATCTACCAGAGTCAAAGAAGTTTTAGGATTAGTTAGCTTTTAATAATAACAATATCTACTCGTACATCTGCAGTTTGTACAATGTCAGCAGTCACGGGACTTGCAAGTTTAGGATAAGAGACACATCATTAACTTCAATATATTTAAATTATTCTCTCTGATTTCTTTTCAGGAAGCCTAAGTTGTTTTTAATAAAATACCTAAACTAATAGAAACGAAAGTATTATAACTTATAAGTAAAATAAAGCCCTAACATCATCATCATCATCATCATTCATCATTACAGCCCTTCACAAGTCCACTGCTAAACATATGCCTACCCCAAGGAATGCCACAAAACCACCTACATCCATTGACTTTCTGCATGTTTTAGCAGGTCATCACTCCATCTAGTGGGGGAACGCTCTGCACTTCGCCTACCAGTACAAGGCTGCCACTCGATAACCTTGTAGTAAACGGGTGCGTGTGTTAAAGACTACCACCGATGATGAAGAACTGCAACATCAGGGGCATAGGCTCCTTTCTTGAAATCCCTAAGTCGCATCGGTTAAAGATAAGATGAATACTGAAGCGGAGCCTGAAGATCAAAGTGGCACACCGCGTTTGGCGGTGGTGGCACGCAGCGCCTGGTCTAGGCACACGCAGCGCCTGGAGTAGGTACACGCTGCGCTTGGAGTAGGCACACGCAGCGCCCAGAGTAGGCGCTCTCACCGCCTGGGGTAAACGCTCGCAGCGCCTGGAGCAAGCACGCACAGCGGCTAAAGATAGCACGAGCACTAGTAGGTGGAGGCGTAGGCGACGACTTCAGGTGAAGGCAAAGGTCTGCAGGATCCCGGAGCAGTGCGGCCCCGCGCTTGGAGTAGGCTAGGCGACGACTTCAGGTGAAGACAGAGGCTTGCAGGATCCCGGAGCAGTGCGGCCTCGCGCTTGGACTAGGCTAGGCGACGACTTCAGGTGAAGACAGAGGCTTGCAGGATTCCGGAGCAGTGCGGCCCCGCGCTTGGAGTAGGCTAGGCGACGACTTCAGGTGAAGACAGAGGCTTGCAGGATCCCGGGGCAGTGCGGCCCCGGGATAAGGCCTTTAGGAGATGCTTCCCTTTTGAAAGCTGAAGCGAGATTCGATTTATTGGCCGATTGTTCGGCTTTTATACCTTTTTAGAGAGAACGGGAAATTATTTAAATTAAAAGCAAATTTTAGTAAATGGCCCAGAGGAAATGAGTATTTATGTGGAAATATTGAAGTAAAAACATCAGACCGGTAACGAATTTGAATAAAAATTGCCATGACAACCAGATAAACAACGATGTAAAAACATGTCAATTTTTGATTTCAGGCTCATAATTGAAAAACGGCAAGATTTAAGTAAGAAATGAGATATTATTGATATAGGAAAAAAGGTAGCGCAACAGCGCGCACGAAACCCGAAACTGCAGAGTTACGGAGAACTAAATAAAAGATCGATAAAGGTAGACTCCCTTGACAGCGTGAAAATACGAAGTGAAAATGATTTGTTATGGTCTAAAAACGTTACAGGATCCTATGGAAATAAAGGTGATGCAAAAAGAAAATCAAAAACAGAATGGAAAAATAAATTTAAAATAGTATAAAATGATATGTAAGTACCATTACACTACATTTTCCCCCCGACCCTGGAAAATTTATGACTCAGCAAAAATTTTGACTTGTACATTCTAAAATAAATCATAAAAACACAGCTTTGCAGAAACAGACATCAACAGGCAAAATCAGATATACTATCACTTACATTCATCATCTGCATTCAGGTAAGGGTGGAGTTCACATTCTATGACTACCACTCTAAAAGTGTGTTTTCGAACGGACATTCAGGCTTATTTAAGGAGTAGTTATCCGCTCCTGCGTGAAAAAAAAATTCGAAGAGACACCACTCTAAAAGTATGTTTTCATAAGGACATTCAGGCTTATTTAAGGAGTTGTCATCCGCTCCTGCGTAGAGAAAAAAATTTAAGGGAGTAGTCAGCCGCTCCCAAGTGAAGATAAAGATAAAGAAAATTAAGGGAGTAGTCAGCCGCTCCCAAGTGAAGATAAAGATAAAGAAAATTAAGGGAGTAGTCAGCCGCTCCCAAGTGAAGATAAAGATAAAGAACTTAAGCTTTAGTCGAAGAGACCGAAGACCATATCTTCATCGTCAGATTCTTCATTCTAGGTCTCTTTCTCTTCTTTTTTCTCCTCAGCTGTCGGCGCTGCAGCAGCGGCGACCGCGGCCACGGGCGCTGCTCCACCGACGGGCATAGACGACAACTTCTCACGACCCTGCGCGATCAGTTCTTCAACATTCTTGCCATTGAGTTCCTAGATGACCTTCTTCAGTTTCTCGGAGTTTGCCTCAATACCCACAGAGCTGAGGATCTTCTCAACGTCAGCAGCGCCTGGCCTGCAGGATGCGCCTGGCTTGCAGGATCCCGGGGCAACGCGGCCCCGGGATAAGGCCTTTAGGAGATGCTTCCCTTTTGAAAGCTGAAGCGAGACTCGATTTATTGGCCGAATGGCTCGATTTTTTTCGAATACTGTTTGCTAGCAACGCTGCCTGCATCCAAGAGGCAACGTCGCATCCAGCTGGTAGCAACGCCTTAACGTCGCATATGCAGCGGCCCAAGGCTAAGCCAAAGATATATTATGACGTCGTCACAGGTGTCATCGTCATCAAAGGCGCCACCTGCCCTTTTCGGTTTGCAGCCATCGACTTGGTGACCGATGTTTGCAGCACGTGCAAATTAAATGAGTATTATTAACTATATTTTTATTTAATGTAAGTTGAATTTAAAAATGGATGCAGGTTAAAATAATTACAAATATTACAATAAAATATTTATAATGATTAAATACAAATTAACAGTAATTGAATAAAGATATTAAGGTATATTAGTCTTTGCGTAAATATAAGATATAATTATAATGGTTCAAAAAAATATTAAAATACAAATTAAAAATAAGACTTACCTAGGTACTTGTCCGCGGATGGCGGTAAATATCGCGCACATAGCGTTCAAAATAATCAAATCCACATTCTATGCATAGGTGACACCTAAAATTTAACTCTTCACCGACACGAGATAATACTTGATGATTCATTTTGATTTGATCGAATGCCCAAATTATTTTTTCTTTCAACATATCGCGGGTTTCAAATGCGCGACCAGTATACACTAATGTCTTTACATGCCCCTACAAATAAAAATCCATTGGTGTGATATCTGGCGACCTGGGAGGCCATGCACAAGGTCTGTCACTACCGATCCAGCGACCAGGGTATTCTCTGTTTAAATAATCCTTAACTTGGCGAGCATAGTGCGCCGGCGCCCCGTCATGTTGGTAATACATATTGCGTAGAGATGCAAGTGGTATGTCCTCTAACAATTCTGGCAGCGTGTCGGTGAGAAAACTATGATAGCTTTCACCGTTTAATATTTCTATGAAGACTGGGCCCAGTAACGTTGTATTAATAACGCCTGCTCACACATTAACACTCAACCGGTATTGATAGCTATGCGGTCTTGGTTTATGTGAATTTTCATAGCACCACAAGTGCGAATTAAATAGTCCCATTCTGCCAAATGTTGCATCATCAGTCCATAAAATGTTAGCTCGTTCAGCAGCTAGTAACAAGTTGCAAAATGTAACTCGCGCTAGTTTGTTAGCTTCGCTGAGTTCATGAACACGATGCAGGTGGAAAGGGTACTTCCCTTCATTGTGTATGATATTCCATGCGTAGTACTGTGACACATTGAACTGTCGGGCTGCCTCATAAGTGCTCGCTGCTGGATATTGTTCAAAAAACTGCAGTATGTCTTCCTGCTTACGTACTGTGCGCCGTGGTGGACGACCACGATCGACTGATACAGGCTGGAATTGCCCGTTATCTCGCAATCGCTGTGAAGTACCTAGCATCGTAGCGTAGCTCGGTGCACGTGATTTGGGAAATCGCCTTGAATATTTACGGCAAGCTTCACTAACGTTATCATTGCAAATTGCTAAAATTCGCACCATTTCGGTATACTCAACATTTGAGTATCGGTAAGCCATCGTAACAACGTAACATTCGCGATATTAATCTCACAACGGAAGGAGAAATGTCGCGGGCGCACCAAAGGCGACTGACGACATAGGTAATTAGGTCAAGTTCAAATGAGCAAGCGCCGCCTCCTACACCCCTCCACCCCCGCCCCGCCAGGCACTTTCTTTTGATAACTGGTACTATTACCGTTCCGAAAGTCCAATTAACATTTTTATTTTTGTGTGAAAATAAAAATTAAAGAAATATATTTTTTTTTCTTACAGATGTTGTTGTTATGATGTAAATGATATTTCCCAAAAGGTCTTCAGTAAATTAAAAATAAGCCTGTATATATATATATATATATATATATATATATATATATATATATATATATATATATATATATATGATTATCCCCTACAAGGGAGAACCGGAGGCCCTTAATCTAGGAGTGTCATCTTAACTCATCTGCATTTGCATCTGCATTTCGATTCATAACCGAGAATAAATTTAGATGTCTATGGGCGACAACATTTACTTATCATCAGGTGGACTGTGTACTTAGTTGCCACCCCTTATGCTATGTTCTTAATTCTTAAATGTAGTTTTATTAATAAATGTAAACGTTATACATATTAAGTATCATAATATTATTTATTCATGAAATTATAACATTCCTATCCTCATGTTGTCATAATCGCCCAAAAAGTTACTTATTCGTTTCAAAAAACTGTACTTATATAAAATTAAATTCAAGAAAAAAATTAAAAAGCTTGTTCATTTTTGAGGTTCCGCTGTCAGTCAATGGATAGACAGACAGAATGAAATTACTAACGGTTATGATGCTGTGTCACGGCATCATAACGTTCAAACGTTTTAATTTAATTTATTAATAGACTTATAAAAAGTACACAGCTGAATTTAGGTCTCTCGATTGCCGAGCACACATTCCCCCTGATGGTAAGTGGTTGCTGTGACCCATAGAAATCCACATTTATCCTCAGTAAAGAATCAAAATGCATATGCGTCGTCACGCATGAGGACTAAGATGGAATGCCTCTTTTCCAGTAAAATGGGTCTTCGGTTCTCTACACTCACCATACGAACACAGCAGCGCTAAGCTGCTATTTCACGCTGGTATTATGTGAGAGCGTGGTCCTTCCCCGGTCGAGCCGACCCATTCGTGGTAGAACTATACTACTAATATAGCTGCAGCATGGCTCTACCACTTGTAATGGTTCTAATAGGATTTTTAATTGTTTTTTTACGTTATTAATTTTTTATTACATATAATTTATTATGTTCAAATGTTTGAACACTTATAAAATATAACAATCTTTATTATACTGTAGGGATTTAAAGCGTAGATAAACATAAAAATAAATTAAAGTTTTGTTATATTTTATGAACACGAAGCTTGGCCTTTGATCTGGTGAAAGTGACAAGGGGGTATTAGCTCTTTACAATGAAATCTAAACACTACACCTACCGCAGTACTTCTTTGTAAACAATATTTTTTTGTTTTTTTTTTCGGATCCTAGAATCACCAGGCTACTCTATGCACTTACTCTGGCGCATGCCACATACTACTGGCCGTGGGACGAGCAGCTTTCTCTCAAGTCTATTCCCGCTACTTTAAGAGTTTGACCTTGAGCTTTGTTTATGGTTATCACGAAGCAGACTTTGATAGGAAACTGCACTCTCTTGAATTCAAAGGCGTTATTTGATGGTGTTAGGGGAATCGTAGGAATAAATACAGACTCTCCTCAAGAACAACCTGTCATACTTGCCTCGATTGAATTGCGATGCAATGTTTTTACTTGCAATTTGGTAGTTCCTAAATCCTCGCTTACGAGTGTATTCTGGCGAAGTTGTAAAGGCTAACAACACACACTTTCAGAAAAAAAGGACCTATAAGAGAACGTAATCATTGCAAGTAAAAAAATATATGGTCAAGACTTTGATATCTTTTACGGGGTTTAAAATAGTCAGTGTCTGAAACACTATTTTTGAAGGTAAAAAAATAATTTTAAAGTCAGTGACTCGTAAATTAATTTTTGGGATTTATAAATTAAGAAACATGTGACGTATTATAAAAGAAATTATTATGAATTTAAGAATAAGTTACATAATTTAAAAAAACGCACTGCTAAACCTAGACCTCTCCGATAGATCGACACATAGGGTAAATATTTGCCATAGTTGCTACGCTTGGCCCATGACGTAATTTTTTTTAGATGTGTGAGTATTCACAGTTTTGTTATTTTATTAGCAGCGTCACATACTCTGGTGACTTTGATAATTCTTCCCGTGTGAACTTTAATTTCTTTCTGCTGAAATGTCTTCAGCCATTATGCATGTCGTCACTGCATCTAGAGGGGTCGCTCAACCTATTATTATCCTGTTCGAGGGATGGCCTTCGAAAACCTATCTTCTCTAACATTTGTTAGTTCTTCGAGCTATATACCCATTTGTCAGGATTGTACAGATATACTTATATTAGTAAATAGTAGTATTATAAGTTGTGCTTATAGTTATAGACAGTGTCGTCGATACGGTCAACCTTGAGTATGCAGGATAAAAGTAATTTATATTGCAATATAATATATTTCGGTAAATTATTTATGATTGTATATAATGACATTAAAAGTAAAGTTACAACTTTTATATACCCTATCGCTAGGCACAGGGCTCTGCTGGATTCTGAGAGTGTTTGGTGCAATTAATCCGCCGTGCTGCTTCTGTTTGTATTCTTATAATAACTTAAGTACAAATAAGAATAAACTTATTTATCGATGTTGATGTCGTCTTATGAGCCGTGGTAGCTCAGATGGTTAGCGGTCGCTGTAAGCTTCCCAGTACGGTAGCAACCTGGGTTCAAACCCCGCCGGCACCAATGAAATTGTTAATTGAAATTTTAATTGCTGATTTACCACGTTCTCGGCGTTGAAGGAAAACATAGAGAAACCCACATGTCTGAGAAATAAGAAAAATATTTTAAAGAGATGTAATGTTCGCCAACACGCATTGGGGCAGCGCGGCGGACATTTCCTTGCCCTAAAACCCTCTCACAAGTGAGAGGGGGCCTGTTCCCAGCAGTGATAGATAGATAGATAGATAGATAGATAACACTTTATTGTACGCCAAAAATAACAAAAATATTAACAAAAAATGAAAAAGAAATGTGCTTCAATGGGCGGTCTTATCGCTAAGAGCGATCTCTTCCAGACAACCTTTGGATGGATAGCATTGCAAGAAAACAATAAAAACGTGTGTGGTTTGCTGACAAAATAACATTATTTTTATTAAAGCCATAAAATAAAAATATATTATGGTATAGATGTAACTACATAGATAAGATAAATACATATATACTTATTAATATATATGTATAAATACACAAATAAATATATATTTTTATAAATATAAATATATAAAATTACATATATATACTTTAAAACTATTACATACAACATAAAAGTGCCATACATATAAACAAATATTGTAACTAAATAAAGGAGAATAATTATATACAAATGAACTAGAGAGAATCAAAGTTGAAAAAAGTAATCATGTACATGTTACTTAAAAACCGGTAGGGATTAAGCGCGTCTTGCTGATAACGGCAAGTCATTCCATAATCGAACAGATTGCATTGTGAACGATCTGTTAAAAAATTTGGTAGTGTGGGCTAGTATTTTTAATATCAAATTTTCTGATGATCTCAAATGTCTCAAATGTGATTCACTGAGGAATTCAAACCGATTTTTAGGTAAGAAGGATAGAAAGGATTAAAAAGAATATTATAAAGAAGTGAGAGAATATGAGCATTCCGGCGAAGGCGAATTGGCAACCACTTGAGCCTGTTACGAAAATCTGACACATGATCATATTTACGCAAACCAAATATGAATCTTATACAAAATTTTTGAAGTCGCTCAAGTTTATCAAGTTGCATTTCAGTGAGATCAAGATAGCTGACATCTGCATAATCGAGGATTGGAAGCAGAAGAGTTTGCGCAAGCGCAATCTTAGTGGCAGTTGGTAAAAAGTTTTGTAGTCTTCTCAAAGAATGAGCAGCTACAAAAATTTTACGACTATTTTCCTGTAACTGAGGACCCCAAGATAAAATTTTATCGATGAATACACCCAAGTTTTTGACAGTGTCACTGGTCGGGATTATATTACCATCAAATACAACTTTGGTTGCTTGTGGTAAATTGCATTTTGTAAGCATATGCGGAGAACCTGTAATAATTAATTGTGTCTTCAGTTGGTTAATTTTGAAACCATAACTTCTGCTCCATTCCTAAATGATTGCTAGGTCACTGTTTATAGTGTTAATAGCTACAGCTAAGTCACTAGGAGTAGCTTGTGAATATATCTGAAAATCATCTGCATATAAGTGATAGGAAGAATTTATCTTAGTGGATATTGAATTATATAAAAAAAGCTTCCAATAAGTTTCTTTTTAAAAATCAAGTCCTTAAGCATGTGAAAATTGTTGCAAGTTTGAACTAACATAGCTTTTATTTTCATACACATATGTATATTTCATATTTGTTCTGACATAGATAATATATATATATATATATATGTATTGTGTATATATGTAGTGTATGCGTGTATATGTGTGTGTATGTATGTATTTATATATGTATATATTGTATGTATTTAAGTATATATGTCTATGTATGTGTGTGTATATTTATAATTATATGTATATATGTATATACAATTTCTTTTCTTTTAGCGCTTTCTATTTTGATTACTGCTGCACCGCCTCTTGTTTTGTATATCTCTGTTTAGCCTAATGGTTGACTGGGAGAGAATGCCCTATGGCATTAAGTCCGCCATATGTACAACTTTGTACATGAAAGCTTAAATAAATAAATAAATATTGAGTTAATAAAAACTGAAAAAAAACAAAAGGTGATAAAACGCCACGCTGTGGGACACGAGCAATGGTGCTACACCATGATGAAATGTATCATCAATGCGTAAACGTTGCCGGTGCCCAAACAGGTAACTTCGATACAATTCAACTACCGTTAGAGATAGATTAAGAGAGCTTAATATGTCCAGTAAAATGTCGTAATCGACAGAATTAAATGCATTACTAAAATCCAGTAAAGTAAGTACAGTTAACTTAACGTTCTCCATGCCATATCTGATATTTTCCGTAATATTGGGACGTAAATAGGCTACAACTTTACTTTATTTGTCGAAGTATTTGTAAAACATTATCGGAGTGTGTATTTCACATGAAAAGAAAGTAATTTATGAAGCATAAATAGATTAAAAAGAGCCAAAAAAAGATTACGAACAAAATACTGCATTGTTCGTACTCTTCAAACTTAGCTACAACTCTATTCAGTTCACGGGTTATGTACTTTAAATGGATATTTTATTTTCTTTACTGCTTGGAATTTCTTTAAGAAGACTACAACACAATAAAAAGCTAAAGTTTCTAAAAGTGTATTAACTACTTTTCGTCTCAGAAGTATTACAAAAAAATATTTTGTACATTCTTGAAGAAGATATACTTTCTTTAATAAAAAAAAATATAAGAATTGGTTCACAATTGACGAGGATATCACATAATATACTCGTATATACAAACCAAAACCTACAGTCGAATTGAGAACCTTCTCATTTTTCAAATTTTAAAGCATTAATTATTAGAATGGCCAAGTGAATGAACACGCGTAAATTAGTTGATACGTTAAGAAGGTACGTAGTAAAAGAGCTCCGATAAGCAGATTATCTGTAATATTTACAATTTGAATATTGTTTTAATAAATATAAAATACGAGTGCTTTTCTTTTTTCTTTTTGTTCAATGGGGGAGGCTATTTAAGTTTATATTTCTAAAAGATTTTTTTATGCCACGGCATAATTGTTACGATAGACCTAGCAATTAAAACTTTACTCAAAATGGAAATTCAAAAAATCTTTTAAAATTGGTTTTCTTATAGGTGATTTGAAGCAACATATGCATTTGGAACACATATTTATATAATATTATACGTTGTAATATTTTTTTTATAGGATAGGGTGCAAAAGAACACACAGTCCACCTGGTTGTAAGTAGTTG
Organism: Parnassius glacialis; assembly: GCA_033319125.1. Taxonomy (NCBI): domain Eukaryota; kingdom Metazoa; phylum Arthropoda; class Insecta; order Lepidoptera; family Papilionidae; genus Parnassius; species Parnassius glacialis. The sequence goes on from JAVANC010000005.1 coordinate 41,977,251, forward strand.
ATGTGACCAATAGACAACAACATTTATCCTCAATACAGAATCAAAATGAAGATGCGTCGTCACCCGTGAGGACTAAGATGGAATGCTTTTTTTTCAAGTAAAAAGTGTCTACGGTTTTCTACACTCACCATACGAAACAGCAGTTTAAAGCTGCCATTTTACGCTGGTATTCTGTGAGAGCGTGGTCTTTCCCCGGTCCAGCCGACCCAATCGTGTTACAACAATACCAGTAATATAGCTGCAGCATGGCTGTACCACGTATAAAAATATACATAATCGATACGCGACTTTAGAATACTTACATACAAATGTGGTCTTACTCGCAATATCGCTAGTTATAGTGAGAGACTCAACAAATTTGAAGTGACTTTACTTATTCGCTGTAAGGAATCGACCCATTCGTGCTACAAGTATACAATCAATATAGCTGCAGCATGACTCTACCACGTATAAATTATCAATTGGTTTATTCAATAAATTAGGCACAAATACCGGAACGGATCCCAGCCCTAGCCAATATCTCAGTCAAAGATAAACTATTCGATTACTTATCAGTTTCCCGCCCTTAAATTATTGCTACCAGGAATAAGATTAATTATTCCAAATTTGTCTAAACTACTTAAACGGTTAGATTTATTCCAAGTTAATTTAATATTATTATTCATTTATTTAAAGTATGCAATTTTTATTATGCTGGTTAGTATGATTTGGAATTAGTATATATATATAATGTATATATGCTGCCCACGGTGCTATTGTGACCGTACAACTACCGTCAATACGAAATTGAAACTAAATGTAAGCTGAATAGACAGAGATATTTCAGAACTTGTTTATATGTGGTTTACTTAGGACGATTAGTTTCTATTAAGTAGGATGAATATTTGCAGCAAACAAGTTAGCAAAATCAAACTGGCCAGTCTGCCCGAAAACTTTCAAAGTATTTCGCATAAATTAATTAATGTTTATTTATTTAGGCTACTTTATTTACTATAGAATCATATTGATAATGGTGCTGTGATCGATGGTGAGTTTTTACGATTAGTCATCATCATCTTCATCATGATAACCCATCACAAGTCTACTGTTTAACATAAGCCTACCCAAAGAATGACTCGAAATATAGTCATGAGCCACCTGAACTCATAGACTTCCTGATTGATTTAATTTATTCCTCTACAATTGTCTGTTTTTCGAACTTTCTGGCCTTGTCTTTGCCACTTGAGCTAACTGATACCCTTAGTGATCGGTGGATTCTATATGGAGACTACTGTGTCTAGGCTCTAGGCTCAAATTTACCTGGAGTAGCTAATAACTGTGTAGAACAATTTTTTGAGATCAGACACTGCTTTCTCCATAGCTCATCGAGCTATGAAGAAGGCTATGCTAGGGGTCATAAACTTAGAAATGTAGAACCAGAGTGACCAACAAAGCCCAACGAATTAGTAAGCTGAAGTGGCAATGGGCCGCCCATATAGCTCGAAGAACTGACAACCGATGGGGACATAATTCTCGAGTGGTGGCCTCGTGCCAGCGGACGAAGTGTAGGGCGTCACCCGACTAGATGGAGTGAAGACCTGGTAAGACATGCAGGAAGTCTACGGACGCAGGTGGCTTAGGACGGTGCTTTTTGGCATTCCTTGGAGGAGACTTATGTTCAGCAGTGGACTTGTAAAGGGCTGTAGTAATATCCGTTAATTGATCGAAATAAATACATTATATCCAACATTTTTTCAAGAGTTTACTCTTCTTCATTTTTATGTAAGAAAAATAAGCAATGTGTTTAACATAAACAAAGGCTTTTTATTTATTTTTTGTTTTAATCATTCCAAGTTAATTAAAACGTTCGTATTAGGGCTGTTTGTGGCACCGTAGCTCTAAAACGAGTAAACTAATTTAGTTGCGATTTTTTTAATTTAAAAGCAGGTTTTTGTTAGCGGTTGTTATTAGACTTAGAATTAGTTTTTTTTTTTAATTTTCAATTTAAGTTGTAAACCAGCGCTTCGCCAAGTAGTCAGAGTAAGTACCTACAATGTCGCAAGTCCTGAGTTTGAAGCCCAGTTTTGTTTTTTCTATTCATCGTAAATTGGAGCAGTAAGTGACTCAATGGGATATAAAAGGGCTATTCTCGGGTTCTCTCTGAGTTGCACATGTGTAAGGCCTGCAAATAATGTCCGGCGTCTGTATTGTTGCTTTTTTACAATTTATGTACAACACCTTCATGATACACGATAAGTGTCTCCTAATGTGTCTACAACTTTAAAATTTAAAGAAAAGCGTAAGGTGAAGTGACTTTGAGTCGAAATTTTGTCAGCTGATAGAGTATGTGACAATATTTTTAAGTGACTGTCGTAATGGTGAGCGGAATTAGGGGTAATTTACCCGAAGATTGAGAGCTGATATGGTAATAATAATAATAATCTGTATTAGATAAGCTGACAAAATATCTAGACCTGCTCACGAGGTGACCGACATGTGGGGTGGTCTGCCGGCCGAAATTATTCCTGTGGTCGTTTCTGCGAACGGGTTAATCCCAGTTAGCCTCTCGGGTAAACTGAGGCGACTGGTACTCCGTGACGGACCGCTCCATGTTTAAATGCAGAAGGCGGTGCTCCTCGATACCGTCCGCATCGTCCGCCGGTTTCTTTCCCTTTCCCCCTAACCCTCGGCCGTTTGGTCTCCCCTGCCGAGGACTTCCATCTGGTTGGGTTTTTATTAATAATGTATTTTTTATGTATTTATTTTATTTTGTTGATATTTATGTATGTTTATATCTTTCGTTTACAATTATATATTTAAGCAGCCCAACCAGATGAGAAAACTTTATAGATAACCCATAAATAATCTGTATTATATAACTATTATAACCAATGTTTATAGTCTAAGTCTGTAGAATACACAGTGCACCTGATGGTAAGTGTTGTAATAGAGATGCATTGTCATCCCTGAGGACTTTGATGGACTGAATGAATACTTTCCATTAAAAAGGGCCTCCGGTTCTCTACTCACTATATAAATTCGGCTGGTATTTACGCTAGTATTTTGTGAAATGCGTGGTCTCTCCCCGGTTTAGCCGATCCATTCGTGCAACAACCATTAAATAATTACTATCCCCATTATAAATTAAATATTATTGAAGTAAAGTTTCATTATTACTAGATTTATAATGCTCAAAAGCACTTGATTAAATGTCTACTAAGAAAATGTTTCTGTGTTTGGTTTTCAAGACTAATTTATTTTAATTGAATTAATTAAAACAACGTTTATAGAAACATTCACCGCTACAATCGTCATTAAACTGGCAAAGAACAGTAAGCAGTTGTAGTCTAGTTAAGTTGATTTAATTTAAAGAATCACTAAAACGTGCGGAAAAATAAATCTTTTCAAATATCTCTCCACCAGAATCTATATAAAGTTTCATGTGTTTTAACCAATAGCTCTATATGATGCCAAATCACAGCTGTAGAGAGGGTCCCCAAAAGCTTACGTTTGTGCTGTCCAGGAAGTCTCCTGTTTTAAGTACTGAGTGCGCGCGCGTGTTGTTATGGTAAAGCAGTAAATCGCAAAGCTCTGGGCTTGGTCAAATATAGCTCATAGTAGTGAACACTTCTGGCTCCTTTAATTTATTATGTCACAAGACTATTCAACGCAAACCTGATTTTGAGCATCAGTAACATTGTCAGGAAAGTTGTTCGTGTAACGTATAGTGAACGCCTACCTATACAATATATAGCTCAAATAACTAAAAACGAATAGGGAATAATGGCTCTCGAGTGAATACCACAGTATAAGAAGCCACTAGATGGATTGATGAACTGGTAAAACATGCAGAGATTCGATAGATGCAGGTGGCTTAAGACCATGCTTTGTGTCTGTCAATGGGGACGGCCCATGTTTAGCAGTAGACTTATGGTGGGCTGTAATGAATGAAGCACGTTTGAAGTTTCCATCAAAATTGTTAGATATATCGAACTGATGGTTACCGAAATCAACAAATAGTTAGTATATTAAAACGTTGATCCTTCATTGGAATTCAATGAAAATGTATGTAATTTTTCATCATGTTTAGTGCTCTTCTATCCTAAATATATATTTAGTCGTAGAGACTCAGTGACTCACAAATCGCAGAGTGATTCGAGTTTATTCCGCTGTTTTGTCTTCTCATTCGTATCTTTTTAGATTGCGTGCAACAACAAATACTCATTTTCATATCGTGTTGATACTTAAAGCCGTATTTAATTCTACACCGCGTATTGAACGAACGCTGCAAATCGTGCAGTTATTACAGTCGACAGTCGCAAATACGTTTGAAGAACCAGTTGCTGTGCTCAACTCCAACCCAATTTGCACAACGTCAGCGATACGCCTTATTGAAATCTTTATCCCTATATCTACGAATAAGGAAAGTTAAAAGTTATGAGTTCAAATCCGCTTCTCGACGATGTCGACGATGACGTGTAATATTTTTCAGCACACGCGATGTATACTTAGTAGGAGTCATTAAAAGGAATACCAGTAAGGTTCATAAAATTACTAGTATTTTTGTTTTTTGAATAGAGTTGGAGTAAGAAAAATTAGCTTCTATATGATATCTGTATATGTAGCAAAGTTCAATAATAGAGCCTAAACAGATTTATTATGAAATGGCCTATCCCAATGAAATATAAATTTATGATGTTTGTTCGCCTATATTCTGTTCTATGCATTGGCTAGTGTCTGTCGGATTTAAATTGCTCTCGACAAAGCGTGTTGCTGTAAGCTATTCTGCATCATTTATTCATTTATTTTATGTACACTCCGCTGGAAAACGAATTCAATTGTTACGGTCTATTATTATTAACCTTTAATTAGGCGCGCCTATCCTATCCGAGTACAGAACCAGAGTACGAAACCTATCCAATTGCAGAGAGGTGTAAGACAGGGTGATGTTATATCCCCGAAACTCTTCACCGCTGCATTGGAAGACGTTTTCAAGCTTCTGGACTGGAAAGGATACGGTATTAACATCAATGGCGAGTACATCACTCACCTTCGATTTCCCGACGATATAGTCCTTATGGCAGAATCGCTGGAGGATCTAAGCACTATGCTCAATGACCTCAATAGTGTCTCCCAACGGATAGGTCTTAAGATGAACATGGACAAAACAAAGATTATGTTTAATGTCCATGTCACACCTATGCCGGTAGTTGTTGGGGAGCACTAAGCTCGAAGTTGTTGACGAGTATGTTTACCTGGGACAAATAGTCCCGACTAGGTAAGTCCAACTTCGACCGAGAGGTCAATCGACGGATTCAACACGGCTGGGCAGCGTTCGGGAAGCTACGACACATCTTCTCGTCAGACATACCTCAAAACCTTAAAAGGAAATTGTACAACCAGTGCGTGTTGCCAGTGATGACATACGGAACTGAGACGTGGTCCTTCACTGCTGGCCGGATGAGGAAGCTCAAGGTTGCTCAGCGAGCTATGAAGAGGGCTATGCTCGGAGTTTCTCTGCGTGATAAACTTAGGAATGAGGATATCCCGCAGTAGAACCAGAGCGACCGACATAGCCCAACGGATTAGTAAGCTGAAGTGGCAGTGGGCCGGCCATATAGCTCGAAGAAACCGACAACCGATGGGGAAGAAAGGTTCTCGAGTGGCAGCCTCGTACCGGTAGGCGAAGTGTAGGGCGTCCCCCCCAAGAGATGGAGTGACGACCTGGTAAGACATGCAGGAAGTCGATGGATGCAGGTGACTAAGGACCGTGCTTTGTGGCATTCTTTGGGGGGAGGCCTATGTTCAGCAGTGGACTTGTGGAAGGGCTGTAATGATGAATGATGAATTAGGCGCGCGGTCGCCGCGACCCCAAGTGATCATCAAGTTAAGTTATTTTTTTAGCTATTGAAGCTGGCAACCCGAATTTTTTGCTAAGCTTCCTATTTAAATTATATATTTATTCATGTAAAATACAAAATTGTGTAATTTTTTATGATTTTGTTTGGTAAAACACACGCTATTACGTTTTGCTTTCTCTCTATGCGGTATAAATTACGATGACTTTTTCAGTTTATCAAGATTTTTTAACAGTTATTTATCTTTTACAGAATTATTTCAACATGGCCCTAAATAGGCAGAGTCTTCGACTTAAACAAATAAGTGCGATTCTTGAAGATGAAGAAGAAGCTTTCGATGAGACTGACGACGAGTTGGGCCTAGAAGGAGACGCAGATACATTTTGGGAGCCAGAGCATGAACTCAGAATTAAGTGATACTGAAGGAACCATCCACATCGACCTCATCCCAATCACTATCCGATTTAATCTACGTATTTTTTTTGGTTTTTATATCGATAATTTTTGATAATTATTGAATTGTAATAGTACTTACGAAAAACATATTTTTCCATTGTTCTAAATATCTTCTAGATTTTTTTTGTATTTTTCTAAAAGTTTAATAAAAAATAAGTAGAATAAAATCAATTAAAGGTGATTACTAATTTAAATTTTTCTTATTCGTACCTATCAATTTGGAGGTAAACTGCAGACCCCCGCGCGACTAACAGTGTTAGTTTATTGGCGCGCCTAACTAAAGGTTAATAAATAAATAATAATATTTATTTATTTAATAGTTAATTTATTAATTTCCTTTAATACAATTTATTCAGCCCAACCCTCTCTTCTCAGAGATATATCAGATATATCAGAGAATAATCAATAAATACCCTAAAATAATAATAACAATAAATACTTAATATTGTCCTCAAAAATTCATTAAGTTTTTAAGGCTCACCTTGGAATATTCGAAGGACATAAAATAATAGATCCACTATATTGCAATAATTAGGATAAATTGCATTAATAAGTCTTATATTACAGTTGGGAAATGGATCAAAATATTTCTGGGTTATAGTGTGTTTATGCAATGCGTGAATTTTGTTTTGCAATTTTGTTTTGCTAATGTCTCAAAAACTAAATATCCTAATTTAAATATATATATATATTATATATATATATATATATATATATATATATATATATATATATTTATATATATATATATATATATATATAAGTTTCTGAGTAATTGTTTAACGTATAAAACCTCCATCCAAAGTAAATCAAATTAAAGGGGCTGCACTGCTCCACTGCTGCTCTGATGCATTTGTCTCAAAAATGAATTCTCCTAATTTAAAAATAATTATTATTTTTTTACGTGTAAAACCTCCATACAAATTTTAAACCAAATTAAAGGGGCTGCAATGCTGCACTGCTGCTCTGATGCATGTTGCTTTTTCCCATACATTTTATAAGAGATCTGCCGAAGACGAATACTACCAGTCCGACATATGTATGAGGTGGTCGATCGCGACTGACTACCGAAGTACTGTAGTACAATGTAATAGTTTCATATTGAAGGGCATATGATAGTAAGCTCTATGAAACAAAAGCAATAATAAAGACTATCTAAGATGTATAAGCATTATTATAGCAGAGATGGGGCTTGAAGTATCATATACAAAAGGCATATGAAAGTAAGGTCTATGAAATGAAGCAAATATCTAGAAGGTCTGAAATATCTAAAATTTGCTTATGATTAAAGTCGCGTAGACTACCTGTGACCGAGACCACGGTAGACTTGGACTCAATAACCGATATGTCCTAAGCATCACTGTGAATAGTTGGTCTCATTGTCTTACATACACAAAAACAAAAATGAGAAAGTTGTGTTTGTTCCAATAATCTCTCAACTGTCAACCGGCCTATAAGGTTGGAGTAAAATAACGCGCATATGTAAAGCGCCTTCTAAAGGTCGATCGACTCCAACGTATTTTAATTTGCTAAATTGCCTCTTAAAACCATATTTATTCTGCTCACTTTTGAACAATATGTAGAAGAAATGACAAGGATGGTATAACGTCGCACCTAAACATCTAGTAATATGCATTATACATATTTTTTGTCCGGTGCTCGGGTCACTTAAATATGGCATGTTATTTGAGCGGCATATAATTTTTTTTGTTGAATAAAAAATTGACAATATATTACAAAATAAAACTGTCCTCATTCGTATGTAATTAGATATCTTATTTCATAACAATTCCAATGACGTAAGTTTTATATATAGCTCTCATACAAAATTTTAGAGAAATTGTCAATTTAGTCACACGTGCCGCGATCGCGCGATTTCCCTCACAAGTGGCGCGACAGATATGCGCTCAGTAAAAGTGCCGTGACGGCCGAGGGGTTAAGTAAACATCGTTTGGAGAGGTTTAGAAGTTATATAGTAAAGGGACTTCCATCACTTTCATTTAAAAATAGTGCAGATTATTTGTATGCTTCATTATTTAAAATTATAACTTATGAATTTAATAGATTATTTAAAACTTTCTAAAACTTTCTCTTTAAACAGTCGCACATCATTTAATGAATGGGCGACAGTAGGAATTTATACAAGTAGACGAAAGTTATACGAGCTTTACAATGAAAGATCATATAATCATAGTATTTTATTTAGAGAGTATGTAAAAACATATTCTAAAACTAGCTGTGCCCCGCGTTTTCACTCGCGTCATCACGTGTTGGAGGTGCGCGACATGAGCTAGTTCAAGAATTTTATAATTGCAATTAAATATTTTAATTGATAGCAATGGATGGAAAAATTGGCATAATTAATGGAGTACTTTTATCTGTTGGCATATTATGTATGATGTAGAGCAAAGTTAAGTTTTATCCACCCCCCCCCCCCCCCTCCCGCGGTTGAGCAGTTCTCTCAGTTCTCACTGGGCGGCTAAGGTTTATGTGTCGTTCGCGCACCTAGCCAAGTATTGAATTATTTTAATTTTACATTGTCTCTTAAACTATGCGTCCAAATAACATGGTATAAAGAACAAAGTTTATCTTCATAAAATTGTCTTGATGATGAAGTAACTTTCGTTCGTAAGGATAAATAGGCCATGCCTAATGATAACGCTCATAAATCACTTTATTAATTTTCAATATTTTTTGTCATAAAATACCTAATTATGGCTTATGTATAAGAAATAGACATCTAGTATTGCGGACTTTTTTATAAGGAGTAAAGATCTATATTTTTCTAGAATATTGTTTTTACGTATCCATGACGATAACATCAGCGTACGCGGATAAATAATTTCGGGAGTACTTTTTCTTCTGATTTGCTTGACTAATATCCATATTTTAGGCTAGCTGAGTAATATAGTTTAATTCTAGATAGCCTATACTATTCCACATAAATCTGGCTATGATATACAAGAAGAATTTTTCAAATCGGACTGGTAGTTCTAGAGATTAGCGCATTTAAACAAACAAAAAAAACAAAAAACTCTTCCGCTTTATTATATTAAGTATAGATTGATTAAAAAATATACTCCACAGCTAAGGCTATATATTTAAGCAACAAAATTAAAACTGCATACGATAACATTAAAATGACATGAAGTATAATCAATAGTGAAACGGGCAAAGTCAAACCACGCAACTCGGATTTTTAATTGAATATTAACAATAATTTAACTCAATATTATGAAGAAGTTGCTATGGATTTTGAGAAACATTTACTGGTGTTCCTTATTTGACATCAAAATTATTGAATTCTTCTCATAGTGTTGCCGAATCATTGCTTAAACAAAACGTACAAACTTGTTCAAATACTTTTAAATTCCTTAGTGTATTGCCAAAAGATATCGTTAAATATTTTAAAACTATTGATGTAAAAAAAGGCAAATTTATAAGGGATTTCTGTTAAAGTTATTGCATCTGTAATAGATACTGTAGCACCTTATCTAGCCACAATTTTTAATACAAGCGTCGAATCTGGTGTATTTCCTGATCTAATGAAACATAGTAAAGTCATACCTTTACTTAAATCTGGTAGTACATTAGGCCCCGCGAATTTAAGACTAATTTCTATACTACCAACATTAAGTAAAATTTTTGAAAAACTAATGTTACATCAGATGTTAAGTTTTTTTTAATATAAATGAATTGTTTCATAAAAATCATGCAGGAGTCGAACTTATAAAATATATTTTTTGTGCATGGGAGAGTTCGGAGAATGCTATGGGTGTGTTTTGTGACCTTTCCAAGGCCTTTGACTGTGTTCACCATGAAACATTAATCAGGAAGCTACAGTACTATGGTGTCAAGAACACAGCGATTAAACTTATTATTTCATATTTAAGTAATAGAATGCAGAAAGTTATTATAAATGTTAAAAGTTCTTCTGGGTTGTCCGTAAAGATAGGTGTCCGTCAGGGCTCAATTCTTGGCCCTTTCCTATTTTTGGGTATATTAATGATTTATCTTCCCTTGTATGGGAAAATTATGATATATTATTATTATTTGCTGATGATACTTCTTTGATTTTTAAACTTAAACGTCTATCATTTAAATGTGACGAAGTGAATAATGCTACATCAAAATTTGTGCATTGGTTTAAGATTAATAATTTGTATTTAAACAGCAATGAAACTAAATGTATTAAATTTACAACAACGAATTTTAAAACTTGAGTACCAATGTCTATTTAAATGGAAAAGATCTGAGCCCTGTTGAATCCTCTGTTTTTCTTGGCATCACTCGTGAAGCAAAGCTTCAATGGGGCCCCCATAACTCCAAACTAGCAAGCAGACTAAGCTCTGCAGCTTATCCTGTAAAAAAGATTAGAGATCTCACTAGTGTCGAGACAGCTAAATTAGATAATTTCAGTAAAAGGCGGTTATAAAACCCCCCTTACGTGGCAGAGCCATGCTGCAGCTATATTATAGTTGTAACACATATGGGTGGGCTCGGAAAAAAAACTGCCTTTGGCTATATCTGCCATTGTATTGGTTGGTGAAGCATATATCGACCTCATTCAGATGTTAGCTAAAGGGAGGAGACTCTGAAGGCTGCAGCCGAGAGCCGCTTAATATGGGACCTCATTCCCTTGACGTTGGCGGTAGGCTCATGGTATCCTCTGCGTCTAAATACGTGCTGACCATGCAGTTGGTGTTGATGCCTTACACTTACATCACGTCTGCAGGAGCGGCGGTCTGGCAGGTTTTCCTGGCCAGTGTGGCTAGTGATTCGACGTGTGCCTAAACCGTGTGACGTACAATCACTGTGGCTGGATTTAATCGTATTCTGTATGGCGTTTACATGCACTAACATGCGCGACTTCAGACGATGTTTGCGCTTACGCACTTATCATGGGGCTAAGTCTTCCTTCTTTCGCCAGTTATTTTTCTGTTGACTACGGTTCAGTCCTCAACTTTTCGCTCCTCTTTGGGGGTAGCACGTTGCTTGGGTTGGCACTCACCACACACGGCGTTGGCCTGTGTCTTTATTTAAAAAAGTCGGTGAGTGAAGCATTTATATCGGGCATTTTTATAAAAATATTGTGGGCCTTTTTCAAGTGGGTAGGGATTTATTATAAGTAACTGATTGATCAGAATCTGATACAGGTAGAGTAGGGACGTTTTAATGTTCTTACCCTTTTTGAGCACTTTCTCTGTGGACAAGCTGCTTCAAATAGTTATTCAAATTTTCCTCAGGTAGGAACATCCCGCCGTGCCTCTGAGATTGTTTGAAGCAACAAATAACCAAGTTTTCCAATGTTGGAAACAAACTGTGGATCGATTAAAATGGAGCACAAAGGTTGAAGCTAGGAAAGAAAAAGACTAGAAAGCAAAACATATCGGAAATATTAAGTTCCAAGGAATACCAATGATATTCTTAATTGCATACACATGTTGAGTAAGCTTTCATATGACACAAGCTACGATGTTTCGTTTGACGCTGTGTAAATGGGTGGCCAGTACAGTAAAGGAGTAATGTATTGTGGGGTAAAAAATGAACAAATGAACCGTCACATGTACTCAATCGCAAACAAAGGAATTGAAACACTAATAATACGCGTGCCAAGAAAATTTGTGGGTTCTTCAGGTAAGAGGTCAATTATTGATTTTATTTCTAGATTTAATTTTCGGAGTGTGTATTTATGAGGTCACTAGTTGTTTTAAGAATTTGCTGTTTAAGTTGTTTATTTTGATAAAAACGGCTTTTGCTATTCTATAGCAGTTCTTTTGAACCATATAATTTTATAAATTTACGGCAAATCCGGTTATCCATAGCTCGGAATGCAACGAACACACGAATGATGAAAACAAGCGTCCTAACTGGGCGTGCGCCAAACTTAACTACTTTGATAATCGGTAAAAACCGACACCAGATGGAGCGGCCCACTCCACGTTTGAGCGTTCCAACGAAAAATTAAGCGCGCGTTCCAAGATGGTATCCATTTCGCGCGGCTGGAGCGAGTGCCAATGTTCGACCTCTTGAAGCGCATTTTTTTATAGGATAGGTAACAACCGAGCACACAGTCCAACTGATGGTAAGAGGTTGCTTTGGCCCATAAACATCTACATCTATCCTCGCTTACGAATCAAAATACAGATGCGCTGTCACTCGTGAGGACTAAGATGGAATGCCTTTTTTCCAGTAAAAAGGCTCTCCGGTTCTCCACATTCAACATACGAAACACAGCAGTGTTAAGCTGCTATTTTACGCTGGTATTCTGTGAGAGCGTGGTCCTTCCCCGGTCGAGCCGACCCATTCGTGTTACAACTATACCAGTAATATAGCTGCAGCATATACATACATGCATACCACGTATAAAAATATACATAATCGATACGCGACTTTAGAATACTTACATACAAATGTGGTCTTACTCGCAATACCGCTAGTTATAGTGAGAGACTCAACAAATTTGAAGTGACTTCACTTATTCGCTGTAAGGAATATGACCTTATATATTTACACAAAAATCTCCATAATGATATAAATTCTGATTATCTCAAAAGTAAATTAAACTTAACTATAAAGCACAATCCCCGAATTTCTAGCAACACATTTTACCTGGAGACTTATAAGGATAATGCTTCCTTTTATTACCCAATAATATGAATGTGACGACTTTAAAACAAGATATCCATGAAAACATTCGGCTTGAATATTTTTGGCCCAAGATCCAGGATAATCAAAAGAGCAGTAAAACAACTTAGGCCGCGTTCCGACGACACGCACCCGCTACGCGCGTCTACATCCGCGTCTAACTCGCTTTGAAATTTGTTGCATATCATTTGAGTATTATGGCAAATAAATAAATCTGAAATTGCATTTATCGACCGTTTAACCGCACACGCCTCGCACACGCCACGCGCCCGCCTCGTTCCCGCTCCGCGCCGGCCTCGCGCTCGCCCCGCACAAGCTCTACACCCGCCTCGCTACGCCCTACGCCCGTGCTTTCTATACAATTTCAGATTTATTGGTTTGTCCTTAAATCCTATATTTAACTTTCCCGTCCATCCATCTTTATTTATTTATTTATTTAATTTATATCTTGTATTTTTTCTGTTTACTTTTTAAATGTATACCATTTAAGCGTGATTGATGCCGTTAAAACGTATGTCTTTGTCTATGTCTATGTCTATCCCACTTAACGGGTAGAACTCGTCTTGAAGACCTACATTGCAATCGGATGGGAAGACAGGAGCTTGCGAATTATTTCAATCCTTTGATGTGCGCATTACGAACGACAAAGCCAAGCGTTAATTTACTTCATATAAGGCAATTCGTTGTATTCTGCTTTATTGCTTTGGGACGACGCAACACATCTATATTAATTTGTTTTAATTAATGTTGAATGTATATAGAATTATAGATAATACTAATTGGTAATCATCATTACTGCCTAGATAGATTAACTCATCTTTGTAAGTGTTGCAAATATCCTCCATAATTGTCATTGTTGCCAAGCTTGGCATGTGGGGTGACAACTACAGTTTTTATTATTTTAGTTTTCATCAGGAAAATGCTGCTGCGCATCTGGTATAAAGCCGATATGGGTAAGTGGATTCTCAAATACGTCTATAATTTTAGTTTGTCTTACGAAACGATTTTAACCGCTCTCTAGCATGACATATTACACGAAAATAAGCATACTTTCTTGAAGTAAACAGATAGACGATATTTATTATTATTTGATTGAACTTAATTAACTAGGTTTCTAGCTTTCCGATCATCCAATGTTTTATCCCTACCTTTTATGCCACTCAAAAACAATGCATCTACTGTTTTATACTGGTTTAACAGATATGAAATCCAGAATAATCAGAGACTTTGAGACAACACATCTTAGTATTCGGGAGTAACATTGCAGCTGGAGACTTATCCTTGGGCTACAGTAGATACAGATAGGTATTTTATGTGACATGAATTTTATGATTTCACAATATTATAAAAAAAGTTATATGAACATCGCAATCAATAACTTTTTGAACGTAAAAATGTTACAAAATTATTTAATAACAAGTTTGTAAAAATTTTAATTTTTATTTATTAAAAAAATCACGTATTATTTATTTATTTTGGCAGTTTCCCTACAAATCCTGCTTATCTGTGACTTATTAGACAAGGGCCTTCAGCATTTACAAAATATAATACAGTAAAAAATACATACAAAATAAAAATTACGAAATACAAAACTGCAAAATGTTTTCTCTGTTTCGGGCTTTCGCCTAATCGAAGTTTCAGTTTCAGAGCTTATATTATATATTTTATATTATATATATTTTAATACTTTTTTTTACTATCTATACATATAAATAAAACGAAGTGTCTGTCTCTAATATTGAAATAACTAGCTTTTATTAAGCTTAGGGGGTTATTTGCATGCTATTAAGACATAAATGACATTTTTTTAATCTTTTGTCTGTCTGTCTATCTGTCCAGGGAAATCTTCGGAATGGCTGTATCAATTATGATAAAACTTTAAGAACAGTTAGAGAGCCATTCCAGAACGTTTCTTGGCTGTGTTTTATCTCAAAATCTTGAAGATTTAAATTACTTTTCTCTTTGAAAAATTTATAAAATAAATGGTCTTTGTCTAGTATATATCGCTTTTGCCACATTAATAGGGGTAATAAACTAATATCCAGGCGAAGCCGGAGTCGCAAGTCTATAAAATTTTAAGAAAAAATACTCAACGTACAGAAATGTAAGAATAAATTTCATACTCGAATTGACATTGCCAACAGTCTCGTATATACCTCAAAACCTTAAAACGAAATTGTACAACCAGTGCGTGTTGCTAGTGATGACTGACGGATCAGAGACGTGGTCCTTCACTGCTGGCCGTATGAGGAAGTTCAAGGTCGCTCAGCGAGCTATCGAGAGGGCTATTATGCTCGGGCTTATCTCTGCGTGATAAACTTAGAAATGAGTATATCCGCAGTAAAACCAGAGTAACCGACATAGCCTAACGGATTAGTAAGCTGAAGTGGCAGTGGGCCCGCCATATAGCTCGAAGAACCGACAACCGATGGGGAAGAAAGGTTCTTAAGTGGCAGCCTCGTACCGGTAGGCGAAGTGTAGGGCGACCCCCCACGAGATGGAGTGACGACCTGGTAAGACATGCAGGAAGTCGATGGATGCAGGTGGCTCAGGACCGTGCTTTGTGGCATTACTTGGGGGAGGCCTATGTTGTTGTTGTTGTAATGATGATGATGATGAATCCATGTTATATTTATATTCGTTGGAATAAAGTGCTAATGAATAGATTAATGGCCTCCGCCACGCCAATTGGAGTTTCTTTTACAAAAGAACTTAATACAGACATAGAATTACTTTTTTATAGAAAATTTCGAATAATAATTTTTGAATTATATTTATTTTATAGATTTGCTGGCGTTTGTAAATAAAATTTATGTATTTACCTCTTTTTATAAACCCGATTTATTATTTTCAACAACTTGCAGTTCGTTATTTGATTATTTTTTAACTAATATATTTTATATAGCTTTTGTGTATAATTCCATATCCAAAATTATGCAAAATTGAATTCGTTATCACAAATCAAAATAATTAAAGGCCCCTATTTTCGCTACCATTTCTTGCTACTCCTTTGACATAACTTAACAATATTTCCACTTCTACGTTTGATAGCGTTAATTTTTAACGTGCTCTTGAAAATCTGTTAGTGCCATTTCCACCTCGCTAAGAACATTACACTGGTGGTTGCTTTGTGTTTTAAAACACGACGTAATAAAATATTAGTTTTATTTTAAAATTGCATCTGAAGTATTTTATTTAATGGTAATTGGAAAATTTATAATAAAAATACATAAAGCGAATTTTAAGTAATAGCAAAAAGATGGATAATACCTCAATTAAAACAATTTGAAACTTTCCGTACAAAATTCTTGCCTCTTCTTACAAACATTTTTTTTCCTACAGTTCTTTACATCTATTTATAATCTCCCCTTAAACTATTACTTCTAATAAATATGTTTTTGTAAGAAATACATACCTAATCAGGTCATAAATTCTGTCACATATTTAATATAAAATAATTGAAACAAGTTTATTCATTATGTAACCATTTATATACCATAATGAACTTAACAAAACATGAATTCTTATGACACTAAAGTTTATTCAAAATGACCTCCGTGATTTTGAATACAGGCCTTCAATCTGCGCGGCCAGTCGTCTATCGCAGCACGAACGAGGTCCATGTCAATATTGGCGGCTGCCTTAATCAAGGATGGCTTGAGTGACTCCAAATTGGGGTGAGGCTTTGAGCACGCCTTTTCCTCCAAGTGTTGCCATATCTTGTAATCTAACGGATTCCAATCTGGACTGGAGGAGGGCCAGTCTTCGTGCCGGATGACGTCGATTTCACGCGCCGCCAGCCAGTCTTGTGTGCTCTTCGCTCTATCAGCTGGCGCCGAATCTTTTTGGAATACCCAGTGCCTGTTATTGAACATAGTATGAGAAACAGGTTCCACAAGATTCGTCAGGACTGTATTTTGATACACAGCTGCATTCGTTTTTGCACCTTTCTCGCAAAAATGTACCTCTGTTAAGCCCCAATAAGAAACTCCAAACCATACCATGAGCGAGGATAGAAAATGACCTCGTTGGACACGCGGAATACGGTTGCTCGCTTCTTCACTACTGTGTGCGTACACCTTACCATTTTGTTTGTTATAGCTCTCTTCTAGGGTAAACATTTTTTCATCCGTCAATAGAATTTCCCGATACTTTTTTCCCGCGTACCGCTTTAACAAGGCGCGGCATCTCTTCAGTCTCAGGTCCATTAGACGAGTATTCAAACGATGTCCTGTTTTTCTTCGATTTTCCCGAAGCCCTAAGTCTTCATTTGACACCCTTTTCACCGTGGTTCTGCTTAACCCCATCTGAAGGGCCAACAGTTTCTGCTTACGTTTGGGATTACTTTGAATTCGCGCTTCACAGCTTTTATCACTGCTGGAGTCCTAACAGACAGAGGGCGACCACTTCTTGACCTGTCATCTACACTAGAGTCTTCATTGTATCGTTTGATGGTACGATAAACGAATCTTTTGGTTATATTCAAATTTTTCAGTATGTCAAAACTTTGAATTGGCGCATAACCGCAACGATGCAACGCAATAACTGCAACACGGTCTTCTTTAAGCGTCCACTCCATATTTAAAAATGAGTAAAATTCTAAAAAGTATACAGTTTTATTTTTATGTACAATTCGAAATTCGAATTCAATAAACTTTTTTGTGGCCAGCATTCTAAAAGAAAAGTTTTTACTGTGTGACAGTACTTATGACCCGACTGTGTATATTATCCTTTCATTATAAACTATCAAAAGTCCAGCTCTGAATTTAGGCTTGCTCCATAGATTACTCATAGGGAGATATTTACCATATTTGCCACGCTTGGTTGGCGTGTAGGCAACCTAATTTAATACTACTTAGAGCTGTTATCAGGAAGATACTGCCTCACATCTCCTGTATAATTTTTCTCTCTCATCTCTTATGACACCCAGTGGCGGTTTAAGAATATCCACTAACCCATATCGTCTAGTGGGTGTCATAAGAGGCGACAGAGGGAAACAAACAAGGAGACAGGCAGTAGTGTGTTCCTAATAACATCTCAAACTAAAAAAACTGCAGTTGCCTACTCGGCTGCCTAGCGTGGTAACTTATGAAGCAATCTATGGGGAGGCTCATGTTCAGCAGTGGACTCTTAAAAGGCTGTAACGGTAACGGTTTTTAAATTTATATGCATATTAGGTCGATTAGCAAAATTTACCACGTAATAACAGTTGAAATCGATAGTTGTAGAAAAAAATGTAATATTTCCCTAACGCTTCAAAACATCCTGTACAACCATAAACAATAGTGTTGAAAACTAACGCAAAGCATCGCAGTTTTTTTTTATAGGATAAGGGTGAAAAACGAGCACACAGTCCATCTGATGGTAAGTGGTTGCTGCGGCCCATAGATATCTACATCTATCCTCTGTTACAGATCAAAATGCAGATGCGTTTTCACCCGTGAGGACTAGGATGTAATGCCTCATTTCCAGTAAAAAGGGCCTCCGGCCACCTGCACTCACCAAGCGAAACGCAGAGCTAAACCTCTACTTCACGCTGGTATTCTGTGAGGTCGTGGTACCACCCCGGTTCGAGCCAGCCCATCCATGCGACAGCAAAACCTGCCGCCTGGCTCTACCACTGTTAAAATGTTTTGATGATATTGTTAAGAAACTATAACTTGAGATAGATAAAACTGTTTTACAAAAGTTATAGCCATGTTTTATTCCGGTTTTTAATCTGTAATATTGCCAATTTTTAGGTCCGTTTAGTACTTTTTGCGTCATACGACATACATCCGAGCTACCAAACCATTAAAACATATTAATAATATTATATAATTATTAACAGGATAGTAGAAATCAGATAGTACTAGTAGGACAAGTACGTGCTTAATTTCTTTACCGGGTGCAAATATCTTATTCGAAATTCCGCTTTGTTTATGAATTCCGATACAAGGATACAAAGTAGTCCGCAGTAGGAACAGATCATTGGGTTAAGTTGTAGTTTTGTTTCGTACAGTGACTAAGTTTATGTACCTACCTGAAAAAATAAAACTTTCAACGCAAATAGGCGATATGAACATTTTAGTTTATTATCATCTTATGTCGTAACATCCCTTTCACATGTAACATGTCATTGGCGAATTCACCGTAAACGCCATAAACGAAGATGAAGAATATTGTATTATTCTAAATATTGAACATTTTTACTGGAAACATAATTTTTACCAGAAAAGAGGCATTCCATCTTAGTGCTCACGAGTGACAACTAATCTGCATTTTGATTCGCAAACGAGGATAAATGTAGATGTTTACAAAAAAATTGAAAAAGAAAAGCAGGAAAATACATTCCTTTTTTAATTTTTTTTTAGAATTTTTGTGCAATATATTACCTATTAATTAAAATTTTATAAAATACTTCTGAATTGATATTTTTTTATAAAAATTATGGTGACAAACGAGCGCACATTCCACCTGATGGTAAGTAGTTGCTGTGACCCATAGATATCTACATCTATCCTTAATAAAGAATCAAAATTCAGATGCATTGTCATCCCATGAGGACTAAGATGGAATACCCCTTTTCGAGTAAAAACGGTCACCGTTTATCTACACTCACTATACGAAACACAGCACTGCTGTGTTAAGATGCTATTTTACGCTAGTATTCTGTGAGAGCGTGGTCCTACCTCGGTCAAGCCGACCCATTCGTGCTACAACTATACTACCAATAAAGCTACAGCATTGCTCTACCATGTATAACTATGATATCTTGGGCTGGACTGGTCATTATCGTATAAGTAAATATTCATTAATTTCATGTTTATCTTTTTCACATGATTGCTCATAACGTATTAGTAATATATTGTCTTTATGCAGGTCATGTATGAATGTTTGTTGGACGTTTATAAAATTAGCTGAAGCAGATACCACTCGTCCTATGTAAAGTAGTAGAGTTGAACGTAAGTTTTACACAATTTTCACAATAATACAAGATTTCAATATATAATTTATTGTAGATTTTTTAAAAACCGTTGGACCGCTTCCAATAAAATTTAAATGGCACCACCTGGAAAGTATACCCTTTAAAATAAAAAAATAATAATTTTCTAAATCAGTCATGGCGTATTTGAGTAATCGGTGAACATACATACAAAAAACAAAGATTCCGACGAATTATAAACCTCCTCCTCTGTGAAGTCGGTTTAAAACACGCCTATTCCGTTACCGCTTACGCATTTTACACATTTTTGCAAAATTTATTTAGAATGGTAATGTAATAGTCACGCAAATCATTACGTTTATAATTTTTTTTTAAATGCTAGTAATGTTATTAAACATTACTAATATTCCCTTTAAACACTTCTGGTAAGCTTAAAATGCTTGTATTAGAAGTGGTTCAGGACTGTAGTCCTGTCCGAACCCACGACCTTTCGATTTCGCGGTCCGCGCCCTGCCATTAGGCTACTGACGCTTCAATTATTTATTAACTTGCTTTTATTAGCATTGTGTGTATCTATCTATCTATCTGTGTAACGGAATCTTTTAATATAATTTTCGCCAACTTGTAAATGGCCGATTGACAATACAATAACTTAATAACATTATCATAGTAGGTATCCTGATCAGGATCACCAAGATCAAATAAAATAATTATCAGGATCATCACAGCTCATGGTCAACGCGTGTTGTATAAGTTATTTAAAATCTTATATTATTTTTATTTTCAATGAAAAAATTTAAATTAAGAACTGTATATTTTCTGTGTGTCCGCCTTTTCTATTACTTTTAAAGGATGGTTTTATTACTTAGCTATAGTAATGCCATAGAAAATATACACTACGCGAATAATGCTCATAATTACTTTTCGTCCGTCTATCCATACACATCACAACATCATATTATGTTGTTTAGATCTAACAAGATAAAAATTCAGGAGTCGGTATGCGAATTTGATATATGGATGGTACATTTTTGTGTTATCTTATTTGATATTATGTACATCACAAACAAAAGCTCGAGGTCAGCTGAGCTGCGTTCAGGATATAACGACACATTATATTATCGTCATGTATTCTTTAAAATCTTGAAATAAGAGAGTAAACAACGAAAGCGAGTTGTCAGTGTTGACTTATAGAACTGAGGCTTGGTCTTTTAGTACTGGCCGCATGAAGAAACTTGAAGGCACTCAACGAGTTTTTCAGGGAGCTTGGTGTTTTTCTCTGTATAAAAATCTGTAACGAAGATTAGCTTAGGATTAGTTACAGTAACCGACAAACCCTTAAGGATCACTAAACTTAGATATTAGTAAGATATTTAATAGAGAGTTAACAGAGAGTGTTAATAGAGATTAGTTGATAGGATTGACTTTTCTCTCATACCACCTATTCTCTTCAATTGAATTCACATCCTTTATAGGGATAAAGTTAAGAATTTAGGAATATATATCGACTCCTGCCTAACATAGTCACCACAAATCAATGAAGTCAGTAGGAAAATGTTTGCAGCGCTAAGCCCTCTGCTGAGACTTAGAAATTTTCTATCTACTGCCACTAAAGTTGCCCTTGCTCAATGCGTACTTCTGCCCATTCTTGATTATGCTGATGTTTGTTATCTGGACGTTATCGAAGCGCAATTAAATAAACTTGAGCGTATTCAAAATTTACGCTTACGATTCATATTTGGACTCCGTAAATATGATCACATTTAATTTCATTTAGTGGCTGCCGATTCGCCTTCGCAGGAATACTCACATCCTTTCTGCTTAATACAACATACTGTTCAATCTTTCTAATCCACGTTACCTAAAAGACCGCATTGAATTCGTTCCTCTTCTCACGACCATTATCTACGTTCCACTAACAATTTTTTGCTACATATGCCAGCATATTCATCTTCCTTCTTCAATAAATCTTTTTTGGTTACAGCTGTACGTTTGTGGAACTCCTTGCTTATATATATATATATATGACGTGCTCAGTCTCTTTTTTTCCTTCAAAAATCTACTCAAAACTTATAACTTGGAACTAATATTTCCCATCATAATTCCCGTCCTTAATTGTATATATCCTACTTATCCTCAACCGTCATCATCTTGTGTGTATTTACATGCCTATAATTTCTTTTACTTGATTGTCAGATTTATCTACACCTTCCCTATTTTCAATTCGCTGTAAACAGTTCCCGTATGACGTTTTTTTTTTATAGAATAAGAATGAGAAACGAGCACACAGTCCACCTGGTGGTAAGTGGTTGCTGCGGCCCATAGACATCTACATCTATCCTCTATTACAAAGCAAAATGTAGATGCGTTGTCACCCGTGAGGACTAAGATGGAATGCCTCATTTCCAGTAAAAAGGGCCTGGTGACGTGGTGTCGTAAGGAGCGTTTTCTTAAAAACAACTATAAAATGAACACTACATTTTCCAAATCGGCTGCCAAGGGAGACGAGTATGGCAAATATCCTTCCTTTTAGCCATTCTATGGGGGAGGCCTATATTCAAATAAGCTGTAATGGTAATGCTAAATCTCGTAGTTTACTATACGTGATAAGAATAAAGAAAAATGTATGTGGATCATATAAAGTTTGATTTTATAAATGAAATATACATATATACGTAGAAACACTGTAATGGTAATTATTTCCACTTTACAGACGTTAGCTACAACTTTATTCTGTTAACGGGTGGTTTTAAAAGGATATTTTACTACTTTTTGTTGTTGAAAAACTTTTCAACCTTTATTTGTAATTTTTAATTATATTTATATTTTTTGTTTTTTATTTAACTAAATAGTATTATTTCTTATACTTTAAACATTTCTCATATTTACGCGCTTAACAGTTTGAATGAATATTTACCGTATTTTTTTTGTATTTATTTTAACTTGCTTATTCTTATTAATTTGTCGGGAATTAAAAAAAATATTGTATGTGTCCCAGTGATTCTGAAATTAACTTATGTTGTTAACTAAGGCTATTTACCATTCAACACCTAATTACCGGAAAGAGGTTGCTCTGATGTGCAATAGTGGTGAATTACATCCAGAGGATTGTCCTTGCGAAAATAATTGATGATTGGTCCAGGCTAACTTCTATAGAATGAATCCTATACTTAAATGTCGAAAGTAAAATTAATGAACTTCTGATAGTGAGAGTATACCAATTTGAATCCACTCCTATTTACCAAGTTTTTTAACTCGGTAGTGGTTCGCAGCAGCTACGTGTATCTGTATATACTGGGTGGCGAAAAGGTTATCACTTTAAATAGCACTGCAGTTAATACAAGTTGATATATGTCTGTTAAAATAATAAAATAAACAATAATAAAAGAAAATAAAAAATGCAATTTTCAAACAAAATAAATAGCGTAAAAAATTGACAAGAAATAAATCAGCCTTGATAATATATAGGTTACAGACCTGAAGTGACTTACAAAACTTCGCGAGTGCCAGAAAATTAATAATTTTGACACCCGGTCCCATTTCTTGTCACTTCGCGCATAGAGAATTATGCCTTAACTTCATTATTTTAAGTAAATTTTTCGCTTGAATTTGTTTTCACACACCCGCAGCGCGCGTTCCCTTTGTTTTTAATTTCGTGCATAAAATTATGCCTTAAATTGTTAGCCGTAAGTACAGTTTTTGTTTGATTTTTTCTTTATTTGAGTAGTACGGATTGACAACGTTTAAACTTGCTTTCTTCGCCTTCAAATGGCATGGGTCTTTGACCTTTTAGAATTCATCAGGTGATATATGTATGCATTCACATGATGTCATTTAATATTATAACGAAAAAAAATTGCTACCACGACTAATGTATCTGTCGGGGCGGTTTTGGTTTTTGGTGAAGCAGCACCACTGTCCCCATTTGACAAGGGCTCAGTTGTGCTGCCGCGTATTGGTTCCATTATAACCAAAAGGTCTAATCACACACTTTATAATTTTATCCTTTACTTCTTATTATAAACTCACTAAAATTCTCACAAAGTTTTTATAAGGAGAATAGAATCAACACCGACGAGCGCAGAAACTTAGGTGACCGTATTCTCGCATTCATTTATTAAGGAAGCCATAATAAGAACTTAGAAGCGCTCTGATTGGTCGACGATTTGATTGGCCAATATTTCACCAAAACTAAACAATATCTTTTTATTGACTACTTAGGTAATTTTAATAATAATTATTAATAATTAAATTGACAATTATTTGTTTTTACAATTTAAAACAATATTTGAGTTACATTTGATAATTGAATAGAAAGTTGTTTTAATGGAGTTACTTTTCAATACAGAGATTTATAAACCAAAACAATTTTATAAAACTAATTAGTTACATAATATTATGTTTCTGATAAATTGCTGTTATTTAATTGTAATATTAATAATTGGACAATATTGATTATTATAATAACTAAACGCTAGCGCAAAACTTGGGCGTCGTCCACAGACACCCTCTGTGGACGACATATTAATTGTTATATATATATTTTTAAGTTGTGTATGTTTAAAGAAATTTATGTAGCAAACGTCTTTTCATTTTATGTGATAACTTTTTCGTCACTTGGCATAGTAGCAGCACGAATGAGTCGGCTCGACCGGGGGAGAACGACGCTCTCACAGTACAATAGCGTAAAATTGCAGTTCAATGCCTCTGTTTCGAATCGTGACTGTAGAGAACCGTATTTAATGGAAACGAGGCATTTTATCTTAGTCATTTAGATATAATTTTGGCCTCAGTATTAACTTGTCATTAGGAGGCCTGTGTGGTGGCTGTTTGTATATGTTGTATAAAAAAATGCCTCGCAGCCTCTAATCATAAATTAATTTTGTTCAGTTGTGAATTTCATAATATGTTATTTAGTTTCTATGTGAACAAAATATCACAATGTTGGATTAGTTTGTCATATAATTAATTAGAAAGCTTTATCTAAAACTAACTATTCAGCCTAATAAATTGCATAAAGAGACCGTAACTGTTCCCTCTGATAAGCCCATATCTTATCCAAAGTTAAACTATTTGATTACTTACCATTCCTCGCCCTTAAAATACTGCAAACTGCTTTAAAATTTTTAACGCTACATTTGGTAACATTTGCTTAAAGTTTTGTTAGTTTCTAATTAAAGAATGGACAATCTTGTCACTAGCCATAATAGCTCCTGAGGGTGAGGCGCTTTCTTTCAGTGTCATAGTACACTACAAATCCAAGTTAAATTCGCACCATCAGCCCTAAAACAATTAATTGAAATTTTGAACAATGATCTTGATGTTAAGGAAAAAATCACGTGGAGAAAATATTATAAAGTAGTAATTATATTGCTACGATATCGAGTCCGACAACACATACTTGAAAGTGGCAGAGTATTTCCTGACAAAGGATACTCTCCTCCAGATTGATAACGACCTTTTATGAATAAGAGGAGGCGTGTGTCCAACAATCTCACTGTTGAGCTCAGGCCTTTCCTCTCATTTTATTTCATTCATAATTCTACAAGAAAATATGAACGAAGGAAATATATTATATACATTCATTCCATTACAGCCTATAAAAAATATACTGCTGAACATAGGGATACCCTTAGATTACCTCATAGGGTAGATTTGGCTACTGTGGAATTGCCATACTTGGCAGTTGGGTTGGAAACCGCAATTCTTTATTATTTTGAATTGTTATGACAAAACTGCTGATTAACTGATTCTGTTTCCCTATGTCGCCTCTTACCTAAGGGGTTTTCTCACCTATGGGCTAACATGGGGTAATGGTTTACCTTACTCCGCCATTACAGGGCGACAAACGACCATCGCCAACAATTGTGTTTCATCTTAGAATGTTTCGTATTGTCTGTGATGACCCGACAATGAGTTTCTGCCACGGATTTATAATATTTCTGCTTCTATTAACAAACACCCCCGTATCATTGATTATATTTTTTTAATTATTTTCAGTTGTAGTGGCCTGTGTTTGATTAAAATCCAACGTGACTACTACTACATACTTTTTTTATTTACAGCATCTTTACGGGATTAAAATTATAATCATACATCAATAAATGTAATGTTCATCTATCGTTGACTAAAAGTGTTAACTTGCTAACTCTATTTTTATCGATTTAGAGTTTTTGGTATCATTGCAAAAATACATACTTATAATACTGCCAAATATGCCAAATTCATCAGGCTGGTTCAAACAAAAAAATGCAAGCTCAATCAAAACTGATAACTCCATCTTGTACAATTTTCGCGCGTATTAGTTGACAACTCAGCCATTTTGTTAAAACGCGCTTGCAAAAACATAGTCATCATCATGATAAAAGACCTTCACAAGTTCACTGCTGAAATAGGCCTCCCCCAAGAAATGCCACAAAGCACGGTCCTGAGCCACCTGCATCCATCGACTTCCTGCATGTCTAACCAGTTCGTCACTCCATTTAGTAGGGAGTTGCCCTACACTTCGCCTACCGGTACGAGGCTGCCACTCGAGAACCTTTCACCGTCAGTTGTCTCGGAGCTATATGGCCAGCCCATTGCCACTTCCCTGCTTTTCTTTCTTGATTTAAAACCGGAAACTCCAGCTGGTCCCGAACGAATCGTAAATATATCGGCCCCTTATTACCTCAAAGCTATAACCTAAAAAGAACCGCGCTAAACGCCATTTTGACATAAACTAATCACTAACTTTCGTTATCATAATATTTTCATTTATATCCCCATAATATCTATAACATAGGGGTAAAGACCCGCCGACCACCTGGTTCTCCGATGGTGGAGAAGAGAGAGGGCGGAATTGAAGCGTCTAATTACATTTCACATAAAACACAACAAAACACATTAGAATAATAATTAAAACATTAATATCACATATGAGAATAATGAAATAATTATCCAAATTCAGCAATTTTACAAATTATTTTAGAGTCATACATTTTAAATATTTAATGCACATACTTTAAACAATATTTTTTATCAATAACATGAATATCTTAAACAATATAATAATTTTATTCACGAATTAATTTCTTGAAGCAGCAGCAAATTAGCTTCAATTCAACTTTAATTTTTTATACAGTTTTATTATTATTTCACTATTTTATCAATAAAATGAAACGTTTTTAACATAATTCTTATCTTATTATTTTATGAAACATTCCTAAAATATTTATTGCAAACATTTTCATACATTACCGAAATTTTCATAAAAATTATTATCGCTTTAAACAATTAATATTTTTTATATATTTGTACTATCATTTGACTATGCTATCATTTCATGCAAGTTGATCAACTAATCTAAGCACAACCCCCGATGTACAGTAGGAGACTCGTGCCACCTCACTCTAAAATTATAGCTTAATCTGTTTAGTATACAAAACTATTTCTTTATAACATTCGTTATCATTAACTAGCGATTATGTATCTTATCCCGTATTAAAAAGTATAACAAATATCTTTAAATTATGCAAATAATTAAACATTTAATTCTTTTGTTAAAGTTATTACGTCTATAATAAATATAATCGCGCCTCATCTAGCTATAATATTTTTAATACTTGTATAGAATCTGGTATGTTTCCTGATTTAATAAAGCATAGTAGAGTAATACCTTTATTTAAATCTGGTAGTTCATTAGTCCCTGTCAATTTTAGACCGATTTCTGTACTACTAACACTTAAAAAGATTTTTGAAAAAATTATTCTTGATCAAATGTATTTTTTTAATATTAATAATTTACTCCATAAAATGAATTTGGTTTCACAAGAGGTCGCTCGACAAATAATGCCGGTGTTGAGCTGAATAAATATATCTTTAATGCTTGGGAGTATTCACAGGATGCTTTGGGTATATTTTGTGACCTATCCATGGCCTTCGATTGTATTCATAATGAAAAATTAATCAGAAAACTTGAACACTACGGTTTAAGAAGTGATGCTCTTAAATTAATTATGTCATATTTAAGTAACAGAGCTCAAAAAATTGTCATTAACACTATAGGCTCTTACGGGTCAATGTTACTAATGGGCGTGCCTCAAGGCTCAATTCTCTGCCCTTTTCTGTTTCTTGTGTACAGTGATATCTTACTTTACATAGTAGGGAATAATAATGAAATAGTATTACTTGGTGATGACACTTCTTTTATTTTCACATTAAGACGAAAATTACTAAAATATGACGAAGTAAATAAAGCTTTATCTAAATTTGTAAATTAGTTCAATATTAATGATTTGCATTTAAACGGCACTAAAACGAAATGTATTAAGTTCATGACACCAAATATCAAACAATTAAATACTAATGTAATTATAAATTGGAAGGAGCTCAATCTTGTCGATACGACAATTTTTCATGGAATCACACTAGACGCGAAGCTTCAATGGAGCCCCCATATATTAAAACTAGCAAGAAGGCTTAGATCTGCAGCATATGCTGTAGAAATTATAACAGTGTGGAAACAGCTAAAAATGTTTACTTTAGCTTTTTCCATAGAACATGTCGTATGGTATTTTGCTTTGGGGACACGATGCTGACACTGAAATTATATTTGTTTTACAAAAGAGTGCCATAAGAGCAATTTATTATATAAAGCCTGATGAGTCGCTGTTACAAAAATTTAATGAAATTAATAAATTAACTTTGGCCGCTTAATACATTTATGATATTATATAATGTAATAAAAAACACAAAATTAAAGTAGTTTTACAAAAATAAGTGATATTCATTATATAAATACTAGGAACAGACACAAGCTAGTAATACTAGTTACTCGACACCACCGAGTCAGTAATTCATTCATGGGGCAATGTATTCGCTTTTACAACTAAATTCCAAAAAATATACAAAACTTGACCTGCACAAAGTTCAAAAACTTTATTAAACTAAGTTTGTATAAAAATATTTATAAACAATTTATGGATGATAATAACCCCTGGGATTAAGGTGATCATTACCAAGCTATTTTTATGTTTTTTGTGTTGTTTATTGTCTAAAATACATAATTGTAAGCTGTTAAATAAAAAAAGTCCCACTGGGTTTCTTGCTGGTTCTTCCCAGGACAGAGGTTTATAATCGATATTGAATAAAA
>JAVANC010000005.1:42006346-42047529 GCA_033319125.1 Parnassius glacialis
CAATGGATGCATGTGGCTCAGAACCGTGCTTTGTGGCATTCCTTGGGGGAGGCCTTCGTTCAGCAGTGGACTTTTGGAGGGCTTAAATGATGATGATGATGATGAAGATATTGAATAACTTAATGTAAAAAATACGCAGAATGTAAATACAACGTCTTTGTCCTAATATAATTTTTGCCTTTCACAAAATAATACTTTGAATTTCAATCCAATTTTATGATTCAGCAGTTTTTTGTTACTTCCCTAGCGGATAAGGTAGAACTGTACAATTAATATAATATATAATGGCTATAGTCGAGTGACATCTGTCCTCCAAAAATTATTTACAAGTGATGCATTGCTTAAAATAATTAGACTTTGTTACTTCATCCTAGTCTTTTGAATTTATTCATAAGACGGCAAGTTAATAATGTTATGAGCTATTTCATTATCATTACAGCCTTTCATAAGTCCTGCTGAACATAGGCCTTCCCCAAGGAATGCCACAAAGCACGGCCCCGAGCTATGAGCTATTTATATCTTGGTATATTTTAATGATTATTATCATTTTATACAGAATAATAAATGTTAATATTTACAGGAAACCTTTTTTTCTGTGGTGAGAGTATCTATCCCACCATTTTATTTCTGCCTCCAAATAGCATTGCTTGCTTTGCTGTGTTCCTGTATAAAGGGCATAGAGGGCACAGTATAATTACATGCTGTTAGGTTAGGTTAGGTTAGATTACATTTTAATCTTAAGAGGTGACAAATCACCTTTAGCTTTCTTTACTTAAAGTTGACTGCAGGTGTTCATGGGCTGCAGTAGCCACTTATTTAAATCATCACTTATTCAAATCACCTCCTATGTGTCGTCAGTTTACCCTTTAACATCGCTATGGGATAACTCTTATGGCTTCCGATAGATTGAGGTATAACACATCATTTCCACAAGAAGCAAAATACTCACAGTGGCTTTAGGCAGTAGCGTCAAACCCGATCATCAATCCGCCTGCCTAACGTGTCGATTAGTAACGTAACGTATGTAACGGGAGAGGTCCATGTCCAGCAATGGGCTGTTACGGTTTTGTAAAAAGAAAGGAGAATTAATTAGGAACTACGCTATCATTTTGCCACAAATGAACACACCGATCTACAAACGACCATCAACTTTTCTGAATAAACTCTCTACATAAAATAATGTTGAGCGCCACCATAAACGCCTGGTACATGACAACACTAGTTACCACTAGCGCCATATAGTACCAAGTAGCAGAACTAGGAGAGCCAAGATCATTCTAGAAATTTCTATAGTAGAACTATCAACGCCTAATTAAGTCGAGACCGGCATGTACTCAAACATTCTAGATTTTTCTACAGTACAAGGTTCTGGAAATTATCTGAAGCCCTATATAAGGCCGGTATAGACAGCGATCTGGGCAGTATTGCATTGGTGCTACAAGCGAATATTTTGAAGCGATACAACTGACATTAAGAAAGGGCCCGCCGGTTGTAGAGCAGCTTCATCGCGGTATGGAAGAGCAAATGCTCCTCATGAAGAACCTTCACGCTACCTTTGGGAAAAAGATAAGGGAAGTAAAGGATAAGGTTGCTCAACATGACAACTGCCTAACTGAAGCTAAAACCCGTATCAACCAAGTGAAGAATAAATGGCTGACGTAAAGAAAACGCTGGACGACCTTGGGGATGGAATAACAGTTCCCGTGGTAGCTACAACACCTTCGCTACGTGGATTCAAAGTGCCGCCGTTCGACGGGACTTCTTCCTGGTCGGCCTACAAAATCCAGTTCGAGACTGTCATGCTTTTTTTTTAAGTTTAATGATACAATGACCAATTTTTATATATTTATATTGATTGATTTGTCTCTCGCAAAAGCAGTGGCATCTGTCCCTTACCCACTAGTTATATTCTGGTATCTTAAGGACTTACATTCTATGAAAAGATAGACCTCTTTTAATTTAACAGTAACGTGTGTTGAGCTGTAAAGACGATGATAATAATAACGATTCTAAAAACTAGTAATGACCGGATTCAGAAAGTCAGCGAAGAAACGGGGTCAATATGACTTCGCACTTTAAGATGGTATTTTACGTGGTAGAGCCAAGCTGCAGCTATATTTGTAGTACAGTTGTAGCAATTGGTCGGCTCGACCGGGGATGGACCACGCTCTCACATGATACAAGCGTAAAATAGCAGCTTAATGCTGCTGTGTTTCGTATGGTGTGTGTAGAGAACCCCTTTTTACTGGAAAAGAGGCATTCCATCTTAGTCCTCAAGGCTGACAACGCATCTGCAGTTTGATTCGCAAACGAGGATAGATGTAGATGTCTATGGGCTTCGGCAATCATTTACCATCAGGTGGACTGTGTGCTCGATTGTCATCTTATTTTGATAAAAAAGATGGGGCTATATAATAATTATCTTTCTTAGATTTTTAGTATTGTATGTATTTTTTTATTTACATGTGTATTAGTTGCGTCAATATTTTGCGAAATTAAAAGAAGTTTTAGGGTTAAAGTTTTTATTATTAAAATCTTTTCAAATACTCTCAACCAGCATCTATACAAAGTTTCATGCATCTGAATCAATTATCCGAACCAGTTTTTCCAGTCTACCTCTAACACCATATACAGCCCGCTGCTATATTCTACCCGAACGCAGCTTGCGTGCTTTACCAACGATGATGCAGCTTTCATTACTTTTCCATACACTAACAGATTTCATTCTTTCAACTGATGAGACAAGCGTTCTCTAAATTTAGTAATCATCTTACTATTCCACATGAAACTACTAACTCGAAAGTATTCGTAAGAAATTTCCTATGCATCTCGATAAAATCTGGAATTTGTGCCGATTCCCTTCATATGTAATTTTCATATTTTCATATTTTATACTCTCCGTATAAGTACTCGCAATTACTTTATAAACATTTTCTAAAAACTATTCGTCCAGTGCATTTATTTAGGTCATGTATCAAGGACTGTTTGTGGACGTTAACAAAATTAGCTGAAGCGGAAAGCACTCGTCCTATGTAAACTAGTTGAGCTAAATGTACAAACATTTGAACGAAATACACCTACTCAGTAACCGCTTGTGTATGTATGAATTTTGAGCATAATTTATTAAAGCCGAATTCGTAATAAAAGAAATCATTCATCACAATCATTACAATTGAATACCACAAGAAAATTATTCTATTTATGTAAATTGTAAACTCATAAATTGTATGTCATAACTATTCGGCTCCGTGGCAAAGTTACTTAGCAATTGAGTTGCAGCGTTAAGTGCCGCGGGTTCGAATCCCGCAGGGAACAAGTATTTGTATGACCTACAAATAATTGTTCCAGGTCTGGTTGTTTGTCCTTGTGCAAGTTATGTTTGTAAACTGCCCCCACGATAAAGCAGAAAATCGTAGTGTGGAGGTTACATTATTAAAAGGCAAAGCCGGCTTTGCTCTTTTTAACCGAGATACAGGTATCCACGTCCAAATGGCTGCAGACTCTGTGCTAGAACAGATCCCATCTGCAGTGATTGTAATCCTTAGTGATTTTAATGTCCACCACGCTGAATCGCTTGGTTCTTGTTTTACAGATCATGCAGGTAGATCTGTTTATGACTTTGCCTTGGCATATGGTCTTACACAACTGGTTACTTTGCCTACGTGGAACCTATATAGGTCGGCCGATTGGGAAAGGATGCGGTCTTATTTTGCATCCTACCCTTGGGGGCAAGTTTGCTTCTCGCCGGATGATCCCAACGTTTTTGATGATTCTGTCGCTGATGTGGTACTTCAGAGAATGAAACTTTTTATTCCATCATCTGTGGTGCCTATCGATGGGAGAATTCAGCCTGTAAAATTACATTACGCCATACGGAAGAAGATGACTCACTGGCCCATGCCGCAAAGGAGAAAGGCAATTTGCTAGGCTCTCTCTTTGTGTCCAACTCGATTCTCGATGACTAGGGAACACACCGCCGACCATCCCGCAGTGTAAGTGCTCCATGCAGGATGTACCGTTTACACATCGCTCGGTGCGCAAAACACTACTTTCCCCGGATATCAACAAGTCTAGTGGGTCTGATGGAGTCCCTTCCATTGTACTGAACAACGTGTGCTCCAGAGTTGTCACCGGTTTTAACGCGTCTTTTCCGGTACTCCTACTCCCAAGGCGTAGTCCCGAATTCATGGAAGACAGCTTTTGTCCACCTGATCCCCAAAAACTGTAGTGTTGGCCTATCGCCATCATCTCCTTTTTCTCCAAAATAATGTAATACGTTATAAACTGCCAGCTCATGAGATACCTCAAGGATTACCAGCTGATTAGTGACCACCAATACGGTTTTCGTCGAGGTTGATAAGCTGGCGGTCTTCTTGTCTACCTGACTCATAGTTGACTGGAGGCAGAAGAGTCCAAGGGGGAGGCATTGGCCGTTAGTTTGGACATAGCGAATGCCTTTGATCGGGTTTGGCTCAGAGCGCATCTTTCGAAGCTTCCTTTCTATAGGCTTCCCGAGTAATGTGCAATTTGATCACCAATTTTCTGGCTGATCGGAGCATGATAGTAGACGGTGTATTTTTCGATTACAAGCCTATTTACGTTGGTGTTCCACAAGGCTGCGTGCTATCACCAACCCTGTTCCTTCTGCGTATCAATCTTATATAGTTAATTGGTAAAATTCATTGCTATGCGGACGACAGCACTGGTAGTGCTTTATACACTGAATATTTCTTTATAATACTAAATATTTATCAGAAAAACGTCGCCGGGTACCGGAACAAGCTTTTAAATGAAGTGAAGTCTTTGCTGAACAAAGTCTCTCACTAGGGGCGACTAAATCTAGTCCAATTTACTATCCAGAAGACACAAGTTTGCGCGTTTACCGCTACAAAGAACCCCTTTTTCGTGCCTTTTCAGTTTTAAGGCACACCCCTTAATGCCTCAGCCAGTATCGGAACCCTCAGTGTTGACAAATCGAATTTTGTTGTAAGGGAAAGCCAAATTGACCTCTAAAAAGCTTAGCGTGATCAGCAGAGCGGGACAGTATTTTATTCCACGGCACAGGTTCGGCCGTACATGGAATACTCTTCCCATCTCAGAATCGGGGCTCCTCAGTGCCAGTTCCTTCCATTTGATTGCATCCAGCGCAGGGTAGTTCGAATAGTCGGCGACCGAGCTCTTTTTGATCGGCTTCACTCACTAGCGTTGCGAATAGTTGTTGCATCTCTTTGCGTATTCTATCGTACCTATCACGGAACTCAACGGGCTCCGCTCCCCGCGGCCTCCTGAAGACGTCCTCTTACTCCGGGTCCGGTTCACTTCCGGTACAAAAAAGCATATGTCAGCACTCCAATTCTTTTTACCGTAACACCTCGAAGGACCATATCTAATCCCTGCCCAAACCCAAGAATAGTATTGGGCAGGAACATGTGACGGTCAACAATACAATGCCAACAACACAGTCCTTAAACAAACAGTGTGTATCAAACAACATCGCGACACAAAAAACGCCCACCACCATCTGTTGGCGACAACACAAGCCAAATTAGCTCGAACAGAGTGAGATGAATCGACAGAGGAATTGTTCGGAGTATTTCCAGCTGCTCAATTGCACATCGCGACAGAACTCGAAATACCATTCGTACCATCTAGATTATTGGCGGCCTATTACTGTGCAATTTAGTAAACATTTTCTTCCTTGCACCATACACTCCTTGTGGAATCGAATACCACCAGCAATTTTTCCGGATCGATACGACTTCATGACCTTCAAGAAAAGAGCCTACTCTTTTTAAAAGACCTGTTAAGTACTTGCGATTCTCTTGGTGTTGCAGTTGTTCATGGGAGGCGGTCAACATTTACCATGTAAGCCGCATGCTTGTTTGCCTCCTCTTCTATGAAAAAAAACACTATGTTTGAAGAAAAAACATAATTTCAAAGTCAGTGACTTATAAATTAATTTAAATGGTTTTTATCTTTGTACCATAAAAAATGATTAAATGTTACGAGCGCGACACTGAAAGTTTTTAGAACTGACCACCTGTAAACGATATAATAAAAAATAAGTAAAAATTTTGAAAATGGGACTTTTTGCCAATATTATTGTGTATGCATAAGTATTTTATTAATTTGTCATTTGTATATGGTTTGGTGGCAAATTGAAAATTGTCTGTGTCACGTCAATATGAATTTAACGCGACAAAATTTTCGTACAATGATTTTTTATAAATTTCAATGTCATTTAAGTCAACAAAAAATATATAGGATAGACTTCGATTGGCCTTTCACGATGAAGCCTTATCTCGTGCCACTGTTTACAACTGGTTTAATGAGTTTAAACGTGGTCGCACTAATCTCACCGATGATCGGCGTGAGGGCCGGCCTTCTACGATGACAACTGAAGATAACATCAGTGTTGTGCGGCGAATAATAGACTAGTGACCAAAGAGTGACTTATTAACAGATTCGGCCATGCTTAGACATTGGTATGAGTCAAGTGCACAAAATCCTCCATGAACATTTAGCGGTCAGGAAATTTAGTGCCCGATGGATACCTCATAATTTGACAGAGGCCCAAAAACTCTGTCGTGTTTATTAGTGACGTGAAATGGTTAAAAGATTTAACGGAGGTAACTCAAATTCTGTATTCGATATACTTATGGGTGACGAAATCTGGATTTATTGTTATGGTCATAAAACTAAGAGACAGTCTGCTGTCTGGGTGTTTCCTTGCGAGAAGTTGCCAACTAATGTGAAGAGCGGTCGAAGTGTGGGAAAAAAGATGGTGGCCTCGTTCTTCGGAAGGACAGGTAATTACGAAACAATTGTTTTAGAGGATCGAAATACAGTTACTGCAGAGTGGTACATTAGCAATTGTTTGCCACTTGTCTTGGAAAAAGTTAGGGAGAAACCACCTCGCAGTAGGATCCTCCTTCACCACGACAACGCCTAGTCACACACCGTCAAGCAAACAATCGACTACTTGGCGACATCAGACGTGGACTTACTGGGTCACCTGCCCTATAGCCCCGATCTCGCATGTTTTGATTTTTATTTATTTCTGAAAATAAAAGAATATGTTTTATGGAAGCCGAAGAAGCAGTGGCTGCGTTTTAAAATGCCGTCGAAAGGTACTTGTGGGAAAATTGCTTTTCTCAGTGGTTCCATCGGATAAATTGATTTTCTCAGAACTTTCAGTGTCAACCTCGTAAACGCGATAAAATATGTAAGAAACCAGTTTTATTTAAAGTGATGTGTTATAATATAAGAAATCTTTATGGGCTTAAGAATCCATTACAACATATAAAATGCCCACTGCTTACTTAGGCCTCCCCCATAGTTCGCGACATAGGATGGATAATTTTCATAGTTGACACGCTGAACAAGTGTGTCGGCAGCCACAGTTTTATTATTTTATTAGCAGCGTCCCAACACTTGGTGACTTTGATAATTCTTACCGTATGCCCTTTAATTTCTTTCTTCCGAAAAGTTCTGAGCCATTACGCATGTCGTCACTCCATCTAATGAGGGTTCGCTCAACCCAAAGTTTTCCTGTACGAGGGATGGCCTTCGAAAACCTTTCTTCCCCAACAGTTGTCGGTTTTTCGAGCTATATACCCATTGCAATTTCCGAGTTTGTCAGGTTTGTTCTACTATAGATATACTCATATTAGTATCTAAAGTATTATAACTTTTACTTATAAATAGGCAGGTTCATCGCCACGATCAATCTTGAGTATGCAGGATAAAAGTGTATTACATTGCAATCAAATATATATTGTTAGATAATTTATTATTTTGTATAATAACAATAAAAGTAAAGTTACCTTATACACCCCATCATTGGGTACAGGCCTCTGCTCTTTTTTGAGAGTAAATGGAGCAATAAATCCGCCGTGCTGCTCCTGTTTGTATTCTTAAAATATCTTATGTACAAATAAGAATAAGCTTATTTGTCGAAGTATTTATAAAACATTATCGGAGTATGCATTTCACTTGAAACGAAAATCATTTACATAGATTAAATACCTTAAAACAAGAAAATACTGCAATTTTTCCTACTCTACAAACTTGGTTACAACTCTTTTCTGTGCACGGGTTACTTTAAATGGACATTTTATTTTCTTCACTGCGTTGAATTTCCTAAAGTAGACTACAATAAAATAAACAAGCTAAAGTTTCTAAAAGTTATTTACTACTTGTCGTCTGACAAGTATTATTTAAAACTTATTTTATATTTATGATTGAAACCTTGTACAAAACTGTTGTGAAATTTTTATAACTCTAAATCTAATACTGGCTACTTTGGGTATAGGTATGAAATTAAAAAGTATATTTTTAAATTATAAGTAAAAAACAAAAAAAACCTATTTCACATTCTGAAGTTGGTGCTAGTATTAGTAGTGTGCATATTAGTAGTAGTGCAGAAGAAACTCCAATTACAATTTTTTAACCTTTTGAATGGACTTAAAACTATAACAATCTCATTGCGAAGTCAACTTTAAAGAACTTAAAAAATCTATTTAAGATTTTGAAGTTAGTGCTAAGATATAGTGTACAGAAAAAGCCACAGTTATTATTTTTTACCCTTTTGAATTAACTTAGAAATATGACAATCTCATTATAGTATTATTATTTACATTAAAAAGTTCATCCATTATTTTGATACCCTTATGGGTGCAATAATTTCGCCAGATATGCATGGAATAAAGAATATCTAGTGAAGTAAACTTTCTTAAATAAAAATGATTTTTTAAAATTGGTTCACAATTGACGAGGGTATCGCGTAATATACTCGTACATACAAAATAAAACCTACAGTCGAATTAAGTAATAAAGAGAATCGCCAAGTGTGTTTGAATACGCGTATATTAATTGATACGTTAAGAAGAATAATAACTCCGCTATGCAGATTATCTCTAATATTTACAATGTGAATATCGCTTTATTAAATATTATCTAACAAGTGCTTTTCCGGAACTTTTTTTTAACAGTGGTAGAGCCAGGCAGCAGCTTTTGCTGTCGCACGGATGGGCCGGCTCGAACCGGGGTGGTACCACGACCTCACAGAAAACCAGCGTGAAGTAGAGGTTTACCTCTGCGTTTCGCTTGGTGAGTGCAGGTGGCCGGAGGCCCTTTTTACTGGAAATGAGGCATTCCATCTTAGTCCTCACGGGTGACAACGCATCTACATTTTGATTTCTAATAGAGGATAGATGTAGATGTCTATGGGCCGCAGCAAGCACTTACCATCAGGTGTACTGTGTGCTCGTTTGTCACCCTTATCCTATAAAAAAAAAAAAACCTTTTCGAATTTTGGTTGAAATGGCAATGGGAGAAGCTATTTAAGTTTATATTGCTTAAAGTTTTTTTTTTATAAAAGGGCATAATTGTTATGACAGAATTATAAATTAAAACTTTGATTAGTATGGATATCTCAAAAAATCTTCTTATAGGCGATTTGTTGCGATTTGAAAAGCCACGTCAAAAACTTAATAAACAATTGAATTATTTTAATAACATTTATTTAAACAATATTATACGTTGCAATATTTATTACAATAAAATTATCAAACGGTCTATTCAATAAATTAGGCGCAAATACCAGATCGGATCACTGTCTTAGCCCATATCTAGCGTCAAAGATAAACTATTCGATTACTTATCAGTTTCCCGTCCTTAAATTATTGCTAACTGGAATAAGACTTATTACTCTATATTACTCTAAACTACGTTAACGGTAAGATTGATTTCAAATTTATTCAGTAATATTATTATTAATTTCTAAAAATATACAGTTTTATTTTGCTTGTTCGTATAATTTGGAAATAGTCTAAATATGCTGCCTACGGTGATGTTGTGACCGTACAACATCCATCAATACAAAATGAAAACTAAATATAGGCTGACAGAGTTATTTCAGAACTGATTTATATGTGATTTACTCAGGACGATTAGTTTATATTTAGCAATATGAATATTTGTAGCATACAAATTAGCTAATTGAAACATGTCAGTCTGTCCTCAAAATTTCAAACTACTTTCGTATTAATTTAATGTGTATTTATTTAGTCTGCTTTATTTAATATAAGATTTAAATTTGTGAAAATTGCCGTGAGTTATAGTGATTTTGTACGATTAGTCATCATCATCATCGTTGTTATAGCCCATCACAAATCTACTGCTTAACATAGGCCTCCGAAAGGAATGTCTCAAAACACAGTCCACCTGCATTCATCGACTTCCTGAACGATTTAATTTCTTCCTCTGCAATTGTCATTTATTCGCGTTATATGTCTTTCCCATTGTCACTTCAACTGTAACTTATTGATAAGTGGAATCTATATGGAGATTACTGTGTCTAGGTTCGAGGCTTAAATTAAGTAGCTAATAATTGTGTAGAACAGTTTTTTGGGATCTGGTCATATTGATGTCATCATTTCTGCGTTTTTAGACTAAATCAACATCTACGTCCTATCTTTTCACAGCTAATCACACTTAAATGAGTTTTGCGTAATTAGTATTTTCCGATATATGTTTATAGTAAACGTATCATCACATATAATCAATTCTACAGAAAACCATCAAAGTACTCGTAAGTAAGGCTTTTGACAAAATTTTAAATATTTTTTTTATAGGATAAGGGTGACAAACGAGCACACAGTCCACCTGATGGTAAGTGGTTGCTGCGGCCCATAGACATCTACATCTATCCTCATTTGATTCGCAAAATGCAGATGCGTTGCCACCCATGAGGACTAAGATGGAATGCCTCATTTCCAGTAAAAAGGGCCTCCGGCCACCTGCACTCACCAAGCGAAACGCAGAGGTAAACCTCTACTTCACGCTGGTCTTCTGTGAGGTCGTGGTACCACCCCGGTTCGAGCCGGCCCATCCGTGCGACAGAAAAGCTGCCGCTTGACTCTACCACTGTAATAAATATATTCGGATTTTAGAAATTTCTCTTTAATCGGTAACGAAAATGTTTGCCTCACTCATTATTATATCATACGTTTTTAAAGTTATATTTATATGCTTAAAATACAGAACAAAGATACGTTTAATGTTTTATGTAGTGACAAAATAGGTTTTCCGTTTTTAATTATATATTCATTATTTTAATCCACTAATACCGCCTGTAACTTGTTAAACAACAACGGAAAATAGTTATCAGCCAATCAGTAAATATGTTTCGGAATAGTCGCATTAGTCAATTACGAATGGAGTGCACTTAAAGAAATGAGTTTACTGAGATTAAGTATGCGACACGTTACTTAAATCTAACTCTTTCTGAAATATCGCTTAGTACATTTTTAATTTATTTTTGAAGTTTGTTTGCAAAATTATATATTGATAGTGTTTTATAAATCATAACTAAATTTCACTCACAGAAAATTTGTAATTATGAACTTGATGAGTTATGATTTTTTTTTTTGTTCAATTTTGACTACGGTTGCCGACGAATGGAAAAACATCGTGTTGTTTCTTTAGTTTGCTGGCAGTTAGAATTTCTAAATATTTTCACAAGCTACCAGCTCGTGACTCGTACTTATTGTGCCACAAGTGTGAACATAGAACACACGGTTAGATACGTACGCATTATAATTTTTTAAATTTAAAATCTTTTAAAGTTTTTTTAAGCATACTTTGCTTTAAATAATTAATTCTTAAACGAATTAGACCCACATCTTATAATATATTGATGTTGATGACAATAACTAACTGTACTTAACAAAGTGCATAACAAAAATATTACTTATTCGTCATCGTTTGTCATACGTTGTCAGCTTCTCGGAATACGGCACTTTTGTCTTCGATTCATGCAGCCTATTTATGCTACATCACGCAGATATTTTCGAGCATTATGCGTTATTCTTTTATCAATAAAGTTTTTATTGATAAAATTATACATTTTTAATATATAATAATAAAAAAATTATATATATATATATATATATATATATATATATATATATATATATATATATATATATATATATATTATTTACAACATTGGTCACACTGGCCTAAATTGGCAATTTATAACCTAGATCCGAAGGAATCCCTTAGAGCAAAATATAAAGTAATTAATATATTAACTTTGGCATCTCAATATATTTACGAGAATTTAATGCTTGTACACAAAAACAAAAATAGCTTTATTAAAAATAGTTATGTACATTCTGTAAATATTAGGAACAAGCACAAGTTAGTTACACCAGTTACTCGACTCCAAAGGGTCAGTAATTTCTTCATGGGGCAATGTATTCGCTTTTAGAACAATGTACCAGAAAATATGCAGACCTTTTCTATGAAAAGGTTTTAATTATTTATTTAGAAAATATTGTCTAGTAAGGGTTATTATACTACTAAAGAGTACATGACTGATAATAACCCCTGGGAATGAGGTGATCGCTATCATGCTCTTTCTAAATACTTTCATAACAATTGTATAAAATATTATATTGTAAATTATGCTTTTTTTTAAAAATGTCCAGCTGGGTTTCTTGCTGGTTCTTTCCAGAACAGAGGTTTTTTTTGCGAACCAGTGGTAAAAGTAAAAAAGTACTGACAAAGCTAAAATTATTTATTACAATTTTATGTACTAAATAAAACGTATTTAGCGTTACTAACAATATGTTGTTTAATAATATGATTCCATCATCAGTTTTTCGAGAATAATTTAATTTAACATTTTACCTATTGCAATAAATAAAATAAATAGCACGAATGGGTCGGCTAGACTGAGGAAGGACCACGCTCTCACAGAATACCAGCGTAAAATACCAATTTAACACTGTTGTGTTTCGTATGGTGAGTGAAGAGAACCGGAGACCGTTTTTACTGGAAATCAGGCATTCCGTCTTAGTCCTCACGGGTGACAACGCATTTGCATTTTGATTCGCAAACGAGGATTGATGTAGATGTCTATGGGCCACAGAAACCGCTTACCATCAGGTGGACTATTGGACGTTTGTCACCCTTTCCTATAAAAAAATAACCACGGAGCTATTTCAAGAACATTTTAATGGCGTCTGCGCCCAAATGCTTTTCGCTGATTCATCATCATTCTCAACGAGCTTCGTCAGATATATTTATATACCTTATACCTGATTACATCTATCAATAAATATACAAAAGGCACCGTTATAATACATTTTATTTATTTAATATTGGGGATAATAACATCATAACAAAATAAATAATGTGCTAATAAAACTATTAACATGAATAAATTTATACAGGTTTTTGTATTTATATTTAGGAAGTTACATGAAATAGTTTTTTTGTACGTTGTTGAGCCATGCAGAAGCTAAATTATAGTTGTAGCATGAATGGGTAGGTTCGACCGGGGTAAGACTACGCTCTCACAAAATACCAGCATCAAATAATAGCTCAATGCTTTCCTATGTTGAGTGTAGACAAACGGATACCCTTTTACTGGAAACGAGGCATTACATCTTAGAGCTCTGTAGTGACAGTGCATCTGCATTTTGATTCTTAGGTATCGAAGGTAGATGTAGGTGTCTACGGGCCACAGCATCCACTTACCATCAGGTGTACTGTATGCTAGTCTGTCACTCTTAGTTTAAAAAAAAACAGACAATAACAGTAATCCACAAATGACCTAAGTATATGTACGACGATACAGTTAAACAATAACAATAATTACTCTTAATTTTAATAATTATTTTTACAAACAGAATAAAATATTCGAAGTACAATCTTAAAACATGAATTTGTGTATTTTTAAGAAACAAGATGAATTGTAATATAAAAGTAAAATAAAAAACCGGTCAACTACCTGTAGGGACTCACGATGTAGGTTTCTGTAGTTGCCCGTCACAATACGTGAACTTAGTAGGGGCCTTCTTGATAAATATATTGAGTTCGCAATTAGACCGCTATAACGACTAAAAACTTGACGTCTTTAAAGCTGGAATGGTAATTTATGCAAAATCACAAAAAAATTTAAATATTAAGTGCTCATTTAGTGCTAATTTAGTACTGCAAAATTAAATTTCACGCCAAAATAGCTTGATGAAAAATTACAAAACTGCTAGCTCTTAATTAAGCTAGCAGTGTTCTACCACCTAAACCGATAACCGCTTAACTTAATACAGCTCCAAATATAAGCATCAATAATTTAGTGATCATTTAGTGCTGTCGATTTACGCAAAAAAGACTGGGAAAATATACTTTTTCTCTTTTTCATATCACAAACTGCTACTTTGACATCTTTAGCAGAATATATAATGAAAATATTGACATCAGCGTGGGTTATCACCTAATGATATAATTTTTTTG
This sequence comes from Parnassius glacialis, assembly GCA_033319125.1. Classification (NCBI taxonomy): domain Eukaryota; kingdom Metazoa; phylum Arthropoda; class Insecta; order Lepidoptera; family Papilionidae; genus Parnassius; species Parnassius glacialis. The sequence goes on from JAVANC010000005.1 coordinate 42,020,654, forward strand.
CTCAATTAGTGCGGCAAGCACATGCGAAAAAAGCACAAATATTTTTTTTCATATTCCGTAAACTGCTACTTGAACATCTTTAGCAGAGTATGTGATGAAACATTGAAATTTAAGTGGGCTACCACCTAATGATATAATATAATAATTTAGCAGTCAGTTAGTGCTGCAAGCACATGCGAGAAATAAGCAATAAACCAATTTATTTTCATATACCGTAAACTGCCACTTTAACAGGTTCAGGAAAGTATGTTATCCAAACTTGACATCCTGGTGGATTATCACATAGTTATATATGATCATAATCCAGTGCTCATTTAGTGCTGTCGACATACATAAAAGTATTTGGGAAATTATTTTTTTAAATACCATATCATACCATTAAAACGAAAGTAGTTTCTTAAAAAACGGAAATTTCAAATTTTTTTATAGAAAAAGGGTAACAAACGTGCATACAGTCCACCTGATGGTAAGTGGTTGCTGTGGCCCATAGACATCTACATCTATCCTCGATTACAAATCAAAATGCAGATACGTCGTCACCCTTGAGGACTAAAATGGAATGTCTCGTTTCCAGCAAAAAGGGTCTCCGGTTATCTACACTCCACCATACGAAAAACAGCAGCGTTAAGCTGCTATTTTACACTGGCATTCTGTGAGCGCGTGGTCCTTCCCCAGTCGAGCCGACCCATTCGTGCTACAACTATATCACTAATATAGCTGCAGCATGGATCTACCACGTCAATTTTTTTTGGTTATTTTTTAACTCTTCATAATAGTTTCAATCTAATTTTTTATTGAACTTTTCAATAAAAATAATAAAATATGACATATTTATAAATTTAGTAATGTATATCAATTATTACTACAATAAATATTTTTTTCAATAACCATAATCTCATTACTCAAAATAATTTTTCTATAACGATAAATATATTTTTCCATTATAATAATGGTTCAATAAAAATATAAATATTTTAATGAGAAAATATTAAAAAAGAAGCCCAATCGGTAATATAATAATTTTTAACCTTTTGACGTTTTATCAATATAATCTTGTTTGTAATGGGTAAGTCTTAGGGTAACTGTAAGAGGCGTAAAAAATTAGGCCCAGTTATGGACAGCAAGAAAATTGAAAAAATTTATTGGTATATAATTATATTTTAATTAACTGTCCTATCCATGTGTGTATTATCCCATTTTAATAGTTATTTAACAAAAAAGCTTTCGATCAAATCTTCGTACGCGACGTACTTAAACTACAAGAAAAAAATGACTCTCTTAGTGTCTTCAATCTTTAACATTTTTTTTATCCATTTATCCATATTTGATAAATTTGTAACTACTATTAATTAGGCATATAATATATTACTTAATATTCTCGTATAATTTACTTCATTATTTAAGTAATTTTTTTTTTAATTTCGATTAAAGCTGAAAGGGTTAAAAACTGGAAAGGGTTAGAAACTGGCCTGCGCCAAAATCGTTTTAGCCATAGGAACGTAAAAAAAGTTCGTCGACCATGTATTACAAGACGAAATGTGAAATGCTAAGAGGGTAAGAACCGCATATGTACAATGAATGTAGTTTCCACACAAGCCGTTAACATATAATATAGACGCAACTATTCTATATTAGTGTTCTATGCTAGTAGTTGAATAAACCTCACATTTTGTGTATGATAAGTTTTTTTTTAATCTATATTTCAATGCTTACTAATGAAAAAATCCAAGTTTCGTTTTTCATTAATTATAATTAAAATTTACAGAGTTAAAAGGCCTTGTAAAATTCCAAATTCTTCAATCTAAAGAAGGGTCCATTAAAAAAATTATATTAGAAATGATGTTTTAATGAGTAACGGGAAAAACTCATGCCTATTTTAATGTTTCTTTTTCATTTCTATTACACAAACTCGATTGTTGACAGTTACAGAAGTATTTCTCCAATAAATCTGTAGAATGGTATATAAATAATGTTGGTTTATTGAACTAACAAAAGTATAACGATAAAAACTGTTGCAAACAAAAAATAAGGGAAATTCTTTTTTCGATCGTAGAGCACTCCCTAAACTTCGCATTATGAATCAAGCAAAACTAAAAAAAAGTCAACAGTGTTCAAAAATGTAGTTCTAAGAAATTAAATTTTTGAACACTGTATTTTTTGTATTTTTCTTTGAGGGACTTGAAAAACGAGGATTTTGAGAACGAAAAATTCCGGTTGAACCCTAAAGAACTTATAACCAAAAAAAGCGATGTTTCGTAAATTAAATATCTTTTAAACAGATAAAAAGAAGGCTTTTTCGATGGGTACGAAAAAATGTCGAGAGATTGAAGAAATCAAAAATGAAAGTTCTTATTATCATCCGATTTGGCATGGAGAGCTGGCACATTCAGATAACACTAGGAAAAAAGTAATATAAAATAATAATATATTTGGATCAGATTTTATATTTCATATTTTTTTTAAAACTAATTCAAGGAGTTACTTTCTCGATTGAAATTTACTTTCTCGATTGAATTGCATCGTTAAATAGAATCCATTTATAATTATTTACTTTTCGGTATTTGTAAATAAGAAAAGAAATATTGTTTTATATCTGTGTTTGGATTATATTATATATTTATATATGGAGAGCACTAATTAAGCACTCAGTTATTATCTCATATCACTAGGTAATAACCCACTTGGATGTCAATGTTTCACCACATACTCTGATAAATATGTCAAAGTAGCAGTTTACGGTATATGCAAAAAAATTATCTGTGCTTGTTTTCGCACGTGCGTGTAGTATTAATTTATTACCTTATATAATTAGGTGACAACTCACTCTGATGTCAATATTTTCATTAAACAATCTTCTAATGATGTCAAAGTAGCAGTTTATGATATGAAAAAGAAATAAATATATACTTTCCCAACCTTTTATGCATATATCGACAGCACTAAATGAGCACTAAATTATTGATGCTTATATTTGGTGCTGTATCAAGCGGTTTTCGGTTTAGGTGGTTGAACACTGCTAACTTAATTTAAAGTTATCAGTTTTCTAATTATTGATCAAACTATTTTGGCGTGAAATTTAAATTTGTAGCACTAAATTAGCACTAAATGAGCACTTCGCAAAAATTTAAGTGATTTTGCCCAAATGACCATTCCAGTTTTATAGACGTAAAAACTTGTCCAAACGGGACGATGGTTACAGAAGGACTAATTTTTCAAGCAGACATATAGGCAGGCCTCTGTCACTCTTGCTACTTGCGTCACTTACAATCGCGAGGTGCCCCCAGGGCAGAACGCAGTCGGGGCTAGCGCGTTCTAGGCGATTGAATGTTAAAGTTTTTTGTAAATACTTGTTGTAATACTCATCGATATAGTTTTTATTTAGTGTTTAGTATATTTAAATGTTGGATAAAATAGTAAAAAAATTAATGTAATTTAATAATAATATACATGTAATTTTAACTATCTATTTCATAAATTATAATTGCAAAACATCGTCCCTACTATAATTGTTTTGGGGATGGGGATGGATTACTAATGAGCAAACAAAAGGCTTCAGCTATATCATTTTTTTAAATCACCGAAGGATAATGAAAGGTTATTTAATTTTTTTGTTAGATAGATGCATATAGCGAAAAAGAATTAAGTAATTGTTTAACTACAAAAGTAATACCTAAGCACTTTATTACGAAACTTAGTTGAAATTTACTTCACTACCCAAGTTTTGACGGCTCCGTGGCGCAGTGGCTTAACAATGAGTTGCGACGCTGGGGGCCGCAGGTTCGAATCCCGCACGGAACAAGTGTTTGTATGGCCTACGAATAATTGTTCCTGGTCTGGATGTCTGTCTTTGTGAAATTTATGTATGTAAACTGCCCCCACGATACAGCAGAAAAATCTAGTGTGGAGGTAACGTTTTTTTAAAAAAAAATCAGCGCTAAGCCACTGCGCCACGGAGCCGTCTAATTTATTGTTACTATATTTTATAATATAATATATTTAACTTTTTATAATATAACCTAATTCTATATTATTTAATGTTTATTTCTGTAGTATTGCTCAAATGACATAATTGCCGTTTATTAGGGTTCTGTACCCAAAGAGTATCAATCAACGGGACCCAAGTCTCCACTATCGTTCCGTCTGTCTGTCAGTAAGCTATATCTTATGAACCGTAATATATAGAATTTTCACAGAATGTGTATTTATATTGCTGTTATAACAACATAAAATAAAAATGAAAACAATTAAAATATTAAAGGACCCAAAAAAATCACGTTTCTTGTATGAAGACCATACAAGAAACGTGATTTTTTTCTGTATTGATATGTGTTTTGTTTACAGACTAAAGCAAAACCTGGATTAACACGCAATTAAATGATGCTGTGTGTATGGTGGGATTGAAAGTTTATCATGAGCTTTTACCGCCGGGTAAAACCATTGATTCGGATCTCTACTACTAATAAATAATGAGACAAGCAAGAAATAGAAAAAAGAACGGCTGGCATTGATAACAGAAAAGGAGTGGTCTTTCATCATGATAACGCAGATCAGACGATTAGTTATCTGTTTGAGACTTTCAATACACACTAACATTCCTAAAAATCCAGTATTTGCTTGAGTACTTAAAACTGGTTTTAAAGTTTTAGTCATTATTTTCTTTTGTTGCTTGTGTTCTTTAAAAGAAAGCTTTCTGAAAGTTTAAATATTTAAGTTTATAATTTTTTTCCATTATAAATGGGATGATGATAAATCCATGTTCCTTCAAATCTCTGGTATTGAATATATCAAATAAAACTACTTGTCGCATTTTTTAAATCAAAATCCCAAGATTTCTACAGCAACGTTTATTTTTTATTATGTCACTACCTACAAGATGGTAACAAATTATCGAACAGAATGGATCCATATATATTTTAATTAAATGTAATAAAACTTTACAACAAAAATGTCTTGAATTTGTATACAATATACGAATGAACTTTTCCCCCTGTCTTATATACTAACTAAAGGTGTAACACAATAGTACTTAATAACTTAGGGAATGATTCTGCCCGTCAACATGAATATTTTTTATTGTGGGATCATCTTCGAAATTTTCAATTTATACGTGATAGACCCATACTGCAGCTATATTACTGGTATAGTTGTAGCACGAATGAGTCAGCTCGACCGGGGAAGGACCACGCTCTCACAGAATACTAGTGTAAAATAGGAGCTTAACGCTGCTTTGTTTCCTATGGTGAGTGTAGAGAACCGGAGACCCTTTTTACTGGAAATGAGGCATTCCGTCTTAGTCCTCAGGGGTTGCGACGCATCTGCATTTTTTTTTTCCTTAACTGAGAATAGATGTATATGTCTATGGGCCACAGCAACCACTTACCATCAGGTGGACTGAGTGCTTGTTTGTCACCCTAATCCTATAAAAAATATCTCAAAGTCAGTTATTCCATAAAAAATTTCGTACAAACTTGCTCAAAATGTACGGAAGACCTGATTTTTCTTGCGATTTGGAAGATAGATCTATAGTAAAAGTTGTTCATATTAACGCGTAGAAAAGAAAGCACTATTTTGATTATAATGTCCTCCAGACCGAATTTCGGCCACGGCGGCCTGTCTCAACGGAGACTTGCCATCGGCGCAGGACATGATTAAAGTGCCCAAGTGTATGCGCAAACACAGGTGCACTCTCTATTCCCTCACTCTCATAGCCCGATGGGACGGTAAACCGACACGATCGGAGAGAGATCAGGCGCAGGACCAACGGCTTTACGTGCTTTCCGAGGCACGGGGTCGAAACACCGCCAACTTACTGACTCCGGGCAGCGACTGAGATTTTCTTGATGGAAAAACTCAATAACTGATTTTTGGCCCGACCCGGGATTTGAACCCGGGACCTCTTGATCAGCAGTCGCACTACTGCAACCACTAGACCAATGAGGCAGTATTTTGTTTACACCATATATATAACGATTTTTTTAAATAATGTGTGAATATTAGTTAGACATGTAAATAAAAAAATTACACTGATAAAAAGGAGGCCTTATCATTTATATTTCATTTATTCAGAAGAAAAACCTATACATAATATACACAAATATATTGACACATTCGTTACTAATAAACTATTTATTTTTAAGTATTTCTGGAATACATTCATAACTATGAACTTAACTACTAAGCCATAGCATAAAATAAATTTTCCCGTTAATCGGGTAATAGTTAAGTTGCTGGCATATACAATTTTTCATGCACACTAGCATCATGCAAATTGTCTTATACACACTACAATATTAAGATACCGCATTCATGGAGCTGTTACTTGCAGGGAGCGCGGTATCTAGTCAGAGCGCGCGATGACTTATCATTAATCTATGGACACCCCATTCGATGAGATTGACGCTTAAAAAAATGACCTGTATGGGAGGACAAAAGCAAGTGCACATGACATAAACTTTTACATCGTCTTTCATCATTTGCTCTGCTAAGCGTAGCGATACTTGACTTAATTCGAGAATTAAATAGTGTATAAATCAGTTTTTCTCGAATCCATCGTAACACAAACTTCTGCTTAGTAATCTTGGGTAACTCAGCCATCAAAACACGTAAATATAGTTTAGTTTTTTAAGCGTTATATATCAAGAAGTCTTTAGGTTTTTAAATGATTTAAATAATCAAGAAAGAAGAAAATTACCCAGAGAAATAATTTGAAGATGAAACAATTTTTATGATAGAGATTGGTTTCCAAAGTGAACTCTTTTCAATGGAGAATTAATTCCGCTTAAATCCACTCCAAAGCGGTGAAAAGGCTTACACTAACGGCAGAACTTTACCCATTAATTGGGAAACCTATTACTTGAGTAACTCGAGTATACGATATCATAAAAATACTTTATTTTCTGACTGCGAGTTAATGATTTTCAAGACATTTTATGTTTTATAAAAGTATAAGCTGCCAGAGATTTAAATATATTATTTAATTAATTTTAAAATTATTTTAGTACTTATATATAAGGCTGTGGCATTTAAGATTTGGAATTTGAATCGACTATAAAAAAAAACTGATAAACTTAGAAATGAGTATATCCGCAGTAGAACCAGAGTAACCGACATAGCCCAACGGATTAGTCAGCTGAAGTCACAGTGGCCCGGCCATATAGCTCGAAGAACCGACAACCGATGTGGAAGAAAGGTTCTCGAGTGGTAGCCTCGTACCGGTAGGCGAAGTGTAGGGCGACCCCCCACTAGATGGAGTGACGACCTGGTAAGACATTCAGGAAGTCAATGGATGCAGGTGGCTCAGGACCGTGCTTTGTGGCATTCCTTGGGGGAGGCCTATGTTCAGCAGTGGATTTATGAAAGGCTGTAATGATGATGATGATAAAAAAAAACTAATGATATTTTTTTCAAAGTAAACGATTGAAACTTTTCATTTAGGAATGGAAGACAACATCATTCAAATGACTGCCACGGCTAGCCTTAAAATACAATACTAAAATCGATCAGTCCAATTTTCCAATACATTTTTGTTTCTTTGGGCCTCTTTTTCGTCAATGGCAACTTCGATTTCATGTTTCAAATCGTACACGTCTCTGAAGGGTTAGTGTTACACTTGTCCTTAACGGCTTCCCACAAAAAAAGTCCAACGAAGTCAAATCGCATCTTAGAAGTAGCTTATTGACATCAGTCTTTCGGCTGAATTTGCGATTTTCGAAAACAGTTCGAAAAATATCGATTGTTACGTTAACTGTGTGGTACGTTGACGTGGCACGAAAAACGATCCATTTTCACGAACTCGCTTCACAAATTGATCCACAAACTGCGCTTTTAGCACATCGGTATACTGAACGAGATTTTTCCTTTTGTCTGTTATGCGAACCGATTAATTCCAGTCAGTCTCTTGGGTTATATGAGACAATTGGGAATCCGTGACGGGCAGATCCGGGCTCAAATGCGGACGGCGCTGTTCCTCGATACCGACAGCCTTGTCCGCCGGTCATTGGCCGTTTGGTTTTCACTGCCAAGGGTTTCCATCTAGTTGGGTTTCATTTACTTATTTACTTTGCTTTATTTAATATATGGTATTATATTCAATAAAATATATTTTATTATAGATTACATATTATTTTTTAGTTTCATATTATGTTTTATATTAATATTATATATTAATATATATATATATATATATATATATATATATATATATATATATACCAGAGGAGAATAATAAATACATCATAATAATTGCAGATGTCATTGAATAAAATTAAATAAATTCTACAAATATCTAATAGTCTGATATAATTTGGTAAATTAAAAACCGTAAAATAACCGTGGTGTGGTGACTTCAAACTATTCATTATGTTATTACGTGAAGTGGGTATCGTAATAATCGACTATATTAAATGCCTTTCACTACTTTTGGTGATGCTCACACTTTTCCACTGAAAATACAAATGGATAGGATGGAATTTACGGCTAATTCCATGCCAAATTGAGAAAAGATTTTTAGATGTCATTAAGAGCGTATTAAGTAACTGTCTAATCCATGCACAAGCCTGTTAAAATTTATTTATATATTTCTACAATTTAAAAGCCTTCTCCAAGAACTCATTTTGTGTATTAAATCAATTAACTTAGCGCTAAGAAGAAATTTTCAAATTGAATTCGTTCCATCGTCCAGAGCGAAATTTGCTTCCGTTATAAACATGAAAGTAATCGATTGGAAGTCGATTTAACCTCGAAGCTCTGTATTCGATACAATCCTTTCGTATCAATCAAATACGAACAAATACGTGATCAACTGACTTTTACTTTTTACGCCAACCCGCTTTAAGAAAACTCTTCTTATTCTTGTTATTTATTCTTTCCGTACAAGCAAATCAATTTCATATGTGATTTTTTGCACATAGTAGCTGCTTGGTAACTTTCAATTAATATTTACAGTTAATCTGCAAAAATTGTGTGTTGATGTATTTTCAATAATAAACCTTATGTAGCTTACAGTGCAAGTATGCATGTTTTACCTTTAACAGTTCATGCAACTTTCATATTACAGGGATATGTTAATTTTCGTTAGTTCGGCATGTGGTTTTGCGATTGCTGTATCAGGGGTTTTCAAAGTTGCTTTCTCTTATTGTACTAGTTTAATTATTTTATATTTGGTTTAAATTATACGAGATTTTTATACTACCACTTCAGTGTGTCTTGTGTCCAAGACTTTCTAAATATTTCTCTAAGTCATTGTTCAACAATTAAATAGGGTGAGTTTAAGTAGTGGAGAATGCTTATCAGCCTTGAACTTACTTATAGTCATAGACTAGTAGATTCTACCCGAATCAGACGGACATCTCACGAAGTAGACTTGCTCGACTTATCTTCTGCATCCTGATTCATGACATTTCTTTTTTTTATTTGAAGGAGCTAAACCAGGCAAAGGACGTCCCAAATAAGTTTATTAATTACTTGCATAATGTATTTTATTATATTGAAAATAAAACGAGGTAAATACGTATGAAACAATGTTGAAATCTATTTATTCACTTTATTTTTCAGCTTTTTCTTATATTTTAACAGAGCTTTAACCTGGCATTTCTGGCAGCTGCTTTCTTTCTAAGTGAACAATATCTACACCTTTTAAATTTTTACTGATTATAATGCACCAGTTATAAAGATATAAATTTGTTTTGTAAAACATGAGTAAAAAAGTATTTATTTATTCCTAGTTATATTATTAATTGAAAGTCATTTTTACGAATTTTATCGTGTCGAAGTCTGCAGTGTGTGAATATATTCAAGATCGTCACCGCCATTTCATTAGATTTGATAGACTACAAATCCTCGCAAAGGAACACCGATTTCTACCAAGGATGATTCCCGAGGCTATTGAAATTAATAAACATTCAAATTTCAATAGAGAAGATGGATGGGTGCTGCCATCTGCTTGGAATCCTATAATTAATAAAATTAAATCCAAACCTAAGCATATCACTGCAAGACTTCATGATACTGTAAGCTCATTCTGCGTAGATCCGACCAAAAGTTAATATTCAAAAACGGAAGGTAGCCGGGCTCACTATGACATGGGGACGTCAAACACCACAGTCCTCCTCCCCCCCCCCCCCCACCCCAATAACAATGGGTGTTGGAAAGCACACGAAACGTCGGGAATTACAAAGTTAAATTAAACGCGATAACATTACTTTTCTTCTTTTATTTTATTTGTTATTACTTTTGTTATTCTGAAAAAGTAATAAATCTTATGAACTCAGAACACATGTATTTCAAAACAAAACCCCTTAAAACGGCATCATACAATAAAAAAGCACACATTCATTCAAATTTTAACCTCCTTGTTGTGTTTTGTAAAGTAAATTTTTGCTATTTGTTGAGTTTGTTTCTTTAAAATGCCAAAAAGAAACAAAAAAATTGTTAAGACGAGTCCAGCCCGCGGGTTAGTCCACAAAATGGGGAAATAAATTTAAAGTTATATCATTGCTTTTTCTTAATTTTACAACTACCTCTATTTATTTGTTTGTTCTAGTAAATAAATCTTAAGTTACCTAAATTTAGTGTACATAAATATAACGGTATTGTACCGTACACTTAAAATAAAATTATTTGACTTATTTTTATCGATTATATTCGCTTGACTATTTTTACGTTTCTAGTAATTAAAAATAAAATTAACGCTAGTATGCATAATATGTAAATGCGCATGCAAGTCACATAAATGAAACTTAATTTTAATAATTTTATTATTAAAAACACTATATAAAATGAGATTTTTTTAAGATGAATGTTAATTTAATAGTCATTATAGATTAGAAATCAATAATAAAAATAAATTTATCGTTATTTTCTCATAGTTAAAATATTGTCGTTATCTTGCAAACGCACGCAAGTTACATTCTAGTGGTCTGTCAACCTGTCACCCGCACCATGCTATAACGCAAAGACTATAGAAAGTAGTGGAAGTACTGACCTCTACATATACAAGGTGGAAGGAATCACGTGAGAGTTACAATTGTCAATGTCTGTGGTCTTGGTTGACATTTTGTCATAAAAGCTTTTACGTTGTAGATTCACGCTGCACCTATGCTAGCAATACATAGCTACAGTACGAATAGGTTGGCTTAACCGCAGCTGAATCACGCTCTCAGGGAATATAAGCGTTGAGGAGGAGCTGTACGAGGGATACAGAGCGGCGAAGACCGCCCTCCGGGAGGCTGTCATGCGGGCCCGGGATCGGGCCCGTGAGGAGATGCTGGAGACTCTCGACAGAGATCCGTGGGGGCGCCCTTACAAGATGGTGCGGGATAAACTCCGCACCTGGGCCCCCCCGCTGACGCAGAGTCTCCGGCCTCAGCTCGTGGAGGACGTGGTGAGCGCTCTGTTCCCTGCGCGAGAGGAACATCCGCCCCCGCCTATGGCTCCGCCACCTGCGGTGCCGGAAGCGGACCACCAGGACGACGACGACGACATCCCGGAAGGGACCGGGGTAGACCTGAGAGTGGCGGTACGTAGGCTCAAGGCCAGGAATACCGCCCCAGGACCCGATGGCTTGCCTGGCAAAGCCTGGGTCCTGGCCTCGGAGGCTCTCGGGCCCCGACTGGAGGGGCTCCTAAGCGCATGCTTGGAGAGAGGCCAATTCCCGCTTCGTTGGAAGACGGGGAAGCTGGTCCTCATTTGGAAGCCGGGGCGCCCTGCGGACTCTCCGTCCGCATACCGGCCCGTGGTGCTGCTCGACGAGGTGGGCAAGCTCTTTGAAAGAGTAATTGCAAACCGCCTCGCCGAGCACCTTGCGGGGACGGGGCCGGATCTTGCGGAACACCAGTTTGGTTTCCGCAAGAGGCGCTCTACGGTGGACGCCATCATGCGCGTGAGAGCCCTCACGACGGGGGATGCAGTGGCCAGGGGGGGGGGTTGTCTTGGCGGTGTCTCTCGACATCGCCAACGCCTTCAACTCCATGCCCTGGAGCTGCATTAGGGAGGCACTCCGGTATCACCGGGTGCCGACCTATCTCCATCGTATAGTCGGGGACTATCTGACGGACAGGGCCGTCATCTACCCCGGTCGCAACGGTGAGTGGAACCGGCGAGAGATGTCGTGCGGTGTCCCACAGGGTTCGGTTCTGGGGCCGCTCCTGTGGAACATCGGTTACGACTGGGTGCTGCGCGCCGACCTCCCTACCGGCGTCAGCGTAGTTTGCTACGCTGACGACACGCTGGTACTGGCACAAGGGGGGTCGTACGAGGCGGCGGCGGAATATATGACACGCGGGGTTGCGATAGTCGTTGAGAGGATCCGGCAACTGGGTCTCGAGGTGGCTCTGCATAAGTCCGAGGCCATGCACTTCCATGGTCCTCGGAACAGGCCACCACCTGGATCCTCAGTGATGGTAGGAGGGGTATCCGTCGGCGTCGAGTCGACGTTGAAGTACCTAGGACTCGTCCTCGACGGCCGATGGAACTTCGTTGAGCACTTCCGACGTTTGGCTCCCAAACTGGAACGGACCGGGGCTGCCTTCAGGCGGCTCCTGCCGAACCTGGGGGGGCCAAACGCCTCCTGCCGGAGGCTCTACGCGGGGATCGTGAGGTCCATGGCCCTTTACGGGGCCCCGGTGTGGGCGCGTGGTTTGGCGCGGCTTGCCGTCCACCACCTAAACGCGCCCCAAAGGGTGGTTGCCGTAAAGATGGTTCGCGGCTACCGCACGATCTCCCGCGAGGCGGCGAGCCTCCTTGCCGGATTGCCGCCATGGGATCTGGAGGCGATAGTCCTCGCGCGCCTGCACGAATGGCGCGCGGAGGCACTGTGCCGGGGGGAAACCCCGCTGCCGCGGCAAGTTGTCGCGCAGCGGACAGACTTCCGGCATGATCTCATGGCGACATGGAGAGAGCGACTGTATCAACCCCGTGCTGGGCACGCCACTATAGCGGCGATAAGACCCCTCTTTGAGGAGTGGCTTGAGAGACGCCACGGCGTCCTCACCTTCCGCCTGACGCAGGTCCTCACCGGACACGGTGTGTTCGGGAGGTTCCTGCACCGAATCGGGCGGGAGGAAACGCCCGGGTGCTCCCACTGCGAGGATCGACCGGAGGACACGGTGGAGCACACCGTGGAGGTGTGCCCTGCTTGGGCGGAGCACCGCCGTGTCCTCGTAGCGGCGATAGGCGGCGGCGACCTCTCGCGTCCGGCCCTGGTCGAAGCCATGGTCCGGAGCGAGACGGAATGGGATGCCGTCACCACCTTCTGCGAAGCAGTGATGCTAGCGAAGGAGGTGGCGGAGCGGGAGAAGGAAAGAGCAACAGCTTTCCTTCCCGGCCGCCGCGGGAGACGCCCCGGGCGTCGGGGGCTACGTCGTGGCCCCCGGCCACCGTAGGCGCGGGCCTGTGGACGGCGAGCAATGGGTAGCTCGCCGTCCGTCCGTCTAACGACGACAGGCCGTGTCGACGGCGCGTTTTGTTCCACGCGCGCCTCAAAGAGCTGTCAGCAGCGTGAAGGGGCCCGCAAGGGCCGACGCCTGCCGGGGCTGCGGGCTGTTCGAAAGAGATACCGCGGCTCCGGAACGTAAGGGCACTGAAGGAACACGGATGGTTTTTAGTCAGTAAAAGTCTGACACTCCCTTCCGCTCAACCCACAGCGAAAGGCGTCATTAGATGATTTTCCATCCGCAAAAAAAAAAGGGAATATAAGCGTAAAAAACTTCCGTGTTTAAATATATAGAATTTTATTATATAGAATAATGTTGATGTGTTTCGTAGGTGCGTGTAAAGAACCGGGGATGTTATTTACTGGTAACAAGGCATTCTATATTAGTCTTCTGGGGTCACAACGAATCTTTATGTTAAATCTTAATCGATTATAGATGACAGGTTGAACATGTGATCTCCGCCTCTATTATTTATAAAATAAAGCTTATTTAGTCAAGGAAAATATACATTTTATCCTGTATGACCACAAACAAAACTCGCTAAATAATAGGCTTATTATCTAAGAACGTAATTCATTTTCTTTTAAATCAATTGAAGAACATTGTGAATTCCCACAGGAATAATTTTAGGAACTGCTGTGGAACTTGGCACCTATTCAGATCTCAGCTCTTTATCGGCAAAGTCGACAACCCCGAAACTCATTTGTACCAATCTTGGCCCCTTTTTCACATTATATTTTAGTTGGACCTTTCAAGTCAGTTCAAGTAATGTTTATAAAAGTTATTTTCGGGACTCTCATTGAGCACTGTTTTTATGACGTAAATGAATTTATTAAATTCTGCCGTGACGGTCATCTCAAGCGAATTGTTGTTAATTGAAATTTTAAATTGACAAATGAATTAGAATTTGTAAGATTGACATTATACTAGTTTGACATTATGCATTATGACATGACCATGCCTGTATATTTTTTATTTTTTTATTTTTTTTATTCTATTTTTAACTTCATAAATTTATTGACATTATACTATTTTATTAAGATTTGATATGGAACGTTATTGTCATTTTGTGATTTTGTAACTTTAATTATTCAATTATTGCATGTCGACTTAATATTTGGATACTGATAAATCGGTAAAACATGCATGTTCACACTACATTATAAGACTTCAAAATGTACCATGTTTTATGCAAGTAAATATTTTATTATTATTATTATTATTAGTCCTATCCGTTAATTCATCTATATAAATACATAATCTTCAAAATTTTTTTCTAGTGTTTACACTTTACAGTTTTCTTTTTATAACTTGTGTTAATAACACTCAATATCTATAACTTTTAATTTTCAGTTTTTTTTTTAACTTTATATACGTTTCAAACTCTTCCTTGATGTGTAATTTCAAGTGCTACTTAAAAGTGATCTAGTTCTTTGAAAAATTTGTATGTGGGTGATAGAAATGACGCATTACGACTTAATAACTCAAGAAGTTTATGTTAAGTTTATTAAATACTTTTTTGTTGTACGAATATATTCATATTTAGTTAATAATGAACTGAATACTTATTTTTATACATATAGTCAATAGAATAACATATATTTATTAAATGGCCCGCTATCCTATACTTTGTCACACCACACATACTCAGTGTTTCATTATGAGACAAGTACTGGCTGCAAACTTCAACAATTACCTTCAGGATGACAATGTCTTTAATTGTTGTTTCATTGACATTGTATTAAACGGACCATATTAGACATGCACATATAGGTCTAGATTTTGTATTATTATTGCTCGTATTGGTTAGTGTAAATGACACACTGCTAGTATGTCACCTTTTTTCCGAATTTGGCTTATGCTAAAATTAAGACAACCGGAGTAGGAAACAGATTATTTTATTCAAAGTCATTGTGCGGTACTCAGGAAATACGAAATAATCTTTGCTACAATTTAAGCCAATGTCTGCTAAAACATAAACACAATAAAATATAAAAAGGGCTCTCTTGATTTTTATGTAAGAAAATTAAGCAATGTTATTAACATAAATATAAAATTTTATTTTTTTATTTTCAATTATTCTCATTATCGGGGTAACTATTTTTAAAGAAAAAACAATTCGTAAAGTCAAGTAACATTGATTCGAAATATTGACAGCTGTTAGAACAAGTGACAATGCTTTTAAGTGACTGTCGTGTTGTACTGGCGAACGAGATTTGGGGTAACCTACCGGAAGATTAAGAGATGATATGATAATAATGTTACGAGCTTAGGGTTAGAGACAATTTTAGGTGTCGTAAAAGACAACAGTGGGAAACAGTCAGGAGATGGGCAGCAGCATCTTCCTGGTAACAGCAATATCACAATTTAAACTGCGGTAGCCAACCCACATGACAAGCGTGGCAACTATGGCTATATACCCCCCAAATGGATAAAGTTACTTAGAGACGGCCCCCAGTCCAAGGCGGCCCCGCTATTCCTGGATACGGTGGCAATCATGGTAACGGCGGGGCAGGGGGTGCTAAGAATCTCCGGTGGAGGTTCGATTGCGCTGTAATATCATAGGATTATCCGGGGTCCGAAGAGAGAGGGAGGATATGGTAATCCTCTAATCCAGCAACTTGTTCTATTACCGGTAGGGCGACCATCTGTCCCAAGGAGGTGTCGGATTTATCGCCCACAAGTTTCTCGTTAGAACGTTGTAAAGATTGGGAGTGTGTCGACGAGGGTTGCGTACCTTTTACTCAGAATCACCAAACGGTATTCCCTGAAGGTCATACGAGTTTACGCACCAACCTCCGCAAACCCTGATAAGGAGATGAAGAAAATGTATGAGGATATCTCTAGTGGCATGCATTACTCAAAAGCCCACAATACAGTGTTAATGGGAGACTTCAACGCAAAACTAGGCACAAGAGAGAACGATGGGCTGAAAGAAGGGAAATTCGGAATAGGGCTACGGAAACCACGGGGCCAGCAGCTGGCCGACTTCATGGAGAAAGAGGGACTCTTTTTTATGAACTCTTTCTTCCAGAAGCGGCGCCTCAGAAAGTGGATCTGGTCGGGCCCCGACGGTTCGACAACAAATGAGATTGACTTCATTATGATGACCAGACGCCAACTGTTCAGTGATGTCTCAGTGATCGCGTGTGTGGAAACCGGCAGCGATCACCGAATGGTGAGAAGTACACTGAACCTAAACGTTAAGTTGGAGAGGTCACGTCTAATGAAGTCAACGCTCCGTCCCCCTCATGCTCTAATCCAAAGTCCCGAAACCTTTCAGCTCGAGCTACGACACCGTTTTCAGTTCCTAGAAGATTGCAGTGCAGTAGACGATATGAATGACAAGCTCGTGGAAACTGTCCATGAGGTCGGAGCGAAGTTTTGCAAGACCTGCCGCAGAAGAACACAAAAACTCTCCGATCACACTCTTAATCTCATGTCTGTTAAACGGAATACGAAGCTGCAGTCTTCAGTAGATTTGACAGAATACAGGCAACTGAACAGACAAATCTCCAAATGCATGCGGCAGGGCTTACGCAACGTATTGAAGAAGCGATCAAACGGAACCAGGGATCCAAAGTCTTGCTAGAGATCTGTCTGCAAGTAAGAGCCAACTGTCGAAGCTGAAGACCGAGTGTGGCAGCGTCGTTTTCGGGACACCTTAGATTTTGAGTGAGATTGAGAGGTTCTATGGGCAGCTGTACACATCATAGTTAGAGCCACACGCAAGTGTGAGTAACGATCCAAGAGCGAGTCTTATCCGACACTATTCCGATGATATCCCGGACGTCAGTCTGAGCGAGATTAGAATGGCTCTCCAGCACTTTAAAAACGGCATGGCCCAAGGCGAGGATGGAATTACAGCAAAGCTTATGAAAGCGGGTGGAAAACCGGTACTTGAAGTCCTTCAAAAGCTCTTTAATTCTAACCATCATGGTGGCATTACACCGGTACGTGGAGCAAAAGTGCGGTGATCTTATACCTCAAAAAATGTGACAACGCTCTCTTGAATTACTACAGAGCGATTTACCTTCTGAGCCGCGTCTACGTACTGTTTTTGAGAGTCATTACGAATCGTCTCTCACGCAAACTCGATGACTTCCAGCCTCCCGAAGAAACCGATTTCCGAAAGGGCTATAGCACCATAGACCACATACATACCCTTCAGCAAATTGTACAGAAATCCGACGAGTACAATTTTCCACTATGCCTTGCGTATATGGACTATGAGAAAGCCTTTGGTTCCTTCGAAATTTGAGCAGTGCTGTAGTCCTTTCAGTGGTGCTAAGGTGACTGTCGGTGTATCGAAGTGTTGTAGTGCTTGTACAGTAGGGCTACGATACTTTATATATGATACTATATACTATGAGTTGTAAGACAGGGTGACGTTATATCCCCGAAACTCTTCACTGCATTGGAAGACGTTTTCAAGCTTCTGGACTGGAAAGGATACGGTATTAACATCAATAGCGAGTATACCACACACCTTAGATTTTCCGACGATATAGTCCTTAAGGCAAAATCGCTGGAGGACCTAAGCAATATGATCAATGACCTCACTAGTGTCTCCCAACGGATAGGTCTTAGGATGAACATGGACAAAACAAAGATCATGTTTAATGTCCATGTCACACCTATGCCGGTAGTTGTCGGGAGCACTAAGCTCGAAGTTGTTGACGAGTATGTTTACCTGGGACAAATAGTCCGAATAGGTAAGTCCAACTTCGGCCGAGAGGTTAATCGACGGATTCAACTCGGCTGGGCAGCGTTCGGGAAACTTGACGAGAAACGTCTTCTCGTCAAGTATACTTCAAAACTTAAAAACGAGACAGTACAACTAATGCATGTTGCCAATGATGACTTATGGAACTGAGACGTGGTCTTTGACTGCTGGCCGGATGAGGAAGCTCAAGGTCACTCAGCGAGCTATGGAGGGCTAGGGCTATGCTCGGAGTTTCTCAGTGTGATAAACTTAGAAATGAGGATATGCGCATTAGAACCAGAGTGACCGACATAGCCCAATGGATTAGTGTGCTGAAGTGGCAATGGGCCGGCCATATGGCTCGAAGAAACGACAACCTATGGGGTAAAAAGGTTCTCGAGTGGCGGTCTCGTACCGGTGGACGAAGTGTAGGGCATCCCCCCACAACATGGAGTGACGACCTGGTAAGACATGCAAGAAGTCGATGGATGCGGGTGGCTCAGGACCGTGCTTTGTGGCACACTTTGGTGGAGGCCTTTGTTCAGCAGTGGACTTATGAAGGGCTGTAATGATGATAAAATGATCATAATATTAAAAAAATGGGTTGGGGTGTACCAGTTCCAAACCAGATATCAGTGGTTGAACACTCACATGTTCAATTGAATAAATTTAGTTGTGGCGGGCATTTTTTAAGAATTCAATTGTTTTGTTATGTTGCCTAGACTATAACCAACCTCCCGAATATAATTGTTTGCGTAAGTGCATGATAAATATCGCTACTTAGTTATTTTACGGCCGAAAGTCAGTGAACGAGACACTGTTCTAACAAACCAGTGACTCGTTCACTGCCTTTCGACCGCCATTACAGTTAGACGTGCACGTCGACATGGTAAGGTAAATCTTTTAATATGACCTATTACTTTCTAAACTTAGTGTTTATCTAAGTATTATGAGCTATTATATTGAATAAATAATGACTTAATCAAGTATTTTAAAAGGTGGTTAACTACTGGAACACTCCTTGTATTGGGTCTCTATTGTTGACCAACTTGTTTGCAACTGGTTGCCGATGATGTTTTCTTTTTTTTTAAGAGATGGTTTTGTTTGACAATTGAAAGCTTTAAGCCAATCATTAAAATAGTTTTATGCGGTGTGCTTTAGTTGTTGACTACTGGTTTGCTATTGGTGCACAGTAGTAAAAATGTGTTCCTATGGATGACCACGAGATAAGAGTTTTAACTTTTTATCGTTGTTTTAGATTTAAGTTGCCCTCCACAAAGATATTTTTTAAATATACAGAGGAAGATCTGCTGAAATGTCTCAATGAAATTCATAAAAGTGCTAAAATTAGACCAACACGTCGAAAATATCATATCCCTCACCCGACTGTTATAAATAAATTGAAAATAAGATATCGTGTATATCGAAAAATGGGACCAGCAACTACCTTGACCCCACAAGAAGAGTTTCTTTAAACTATTTGTTATAGAATAAGGGTGACAAACGGGCACACAGTCCACCTGATCGTAAATGGTTGCTGGGGCCCATAGACATCTACATCTATCTTTCTTTGCGTACTAAAATGCAGATGCGTTGTCAGCCGTGAGGACAAAGATAAAATGCCTCTTTTTCAGTAAAAAGGGTCTAGTTTCAGTACTTGTCCATCGTCAGGTTTGGTGGTGGGTCCTAAAAGAATTCCCAATTTATACGAAATTAAAGATAAGGATAAAGAAACCATCACTGTATTGGGAACTTTTTCAGCATCCGCAAAAGTCCTTATCATAATGCGACTCATATTATAATACAGCCTGCGGCTTTCCCATGTCTTTTAGTGATCTGAAGACAGACCCATGTCTTCAGATCACTAAAAGACATGGGAAAAGATTGTTCACAAGTGGAAATCTGAGACTGGAAACAGAGTTGTAACCAGGGCTGAGTTTGCTCCATTACTAAAAGTTGCAATGAGAGCTGCTACTCCTGAAATCATTTGTAATGGATTCCGCAAATGCGGATTGTATCCGTTCAATGTTGACGCTATAGACTACACTAAATGCATAAGTAATGTAAGCAGACACAGTTTCGTAAATAAACCAGCTGAAATAAGTGTAGAACACGCACTGTGTTTTGAATCTCTTATGTCGCGAAGGCGTGTTCAAGAGTTCCGAGCCGTCAATCCCAATGAACCTTGGACTAGGGAAGAATCAACCAAAGAACTTTTCTACGTATGGCGTAAAATCAGAAAGAACGTTGAAGAAACAAATGATAATGTTTCATGTCTTAATCAGGCTGAAGAACAGGAGAGCACTGTTGAAGTTGAGAATCCTGGCAAATCTGAAAATCCAAGAGAGCAACGAACACCGAGTCCGATTTCACCAAATTCATTAGAAAGACCATCTTTAACTGATTTTGGACTAGCACCATTAATCCAAAAGCCAGAAGAAAATAAAGTTACTTTACCCTCATAGGATAATCTTGAAGCAACACCACCAAAAGCCAAAGGTACGCCTAAACAACAGGATACTAAACCAGGCCCGTGAAAGATGTCAAAAAGTCTAGCATTTTCCAGCAGCATCCTGTGGCCTACGGAGTCTCCTATAAAAAATAAATAATGATAAAGAAAAAAGTGAGCAACCTAAAAGGAAACGGATTAAGCAAAACGTGTTCATTGAATCTGATTTAGAAGATGGTATTACATTGAATTCGTATGCACGAATACCTACAAATCTTGAAGACAGCTTAGAAGTGGGATCTTATGTCATCGTCAAGTATGAGGGTAAATATTTCCCTGGGAAAATCAAAAACATTGATGGATGTAACGCTGAAGTTAGTACTCTGGTGTTATCATCTGCGACCACTTTTAAATGGCCTGAAATAGAAGATACCATATGGTATGACCGTAACAGCATTGTTGAAGTTATAAAAGCACCTGTTTCTAAAAATACCAGAGGTTCCTACAAAATTGAAGAGATGACTAAAGTTTGCAACGGATATAATTAAAGCTTTTTAGTTCTATTGACCAATTGTTACTTTTTAAATTTTCTATTAATTTTATTGTTCTAGATAAGATTTTTGTCACATTCACCTACCTTAGTATGATAAGACTGATTTATTTAATTCTAAGTATTTGACTGTGATAGATGATACTGCAAATTGAAGTTCAAAGCTATTTTTCTATCGTGGTTTACTAAATAAGTGTTGCGTTAACGTAAACTAAATAAGTGTTTTCATATTTGTATTCTAATTAGGTACTAACAACCTTTGACTGTGCCATTAAAAATTGGTTGTTACCTTTAAATCAACTCATGAAAGTCAATTTTGTGTAACAAAGTTGTGTTTTATTTTCAATCAGCTACCTTTTCTTTATAAGTTTTTCAGTGGTCTACTATTGGCGTAAAATTGGTCATTCATTGGAGCACACTGGTCAAATTTAGGCACATTCCCGTTTTTAGTATAATTAATGAAGTTTATAAAAACTTAAATACTAGGAATCAAATAACCTATCGATATTGCAGCGTTAGAAATCAATAAACAACTTTATATATACATTTCTACGTTAAAAATAAATAGTACCAGTTCAGAGCATTTCAGAGAGAAATGAGTTCTTAACTGGTTTGGGACTGGTACAACCACCCTGTATGAACGACTGCCTGAACGTATCTGTGGCATTAACGTATCGCAATCTTTAAATTTTTGAACGTAAAAAATGTTAATATATTTAATAGTAAGTTTACGAAGATTTTAATATTTAATACTTTTTAATAAATTATGCTTTTCACGTATGTTTTATTTATTTTGGCAGTTTCCCAACAAATCCTGCATACCGGTGATTTATTAGACAACGGGCTTCAGCATTTACAAATAAATACTACTTTTTCCTAAGAATCTTATAGTACAGTAAAACAATCTCTTCGAAACAAAAATTGCGAAATATAAAACTGTAAAATAAAATGTTTTCTCTTTTACGAGCTTTTGCCTGGAAGTTTCAGTTTAAGCTTATACCTAGTTGGATTGAAAAGTATTCGGCCTAACACAGATCCATTTAATTCTTAAAAATAATCCACCCACATTATTTAGTTCAGTTCAGACTAGTTCATTGTGTGAAGTTCGAAACGTGTGCGATAATTAGTTGTGATTTTATAAATTTATTAACAAAGTAATCGGACATAATTTCCGCGAATGGAGCAAATCGAGCAGCGTGCCGTCATTAAGTACCTCCATAAAAAAGGGCTATCATCAAAAGCCATCCATTATGACATGGTCAGTACATTAGGCGATTGTGCTCTGTCATATTCATCCGTCAAAATATGGATAGCAGAATTTAAGCGTGGTAGAGAGAGTGTGAAGATGAACCCCGCTCTGGAAGGCCTTCGACGTCAACTACTGACGATAATATTAAAAAAGTACTTGATTTAATAATGGGAGACCGAAGATTAAAAATTAGAGAGATAGCCGAGATTATAGGCATCTCTTATGAACGAACTCAAAACATCATTGTCAACGAGTTGGGTTTCCACAAGGTGTCTGCGAGGTGGGTTCCGCGACTGCTTTCAGTTGAACAAAAAAGGACGCGATTGACTATTTCACGCGACTGTTTGGAGTTATTTGAAGCCGATGCAGATGATTTTTTGAATCGTTTTGTTACTATAGACGAAACATGGGTTCATTACTGTACACCGGAAACAAAACAACATTTAAAATAGTGGAGAAGACCTGGTTCACCACCCCCTAAAAAGGCTAAGTCGATTTTGTCGGCAAATAAGGTGATGGCTTCAGTATTCTGGGACTCGAAAGGTGTGATTATGATTGATTATCTTGAAAGGGGTCAGGACTAAAAACTCTGATTACTACTGCACCTTACTACGTCATTTACGAGAGGAAATAAAAGAAAAACGTCGAGGAATGCTCAGAAGAAAAGTCCTGTTTCATCAAGATAACGCCCGTGTTCACACGTCAGTACAGTCAATGGCTGAAATTCACAACTGTGGCTTTGAACTGTTACCGCATCCGCCGTATTCACCTGATCTGGCACCATCAGACTTCTTTCTGTTCCCTAACCTAAAAAAGCACTTGGGAGGTCAAAGATTTTCGACAAACGACGAGGTCAAACAGCTGTAGACGCATATTTTGACTCTAAGGAAGAATCATTTTTTTTCAACGGTCTAAATGCTTGGAAGGGGAGGTGGCAAAAGTGTATTGAACTTGATGGTGATTATGTAGAAAAATAAAAATATAACTGATTTAGTATGTGTTTATTTTCGTGGTTAGGCCGAGTACTTTTCAATATTTTAATACTTTCTTATTTATCTTTACATATCTATATATGTATATATAAATAAAATTGAATTATCTGTCTGTAATATTTAAATATAGGCTTTTGTTAAATTATGCGGTTATTTGCATACTATTATGACCGTTTTTAAAACTTTTGTCTGTATGTCTGTCTGTCTGTCTGGGCTAATCTTCGGAATGGCTGAATCGATTGTGATGGAACTTTACGAACAATTAGAGAGCAACGCTACTCTTACTTAGCGTTAGTTAGTCTTAGTCTTAGTTTTTCGGACAAAACACATCTGTATCTAGGCTGTGTTTTATCCGCAAAACTTGAAAATTTAAATTTCATTTATTTTTTTCCAAAAAATGAAAAATAAATGGTCTTCGATAATCTTATAAATATTTTGTTAAATGTGTTTATAAATTTTTAAGAAAAAATACTCAATATAAATATACGAAAAAATGTAAATACATTTTTTATATATTTTTGAGTGATTTCATACTCGCACTGATATTCCCAACAGGCTTGTATAATATATTATTTTCATTTCAGTTGAATCCATATCATATTTATATTCGTTAGAATAAAGTGCAAATGAATAGATTAATGACCTAAGCCACGCCAATTGGAGTTTTCTTTTACAAAAGAGCTTAATACAGACAATTATTTTCGTATAAAAAATCTTGAATAATAATTAATTGCATACCTTAAGCGAAAGCGCAAGGTAATGCTCTACTATCGCCTAAAAATTAAAATTCCAACATTTTATCGAATAAAATCGTATCTAGCAATCATATTACACATATAAATTATATAAAAAGTACATTGTTAGAAGATAAATGATTGTTTAACATACTAATAATTTTTTTAAATCGATTAATTGCTAATTTTAAATAAAAAAAGGGTTTTATCTTGTCCCTGTGGCTTGTAAACACGATAACTTTTGAAAATATCAATTGTTTAACTCAATTTTTTTTAATCTTTCATCTATCATGTGGGAAGCCACTAAATGTAAATGGCAGTGTAATTTTGTTTTGTGTCAAAATGGTGAAATTTTCGTTGATTTGGTAGCCTCGTATATAAATTATTTCTGTAAATGGGGAGCTACAGCCACAGAGTAGTTTAGTTCACAGAGTACCTTTGTATAAAGTTTAGTTCGGCTTCAGCCGCCGTCGTGAGTGGACATTGTTTCGGTTGTTTGCAGCGGCTCAAAAAGATCGCTGTAAAAATACACAATATTTGAATAACCAAATTTCTTAAATACTTGATTATAATAATAATAAGAATTTTTTTTTATTACAATATTAAAAAGCATTTTTTCTTTTAAATTAAATTTTTCATCATGGGTGTCATTTTCATGGTTTTCGAGGGTGTTGCAGCTGATACTG
Source organism: Parnassius glacialis (assembly GCA_033319125.1). NCBI lineage: Eukaryota > Metazoa > Arthropoda > Insecta > Lepidoptera > Papilionidae > Parnassius > Parnassius glacialis. Next base: position 42,045,449 of record JAVANC010000005.1, read on the forward strand.
CTGTCGAAATGTAAATCCAAGATGGCGGCTGAATTGGGGTACCAATTTTTTCATCATGGGTGTTATTTTCATGGTTTTCGAGGGTGTTGAAGCCGATAGTGCTGTCGAAATGTAAATCCAAGATGGCGGCTGCAAATATATCAACTTTTTCATCTTGGGTGTCATTTTCATGCTTTTCGAGAGAGTTGAAGCCAATAGGGTTGTCGAAATGTAAATCCAAGGTGGCGGCCCTAACAGGTATCAATTTTTTCATCATGGGTGTCATTGGTCATGTCAATGGTTTTCGAGGGTGTTGATGCCGATAGTGCTGTCGAAATGTATTTAAACTACTTTACAAAATTCCGTATAATCATGTTATACGTAATTTTTTTAATGCGCTTAAGGTATGCCCAATTGGATTTACCACTTTATTTTAAATTATATTTATTTTAAAAATTCGCTGGCGTTTGTAAATTAAATTAATATAATTACCTCCTCTTTTTTAAAATCCGATATGTTATTTTCAACAACTTGCAGTCTGTTATTTGATTATGTTTCATAAATAATATATTTATACATAGCTATTGTATAATTCCATATCCAAAATCATATGAAATTGAACACAAAATCACAAATCAAAAACTATTAACGTCCCCCAATTTCGTCTCCAGCTATTTCTTGCTACTCTTTTAATATAACTTACACAACGAAGTTGCCCCTTCTAAGTTTAATAGCGTTAATTTTTAACGTCTTCTTGAAAAATCTCTTTGTGTCTTTTCCACCTCACCAACAACATTACACTGGTGATTGCTTTCTGTTGTAAAACACGATGTAATAATATTTTAGTTTAATATTAAAACTGAGTCTTAAGTATAGAATATTATGATTATCGGAAATTTTATAATAAAAATGCATTAAGCGAATTGTAAATAATACCTAAAAATGTGAAGACCTCATTTAAAAGAAACGGAAACTTCCCGTACAAAGTTCTTGCCTCTTCTAGCATTTTTTGTAAATAAAAAGTTTTTTGCCTTCAGATCTTAACGTCTCTTTATTATCTCTCCGTAAAACTATTACTTCCAAAAAATGTTTTTATAAGAAATCCATATATTATACTTTGATTGTAAACTATCAAAATTCCAGGGTTGAATTTAGGCTTGCTCCATAGATTACTTAAAGGAGGATATTTACCATATTTGCAACGCTTGGCTGGCGTATTGGCAACCTAATTTAATACTACTAAGAGCTGTTATTAGGAATATGCTGCTGCACATCTCCCGTATAATTCTTTTATGTCATCTATTATGACACTCTGTGGCGGTGTAAGAATATCCACTATCCCATATTGCCCCGTGGAGTTCGAAAGAAGCGACAGAGGAAAACAAACCAGAGAAAAGCAGCAGCATCTTCCTAATAACATTTAAAATGAAAAACTGCGGTTGCCAACTTGCCTGCCTAGCGTAGTAACTATGGCAAATATACCCCTTGTGAAGGAATCAATCGGGAGGCTTATGTTCAGCAGTTTCTTTTTATTTCAAATTCATATGCCGATTATGTCGATTAGCAAAATGTGCCACATAAGTACTGTTGAAATCGATATTTGGAGAAAAAGTTGTAATATTCAACAACCCTAAACAATAGTGTCAAAAATAACGTAAGGTATCGCATTCTTATTGATGATATTGTTAAGAAAACTATAAATTGGGATAGATTAAAACTGTTTTACAACAGATATAGCGATGTCCCATTCTGGTTTTTAGTTTTGCGTCATTCGACATACATCTGAGCCACCAAAGATTTAAAAAAAACTTTCACATTAATAACATTATATAATTATTAATAGGACAGTGGAAATAGGACAGTATTAGTAAGACTAGTACGTTATAATATGCTTAATTACTTTACCGGATGCAAATGTCTTATTCAAAATTTCGCTTTAAATATGAATTCCGATACAAGGATAAAAGTAGTCCACAGTAGGAACAAATCAATTTACGTACCACCTATACCTGCAAACAAATAAACGTTCAACGCAAAGAGGCGATATGAAAATGTTACTTTATTATCGTCTAATGTCGTAATACCCTTTTACATGTAACATG
>JAVANC010000005.1:42047629-42199933 GCA_033319125.1 Parnassius glacialis
CACGCATGCACACGCGCACGCGCACGCGCGTGAACATTACACGCGCATGCACACGCGCGCGCGCACGCACGCACGCACACACTTACGCACGCACGCACGCACGCATGTCACATGCACGCACGCACGCACGCTAACACACACACACACACACACGCGCGTGCGCGCACTCTCGCATACATACACAGGTTACTTTTTAAATCTTAATTTTTTATTTAAATTATTCCTAAGATACCCATAAACTGTTATTTTCTTAATTATCACAAATGAGTTACCTACTATAGTGTTAGCTTAAGTTTCGAGTTGTGTAGACACGTATAGCATTCCTAGTAGAAGTGGATACCTATTAACTGATGACATATTGTCCGTTTTTTTATAGAATAAGGGTGACAAACGACCACACAGTCCACCTAATGGTAAGTGGATGCTGTGGCCCATATACATCTACATTTATACGCGATTAAGAATCAAAATTCACATGCATTGTCATCCCTGAGGACTAAGACTGAATGCCTTACCACACGAAACACAGCAGCATTAAGCTGTTATTTTACGTTGGTATTGAGAGCGTGATCTTTCTACGGTCGACTCGACCCATTCGTGCTATAACCATAATATAGTTGCAGCATGGATCTACCACGTAAGAAAATACAACATAATACAACTATGTTTTTACAACATATTTGTACGATGTTGTATTATGTCTATCGTGTACGCGAGCTTTGGCCAAAAATGTTTTATTGAAGTATTCTTACAAAACTTTCATACGCAGCCATATTACTTTTTTGAATATTTAAAATAAACTACAAGAATAGAATATTTTATATTTATATTTTCAATATTAAGTAACTGTAATTTCGCGGAAACTGCTCTAACGATTAAGATAAAATTTAGTTCTTAGATAATATTTCACTTTACAAGTTTTCCTAAATAGGTGTTGTCCCTAAGATAATTATAGTTTTTTTCTAACGCCAAACAAAGTTCGCTCAGGTACTGTGATATAATATAAACATGTAAATAAAATTGACGTGTCTGTATGTAACATCAAAATAAGTGGCTTCTTTTATGCTCAGGGGATTATTTTGTGTTATTTAGACATGTTTAACAATTTTTTTTTAAATTTTGCATGTTTGCCTGCCTGAATATCGGACTACTTCACAAGACGACTGCTGTACATAGGCCTTCCACGAAGAATACCACAAAGGACGGTCCTTAGCCCCCTGCATCCATCGACTTTCTGCATGTCTTACCAGGTAGTCACGCCATCTAGTGGGGAGTCTGCCTACACTTCTCCTACTGTTACGAGGTTAACACTCAAGATACTTTCATCCCCATTGGTTGTCGGTTCTTCAAACTATATAGCCGACCCATTGCTACTTCAGCTTACTAATCCGTTGGGCTGTGTCGGTAACTCTGGTTCTACTGCAGATATCCTCATATCTAAGTATATTACGCAGAGAAACCCTAAGCACAGCCCTCTCCATAGCTCACTGAGCGACCTTGAGCTTCCTCATACGACTAGTAGTGAAGGGCCACGATGCAGAATAATAACTCATGTTTAGCAACATACACTGGTTGTAAAAATGGCCTTAAGTCTTATATTTTGTCTCTTACACTTTTGACGCTAAATCAATTAAATTTTCTTTATTAACGCTATTTAAAAACACAAGTAAGTGTTAAAGGAACATATGCTTTCTTATAGGATATGGTGATAAACGAGCACACAGTCCACCTGAATGTAAGTGGTTGCTGTGACCCATAGACATCTACATCTATCTTCAATAAAGAATAAATATGCAGATGTAGTGCTACAACTATACAATTAATATAGCTGCAGCATGGCTCTACCATGTGACATTGAAATATCTTAAATTTCCATTTTGACCAATTTTCCATATCCATTTTCAAGTTAAAAGCATAACACTGAGTCTAAAGTAATTTTTCGATAATTAACTACTTGACTAAAGAGCACTTATAAATCTTCAAGTGTTCTACACGGCCAAAGTCGCGAGTAAAAGCTAGTCAATTATATTATACTAAGTATGTCTGCCTGGCGAAAGCAGAAATTGTTTACGTTCAAAATTTACAGTCATTTCACTTATATAATGTGAAGCTTTTGTATTAATTTCCATATACATACAAATTTTCATGAGTATTTTCTTTAATATCATCCAAAATAAGAGTACAATACGCTGTCTTATTTAGAAACGAAATTAGTAAATCCCTTACCTTCCTCAAGTAGGTAAGGTAAGGTAGGTAAGATGGATACTATTCTAACATACAATATATATAAATTAAAGGTTTTAAAAGTTACTTCGCAAACATCCACTCTGTAACTTTTTAAAACCTTTAATATAATGGATTTCCGCAGAGTAACGACTGATTCAATTAATTATGTATAAATAAATCATTTACCTTTCTTTAATAGTTTGGGTAGTATGATGTCTATCCTTTATACTATACAGAACTAATCCCATGACTCCACAGCGCAGTGGTTAAGCTAAAACGAGTAGTTGCTGAATAGAATAGAATAGAATAATTTTTTATTCAATATAGATCACATGTGTAATTCTTATTGAAAGTCATTTTTACTTTACCACTGGTTCGAAAAAAAAACCTCTGTCCTGGGAAGAACCAGCAAGAAACCCAGCGGGACTTTTTTTTAAAGCAAATTTTACAATAATGGTTGTACAAACTATATAAGTACTAAATTTATTTTTGAAACAGTTTGGAAGCGATCACCTCATTCCCAGGGGTTATTATCAACCATGTATTCATTTATACTATAATAACCCTTTTTATACAGTTTCAACTTAACAAAACATTTAAACTTGCTAATAGAGAGAGCCTGTACACTTTCCGGGGCCTTGTTGTAATAGCGTATACATTGCCCAAGAATGAATTACTGACTCTGTGGAGTCGAGAAACTGGTATCACTAGCTTGTGTTTGTTCCTAGTATTTACAGAATGCACATTACTTTTTTTACGAAAACTACCTTTGTTTTTGTGAATATACCAAAGTTAATATATTTATTTCTTTAAATTTATCTCTAAGAGACTCTCTCGGTTTTAGGTTGTAAATAGCTCTAATGGCCCTCTTCTGTAAAACAAAAATAGTTTCTGAATCAGCCGCATTTCCCCATAGCAAAATCCCATAAGATATTATGCTACGGAAATAACTGAAATAAACTAATCTAGCTGTCTCGACACTAGTGAGACCTCTAATCTTTTTTACAGCATAGGCTGCAGAACTTAGTCTGCTTGCTAGTTTGGATATATGGGGGCCCCACTGAAGCTTTGCTGCAGACTGTGGGTCATATCCCGCACGGAGAAATTATTTGTATGACCGACAAATAATAATTTTTCTGTACCTAAATGGCTATCATGATGTTTCTAAATGTTTTCATATTTAATTGTACAACATATTTTATTGTAACTTAATTTCAAAAAAGTCCCGCTGGGCTTCTTTCTAGTTCATCCCAGGACGCCGAACTAAGAAACCTGTTCGTTTCTATTTTGCTATTATTTGTTTGGAGTTATTTACGCTGCTAAATTGGAAAAAACTATCTTATATAATGAAAACTTCGAACAGCATTTTATAGCTGTTAAAGCAACGATAAAGATGAATTACTCACAGACATTTATTTTTTGTTTAAATAAAAGAAAATGCGCTCTTACTGGATGCGTTGAATAATTCGTGGTTCCTATTTCTGTAAATATATATATATATATACGTAAATGTTACTCAACAAAAATTATAATTTGCTATCGTATTGCAATTTGTTATATAATTCTTTTTTAGTAATGTGCTACATAATCATGGTAACATTTTATATTTTCTGTAAAATTATGTGTTAAAATAATAAAAATATATTGTATATTTTACAACAATATTATGTACCTGCTGTGTTTAAGCACCCTTATATAACGGAGAAGATCACATACGAAATAAAATAATAATTTAACAAAATCCACTTAACATTAGGACTACATGATATGACCCAGGCACCAAATAGAATAATCAGGTTGGAAAATTCATACATGCAAGAGCATATCGGTATTAATTCATTATGCCTGCAATATTCGTAAATGGTGTATCAAAATGGAATAGTAACGACATTTCTATGTATCTTGGGTATTAACTGTATAATAATTTAAATATAATTTATAGAAATTTAATTATAATAATTAACTGCCTCGTTGGTCTAGTGGTTGTAGTAGTGTGACTGCTGATCATGAGGTCCCGGATTCGAATCCCGAGTTGGCCCAAAAAATCATTTATTGAGTTTTTTCATCAAGAAATTCTCAGTAGCTATCCGGAGTCAGGAAGATGGCAGTGTCTCACCATTGTGCCTCGTAAAGCGCGTAAAAGCGTTGGGCCTGTACCTGATTTCTCTCCGGTCGTGTCGGTTTACCGTCCCATCGGACTATGAGAGGGAGGGAATAGAGAGTACACCTGTGCTTGCGCATACACTTGGGCACTATAATCCTGTCCTATGCCGATGGCTAGTCTCCGTTAAGACTGGCCGCAGTGACCGAAATTTGGTCTGGATGACTTATAGCATTTTGTTTAGGAGAGGAGGCAAACGAGAATGCGGCTCACCTGATGGTAAGTGACTACCGCCGCCCATGAACAACTACTACAACAAAGTAACCAGGGAAATTGCAGATGCGTTGCCGGCCTTTTAACAAGGGGTATGCTCGTTTTTTAAAGTTCCCTAAGTCGTATAGGTCCGGAAAGATCGCTGGTGGTAATCGAAAGTTGCGCGAGGAAGAAAACATCTTCTAAATCGCACAGTGGTGAACCGCCAAGCATCCAGATGGTGTAGATGGTATCGGGAGTTCTGCCGCGATGTGAGTTCGTGTAATTTGGCGGTTGGGATTAATCCAAACAATTCTTTAGAGTACACCCTTGGTAAATATAAAGAAAATGCAAAGGGATGCAACATCTCTTCGCAGCGCCAATGAATCTAGCCGATCGGAAAGGACTCGGTCGTCGACGATTCGAGCCGCTCTGCGCTGGATGCGGTCAAGTGGAAGGAGCTGGCACTGGGGAACCCCAGCCCAGAGATAGTAACAGTGTTTCTTGTGAAGCCGAATTTGCGCCTTGTAAAGTTGCAGGTGTTGTGCCGGCATGAAATACTGTCCCGCTCTACTGAAAACGCCAAGCTTTTTAGAGGCTAATTTGGCCTTATCTTCCAAGTGATCACGAAACTGCACGTCACTCGATATGCCAACGTCGATAATTCCGATACTGGCTAAGGCAACAAGAGGAGTGCCTTGAAACTGAGGAGATACGACAAAGGGGTTCTTTTTAGCGGTAAACGTGCAAATTTAAAGTTAATTTAACGTTATTTTATGAAAGTTAGAAAGTTCCTCCCACAGCGGGAGAAACTCATGTCCAGCAATTATGTAAGCTACGTACAGTACTTAATTAAAGAAAAACAGTCAGTCGTGGGACTGCACATCAAAAGTGAAAACTTTCATGTGTCATGGTCAAGAAACTTCAATAACTAGAAAGAATGAAAATTTCTTCGAAAACTTCAAAGACTATATAATGTGAAAATTATTTTTATAATCTTTAGTTTTTGGAGTCAGTTTTTATTTTTATTTTTGGTTGCATTTTTAACATCAAAGTGAAAGTGAACGCAAGTAAGACGAAAGTGATGGTTTTTGAAAGAGAAGAAAGTAAAACTTTATGTGAAATAAGAATAGAAGGAAAGTTGATTGAGCAAGTGGATGAGTTTATATATTTGGGATGTTTAATTAGGCGGGATGGTAGATATGTATATAGAACGACGAGTTAACGCAGGAAATAGAGTGATTGGAGCTCTACATGCATCTATATTTTGAGGAGTCAGAATGTGTCAAATAAGGCACGTATGGCAATTCATAATGCTGTGTTAGTCCCTACTTTAATCTATGGTAGTGAAAGTTGGGTCTGGCAAAAGAAGCATGAGAGTAGAATAAATGCTGTAAGAATTCGGTCATTAAGGAGTATGCTTGGGCTGAATTTGAATGACAGGGTGAGAAAAGTGTGGTTTGCAAGATGACGTTGTGACCAGGATTAAGAAAGGAATGCTTCGGTGGTTTGGTCATCTAGAAAAAATGAACGAGGAAAGAGTGCAAAGCAAATTTATGTTGCAGAAGTGAACGGCAGGGTCGGAAAGGGACGCGCTAGACGAAGGTTTATTGACCAAATTGGCGATACATTGAAAATGGGCAAGATTAGGAGTATCCTTAACCGACGAGCGTGCATGCGTAGATATATGGATGTAAAGGAGGCGAGAGAGGTGTGTCAGGATCGTACCAAATGGAAGTGCGTAGTCTCTGCCTACCTCTCTGGTTGACAAGCGTGAGTGTTTATGTATATTATGTTCGCGCCAAAGCGCTAATGTCAAGAATCGACGCAAGATGGCACTCGGCTCAGCGCGATACGGGTTGAAGTTCGGCCGAGCGTATTGAGCGGTGGGTGTCGAAAACGCGCGATAAAAATAGGAGTCCAAATTCAGCGCTGCTATAGTTAGCACGCTGTCCATTTTTGTAGGGAACGCGGAATATTTTTACGCGGGTCTAGTAAACATACGTTCTAGGAACGTAACGCGCATTCCTTGCAGAGAGTTTCTCCCAGGACTTATTTTTGGTTAACGCTGAATCCGTATATAAGTGGATTTGACTGTATTAGCTACTGGTGCGGTATTTGATATTCTAGAAATAACTGTTGCTACGCGAAACGGTAGTGAACTTTGATCCAGTGTCGCGTGTTAAGCCTTATAACAAACTAGAGTTAGTGGCCTCTGTAAGGTAGTTAATCGTACGATAGAGTTAATGGACTGTCATCGGACGAACGAAGAAGTGACTGTGGTCGGCGCCTCGGAAGGATACCGCAGTTTGGAGGTGCTGAGGTCCGAACTGCTGCAGAGGGTAACGGTCTAATAAGGTCAATAACACTAACAGCCACACCCAGATACACATCACTGACCCTCACTTTCCTAGCACTATACAACCACATGCGACCTGACCGAATCCTGAGGGACCAGTTGCCTTGGATAGAGGTAAGTAAGTTCGGTTTAATAGAATAGAACGCTCCCCCCTGATTGTTTATTGTAATTAGAAACTTTCCACCTTGGCCATTAGGAGGCCCGACCTGCACCTGCTCGTAGGTTCTTTCGTTAATGGGCCGCGGAGAACCCTACTCCTGGGATAGGTAGTTGCAGGCCGTAACAATTATGTATGTATTTTTAACATTTAGTGAGGACTTAGGAATATCACAAGTTCAATGTAACACAACATGTTTCCATTGTTAGGGATATTTTTTCATAAAATGTTTATAAGAGAACCCCTATAGCCTAATTAGTAAAAGAAGAATCATTTAAATCAGATCTGCTATTTCCGAGAAAGCGATGAATACACTTTTACATAAAAATAAAACATACACGTGGAATATAAATAAATTGGTTAAAATATGTACAAAGAAAAACAGTTCACATATTAAAAATAAAATTAATACAAATTTTAGCTAGGAGTGTTGTGTAGCTTTTTTGAATACTGTTAACTATATTAATTTATTACCTATTCCTTGTGCTCATTTTGTATGAATAAGGGCCGCGCTTACACAGAATACTAGCATAAAATACCAGCATTAATCCGACAACATAGCACCCAACTATTCTTAGATGGTCAGCTTGCTCATAAATTTCCCTAACTTGTATAAAAATATTACAATTGTTTTAGATAAAAATTTTCGATATCATGTCTTACCTGTTACAATAGTTGAAGGTATTTTCGTTTATGTATAAAGGCGAAGCAAGTATATTCAGACGATCGCGTGCTTAATTGTCAAAGTGAATGAATACCGAGTCGGAAGTCCTACGTTTAAACCTAACCTAATTTGGGCCAGACAATCCGGTACATTTTGCCAAATATATGTACCTGTGACAATAAATCCAATTCCAATTCCATAAAAAAATTAAACGACGAATCCAACTCGGTGGAGATGCGTTTGTGAAATAGAATATTTATAGCAAAAATATTCTTGCCTCTTATTTTTTGAGCCTTAAGAAGGACTCTCGTACTGGAAAGCACAGTGTACGACAATAGCAAACTGGACGACGACGAAACACGCAGGTAGTCGATGGAGGAGGCTCAGGACCGTATTGTGTGGCTATCGATGAGGAAGACCTATTTCAGCAGTGGACTGGTGATAATGATAGTGATATTTATTGTAAACATATTTATGTCACTAAAATTTTAGAGTTATTTCATTTAATTAAACATTTAATGACTCTATTGAACACTTACTAAGCTGGCATTTACATTTTCAGATATATTAAGACTTAAGTGGTTGACTCGTTTTCATTGCTATACAGCTTATTTAAATGGCAAATATTATTGGTAAAAAACATATTTGCATTGTTCTCTCTTCACGTAAACACAATTTATAATTATGACAAGATAACACACTAAGTATTTCTATATTAATCTGAGCAGTATTTTGTATTCGTAAACACTTCACGCTCTGCTAGAAATCCAGTGGGAATACTCTCTTGTTCTTCTCGTTTGCCTTGAGACTGTAAAAGTCTACTGTTAGATAATATGGGCCCCTTTTATAAGCAGTATTTATGTTAGATAATCGCTTATCATAGGCGAATTGACCACCCGTCACACCTAGGATGCTGTTCGCCATTGCCGGTCTGAGCAGTATACGTCTGGCGTAAATACAAGTGGTAAAATTAAAATTTTTATACAAACGACTTCAACAAAATTAAAATAAGAACATAATCAATGTAACGAAGTCAATTCAATACGCATTATTAAAGATAACTCGAAAACTACTGGTCAGTTCTTGAGCAAAATACCACATGAGAAGCACCAGCTTTCAAATTAAAAGAATGATCAAAATCGGTTGACCTAGAAAAAAAGTTCTGTGGTAAAACATAAAAAAATTAGTCTAATTGAAAACCTCCTCCTTTTTAATACTATCCATAGGAAGCCATAACATTGTTCTAATAATGTTTCTCGTAGATACATACGGGGCGAAATGGTTGACGGTTTATCATAAGCCGCCACTACACGGCTTGCAATATTACGAAACATTAAAACTATTTTGGTGTTGTACTGTAACTTTCTGCCGATTTGTGATATTAGATGTTTTAACTTATTTCACTATTCATAAAAATATAGGGTAAAAAAATACTTTCCATGCGTATGCGTTGAACACGTTACGTCATTTCTGAACAGAGTTAACTAACAGAGGATATTAACCACATGAGTAAAGAAACCGACCAGAGGGGAAGCTACATACAAACGGCTCGCTGCGAATACACACATACATAGCGTAGCGATGTGCGCGTGGGCTCTCACCGACAGGTTCACCGACGCTCCGTCGTGCTAAAAACCGGTTAGCGCCGGCTCAGTCAGAGTATCCATGAAAGGGCTGTTAGTCGTGTGCATTTAAATAAATAGAACAACAATATTTCGAAATTTTATACATCAATTAATTTATTGAGTTTTTTTGCAATTATTAAATAATTCGATTTAAGTATTTAAATTTTTTTTATAGGAGAGGGGGAAAACGAGCATGCGGCTCACCTGATGGCAAGTGACTACCGCCGCCCATGAACAACTGCAACACCAGGAGGAATTGCAGATGCGTTGCCGGCCTTTTAAAAAGGAGTACGCTCTTTTCTTGAAGGTCCCTAAGTCGTATCGGTCCGGAAAAATCGCTGATGGTAATCGATTCCACAAGGAAGTCGTGCGAGGAAGAAAACATCTTCTAAATCGCACAGTGGTGGACCGCCAATCATTCAGATGGTGTGGATGTTATCGGGAGTTCTGCCGCGATGTGCGTTCGTGAAATTTGGCGGCTGGGATTAATCCGAACAATTCCTCAGAGCACTCCCCATGGTAGATGTGAAAGAAAATGCAAAGAGATGCAACATCTCTTCGCAGCGCCAATGAGTCGAGCTGATCGGAAAGGACTCGGTCGTCGACGATTCGAGCCGCTCTGCGCTGGATGCGGTCAAGTGGAAGGAGCTGGCACTGGGGAACCCCAGCCCAGAGATAGTAACAGTGTTTCTTGTGAAGCCGAATTTGCGCCTTGTAAAGTTGCAGGTGTTGTGCCGGCATGAAATACTGTCCCGCTCTACTGAAAACGCCAAGCTTTTTAGAGGCTAATTTGGCCTTATCTTCCAAGTGATCACGAAACTGCACGTCACTCGATATGCCAACGTCGATAATTCCGATACTGGCTGAGGCAACCAGGGAAGTGCCTTGAAACTGAGGAGATACGACAAAGGGGTTCTTTTTAGCGGTAAATGCGCAAACTTGTGTCTTCTGAGGATTAAACTGGACTAGATTTAGTCGCCCCCAGTTCGAGACTTTCTCCAGCAAAGACTCGACTTTAGACACAAGTTTTTTCCGGTACTCGGAGACGTTTTCCCGAGAAATATTAGCACGGCCGGTGTATAGAGCATTACCAGTGCTATCATCCGCATAGCAATGAATGTTACCAGTAAGCAACATATCATTGGTATGCAGGAGAAACAGCGTTGGTGAAAGCACACAGCCTTGTGGATCACCAGCGTTAATAGGCTTGTAGTCAGAACATGCACCGTCTACAACGATCTTGATGCTCCGATCTGCAAGGAAGCTGGTGATCCAATTGCACAATTTCTCGGGAAGCCCATAGGAAGGGAGCTTCGAAAGAAGCGCTTTGTGCCAAATCCGATCGACGGCCTTCGCAATGTCCAGACTAACGGCCAACGCCTCCCCCCTTGGACTCTACTGCCTCCGCCCATCTATGGGTCAGGTAGACCAGAAGATCTCCAGCTGATCGACCCCGACGAAAACCGTATCGGCGGTCACTAATCAGCTGGTGATCCTCAAGGTACCGGATGAGCTGGCAGTTGATAATGGATTCCATTATCTTGGAGAACAAGGAGGTGATCGCGATAGGCCTATAGTTGGACTGGTCTGAGCGGTCACCTTTTTTAGGGATCGGGTGGACAAAAGCTATCTTCTATGAATTCGGGACTACGCCTTGGGAGTAGGAGTACCGAAAAAGATGCTTTAGGACCGGTGCCAACTCGGAGCACACTTCCTCAGCACAATTGGGGGGATTCCGTCAGGCCCACTCGACTTCTGGATGTCCAGGGAGAGAAGTGCTTTGCGAACCGAGCGTTGTGAGAACAGCACATCCGGCATGGAGCACTCACACCGCGGAATGGTCGGCGGTGTTTTCCCCCCGTCATCAAGAGTCGAGTTGAACGCAAAAAGGGAGCCTAAAAGGTCGGCTTTGTCTTTTGCGTCATGGGCCAGTGAGTCGTCCTCCCTGTGCAGAGATGGTAGTGATGGCTTACAGAAATTCCCTTGGACAGCCTTGGCGAGAGACCAGAATGCACGGGTTCCCGAAAGAAGGCGAACTAGTTTCTCGCCAATTCTGCCTATGTGCTCTGACTTTGCCTTGGAAATGACTCTTTTGAAGGACCTGGAGCCGAAGTTATACTTCTTTTAAGTGTGCTGGTGTTTACATTCCGAGTCGCCGAAGCCGCAGCCCAGGCTTGATAACACTCCTGCTTACTGCATAATGCAGTTTTACAGGAGCGACCAAACCAAGGCTGAGATCTGCCTATGATGGGTATCACAGATGATGGAATAAATAGTTCCATTCCCTGTAGCACCACATTAGTGACAGAGTAAGCAACAGCGCTGGGATCATCCGGCGAGAAGCAAACCCGCCCCCATGGGTAAGATGCAAAGAAAGACCGCATTCCGTCCCAATCCGCCGACCTGTAATGCCAAACACGGCGGCAACCTGCAGAACGCAACCGCGAAGGGAGCGTGAGTGGCACCATACTCCGGATCAGACAGTGGTCCGAAGAGCCAAGAGGGGCATCGACGGAAACCTGATATCCGTCCGGATGAGAGGTCAGCAGAAGCTCCAACATGGAAGGTGTATGATCCTCCACATCTGGAATCCGCGTAGGTGAAGTAACCAGTTGTGTCAGACCATATGCCAAGGCAAAGTCATAAACAGATCTCCCCGCATGATCGGTTAAACGTGAACCGAGTCATTCGGCATGGTGGCGTTAAAATCGCCAAGGATCACGATCTCTGCGGATGGGACCTGTTGTAGCAAGGAAAATTAAATTAAAATTAAGAATTAAGTTATTATAAATTTATATAGGTAAATAGTAAATGTTCTGTATAAGCAAAAATGCCTAATAGTTGTACAGTAGGCATGAATAATTCTTGAGAAAATAAGGATATTTCCAATTTTTTTTTGTACCCTTTTGATCAAGTGAAGCAATTATCTTTTTACGTATTATATACAATAAAGCTAGGTAATAACATTAATATGTAAGTGAGAATGTGTTAGACAGGTACGTCGCCGAGTGATGAAGTCGGTATCACCTACTTGAAACGTTAGTCAGTCTAACCTTCACAGTGCCGTAGATGGCAGGATATCCTACGTAATAAGGCTAAATGTGTGACTTTACCCACCACATTATTATAGAGGTAGGTTGCTTCCTGGGGAAGGATATAAGCTACTTTTTGTGAGCCGCGACCCCAGGGGTAAATACCATTGCATTATGGTTGGAATACAATCGCCAGACATTGGCGGGGGTGGTGGGATTGGCGTTGGTGGAAGTGGTGCTGGTGTTGGTGGATAATGTTGCTGATGGTGTCAGTGGTGGTGGAGGTGGTAGTATCGTAGGTAGTGGTAGTAGGCAGTGGACTAACAGTGGCTCCATCAACACCAACACCATTTTTTCCTTAAAATTTTCACTTGCATCATGTGACAACGCTATCAGAATAGGTACGAGTATACATTTTCGACGTTGTTAAGAAGCTTCCCCTCTGGTCCTTATTCTTTACTCTGTGATATTAACTACATTGCAGGACCCATATTATGAAGCAGATAATTAAATACTATGATATCAGAAAATATACAATAAAGTAATACATACAATTAAAATTTATTTTATGTTAATTATTTTTACAATGCACGCGTAAATAAAATATCTACTTGGACTGCATATTTAAGCACATGAGATGGTTATTCGATAAGTTTTACTTACTTAGAAAGTTGATAATTAAAATATTAATATTCTGAGATGTATGTATGTCCTTGTATCTATTTAAGTCATTCAGTATTATTTAAAGTTATAAAACAAAATAAAAATACTATTATCACTCAAAAAATAACGTAATATGGAATTCCGATATAATAATATAAAATTCCGTTTGAAAATCATATTTTTACGTTTGAATATAATTTTCTGATCAGGTCGTTAATTTTAAGAGGATTACTTTGGTACCGAAAGTTTGTCAATAAAATTTTTATAGAAATTTATTGAACTTCATAGGCCATATACTTTTAATGACATAAAAGGCAAGTTGGTAAGAAAATAAAAAAAATGTATCAATAAGAAGTTTATGGCTTAGTGATTTGTAAACTATGTTGGAAAAACTCGCTGTAAATTAGCGCTATTTCAACTTTATATAATAAAGTTATATAAGCAATATTATTTCACAGCTGGACCGTATTATGCCTTTCCAAGAAAACGCAAGATTTAGAATGTATATTATGTTGCTCAGTGATTTGAACTTTACACTGGTGATGATGGTTTCGATTGGCAGTTAATGGAATTTGTGATTAAGCGTCATTCAATCACCCGTGTTGTAAGAAAAGTATACCCTAAATGCTTGCGGCTTGCTGACTAAAGATCTAAGTTCAGGGGATCAACTGATGGATGATGATCCATACAAATTATATTGAATTAAATTTATTGAATATAACGTGTGATGTTCGTAACTTGAACTGGAGATTGGAAGCGGCATCTTCCTGATAACTCATAATAATAAAAATGCGGTTGCAAATCCGTCTGACAAACATGGCAAATGTCCACCATAGCCATAGCATTCAGCTGTGGATTTTTGGAATGGAATAGGCTGTAGTGGAATTGAATGGTAAGGAGTTGAATTAATATTTATCCTCCTTCTTTATTAGCCCGATGACAGTTAAATTCTGAGGATGTGTTCTTTTTTAAGAGAATTCACTATAATCAATATGCCCGACAGGCCGAGGCACATCTTTAATGTTGATACTCTCCGTCGGTCTGGGATTTTATATCTAGTAAATACAGAATAGTTACATCACCATTTATCAGAGAAAACTTTTTAGCATACCTATTTATACCTCAGCTGAATCATACTACATCCACAGGATGGATGGTATTTTTGGTACGAAGTTCTTTATCGCATGGTACCAATTTGGCGGATGAAGGCTAGGTGAAAAAAGTGCAAGGTTTTTCTTTGGTCGCGACCCTTTCAATGGTGCGAGCGAGATGTAATAATATCTAACTCCCTCGCAATTTTCTTATCTTGCCTTAATTATTATTGCTTTCTTAAATATTATTTTAAATGACGCTTCATTTTAGTAGACGCTAGTGATTCATTTATTTGTATTTGTTGATCAACAATATAATACGTTCATCAATAATAATTTACTACGAAAGGAACTTCATTCCAACCAAGTGTTCCACGACACTCAAGCGTCTTTTTGTTTATGTAACCACCTTCTGACTTTTTATATCTAGTAAATACGGAATAGTTACATCACCATTTATCAGAGAAAACTTTTTAGCATACCTATATATACCTCAGCTGAATCATACTACATCCACAGGCTGGATGGTATTTTTGGTATTATTTTTGGTTTCTTTATCGCATGGTACCAATTTGGCGGATGGAGGCTAGGTGAAAAAAGTGCAAGATTTTTCGGTCGCGACCCTTTCAATGGTGCGAGCGAGATGTAATAATATCTAACTCCCTCGCACTTTTCTTATCTTGCCTTAATTATTATTGCTTTCTTAAATATTATTTTAAATGACGTTTCATTTTAGTTGGCGCTAGTGATTCATTTATTTGTATTTGTTGATCAATAATATAATACGTCCATCAATAATAATTTACTACGAAAGGAACTTCATTCCAACCAAGTGTTCCACGACACGCAAGCGTCTTTTTGTTTATGTAACCACCTTCTGAGTTACGGAGAGTTACGGAACGCACCCAGTTCAACTCCTAGTATTATTTCCCTTGCTGCTGATTATGCATATTTTAAAACATTTGTTAGACAAGCGCTGAATAGTCTTCAGTGACAGATGGAGTTGCTTGCCCGTAATGCTGACAACATGGAGATGCGGAGCCGTAGGAAGATGTTGCTATTCCATGGGTTTTCAGACGTAACAAAAGAAGACATCGCCTTAGCTGTTATCAATGTTTTACACGATCAATTGTAGTTAAGTGACTGTTCAATTAATGATATAAAGCGGTGTCACAGAATGAGTCGACCTACAGCTCCTTACAAGCCTTGACCTATCTTGATGAAATTCTTGGACGTACCGTTGCGGATTAAAATGTGGTATGCAAAATCACAACTTAAAGACTCTGGAATCACAGTGTCTGAATTTTTGACCAAGCTTCACGAGTAGCCACTCGTGAAAAATTCGGTGTCTTTAACTGCTGGACGAAAGGCGGTTGTGTTTATTGTTTGAAAGGTGGTTGTGTTTATTGTTTGAAACATTGTTTTCAACAAATTTATAAATAAAATAAACAAATAACTAAAGATATAAAAGAGGATAATATTTTCTAACGTATTTTTATCTAGAGAGTGAGATTCATAAATTTCAGTGTGTGCTTGGTATCTATTATAACGGACTATGATTGCGGTAACTTCCAAGAGAAATGATTCCCAGTTTCATATACCTTTCAGCTGTGCTAAATGTGCACATTTAAAGAATATTCTATAATTATTTATTTCACAGCTTTCAGAATTAAACTTTTATTACACATAATAAATGTACTTGATTGCTAATAGAATACAAATATGAGACAAACTAATATAACCAAAGAATTATCGAACGATAAACCCGACGATGGGATAACATCATTTAAGGGAAAATTATGTTCAGATTAGGAGAAATGACGGTATATTTTAAAGATTTATACAATACGGATATTAAATAATGGTATTAAAAAATAATGGAATTAATTATTAGCCCTAAAGTACTAATATAAATTTAATTCTACTTACATACATTGTTGGCGCAAGTGCATGGCACGGTACGTCCCCGCAATTTCAAAATAACCAGCTAAAACCAACCGCGGGTGGCCTGTCAGGCGATGATTAGTAATCTAGGGTTAAGTGCAGGCTAATGCGGTATCTTGAGGAGCACCAGCTGATTAGTGCAGTACACCAGTGCGTTTTCCGTCGGGGTCGCTCAGCTGGTGATCTTAAGTTTACCTAACACAACGATGGGTGCAGGCGGCCGATTCCGAGGGGCCTCCCCCTTGGCGATTTGTTTGGAATTAGATAAGGCCTTCGATCAGGTTAGAATAGAATATTTTTTATTGAGTATAGTTCACATTTATGTAATTATTCTTTATTCTTCTTTATTCTTTATTGTACACACTATAGGTTGGTAACAATTATTAAATATTTAAATAAAATGTACAAAGTCGAGCTTAACCCTAATAAGAGTTCTCTTCCAGCAAACCTTTATATATAAAGTAAGTAGGTAGCAGCGTGCGTACTTAATATTTAACATAACATTACTTAATAGAAAGAAAATTGGCTATAAGTTACAATTAACAATTAACATATAAGTGTATAAAATATAAGTATAATTGATTTTCTTATTTCTATTGATTTACATACATATACATTAATAAATACAATAAATATATACATATATACACATACACGCACATATACATATATATATATATATATATATACATACTCATACATATATATATATATATACAATCATACATATAAATACATAAAATGTGTAAATATTTGTAATTCTAAGTTGACAGATAATATTTCTTTACTCTGCTCTGAAATATATCAAGAAAAGAGCTAGCACGTATGTCATGTGGAAGTGAGTTCCATAGCTTGACCGCCCTTATAGTAAAGGAACCACCACATCGGCTTGTGAAATGAGAAGGAGTTTTGAGAAGCAGCCGTTTAGTGGTCCGGCACCTGAGTTTCACGAGGTACAAGATACTCAAAACGCTCGCGGAGATATGGAGGTGCAAGAGGATTAAAGAGTAGAAAGTAAAGAAATGATAACACATGTAAGTCTCGACGTCTACGGATAGGAAGCCATTTTAATTGAGCCCTGTACTCTGAAACATGATCAAACTTACGAAGACCGAAAATAAAACGTATACACAAATTTTGAACACGTTCCAGTTTGTTCAACAGCTCCTCTGAAGCATCCAAAAAAACTAACATCAGCGTAGTCAATGAGAGGAAGAAGAAGTGATTGAGCTATGGTTATCTTAGTTTTTAATGGTAAAAACATCTGGAGGCGCTTGAGAGATTGGAAAGAGTAGTTCACCTTTCTGCTAATCATATTAATGTGAGCAACCCAAGACAAATTATTATCAAAAATAACACCTAAGTTCTTAGCAGTCTCTGTATATGGAATTTGAGTATTATCATACGTTACTGCAGGGATCTTCGAACAATTTAACAAATTAAGCATATATGAGCTGCCGATAATCATTACTTGGGATTTAGCAGGGTTAACAAGAAGACCAAACGATTTTGCCCAACTGCTTATGCTACTTAAGTCAGCATTCAGGTTATTGATAGCCTCATCTATATCTTGGACTTTGAAATGACGGTATAGTTGCAAGTCGTTAGCATAGAGATGATAATGAGAGGAGAGAACAGCAGTGAGAGCATTGATAAAAATAGAGAAGAGAAGTGGGGAAAGAACACCACCCTGAGGAACACCCGTCGTGAGATCACACCACTCGGAGAAATCCTCCTCATGGCGAACACACTGCGAGCGACCCCTAAGGTAAGAATTAAACCAAGAGATTACTGATAGTGAAATGTTTAAGGACGAAAGAATACCAAGAAGTATGTCATAATCAACGGAATTAAATGCACTGCTGAAATCCAATAATGTTAGAACAGTGAGAAGTCTTTTGTCCATAGCCCAGCGAATATCATCAGACACTTTAATCAGAGCGCTGACTGTGCTATGGCCTGGACGAAAACCAGATTGGAAAGGACTCAGCAAGCTGTGAACAGTTAGGAAATGAGACAGTTGCCTCTGAACTATATTTTCTAGTACTTTAGATAAGATCGGAAGAATAGAAATAGGTCGGAATTGGGATAAAGATGTAGGATTAGAAGTTTTTGGAAGGGGAATGACGAATGCCTTTTTCCAGCAAGTCGGAAAGGAGCTCGTCTCAAGCGAAGAAGAAATAATGTGAGTGATAATAGGGACAAGTTCATTAGTGATAGGTTTAATCATTTGCATACAAAGATTGTCATAGCCAATAGCTTTAGTGGAAATAGATAAAAGGCATTTTTTTATGTCACCATCAGTAACTTTACTGAAATTAAAAGGAGAACACAGCGGCTTAGGAATATTGGAGAGAAGATTAAGTGTAGTAGACTTAATAGAGTCATCAATAGAAATCGGAGGCTCAGAAAAATGCCGGTTGAGTGCAGTCAAATCAAACGAGATATTAGAATCATTATGTGATTTGCCTATGCCCAGAGTTCTAAGAAATTTCCACATCTGAGCGGAATGAGAATTTTCAACCTCATCATAAATATGTCTCCTCTTAGCATCACGACACATCTTAATACCGCGATTACGTAGTTTTTTATATGTGAATAAATTTTCATTAGTAGGGTGCTTCTTATAACGCCTCTTAGCTTTATCTCTTTTGGACATTACTGCTTTTATAGACTCTGAAAGCCAGGGGGCTGGAAGTGTTTAATTCTGACTCGCTTAAGTGGTGCATGTGTATCGAAAAGTTTTAAAATGAGGTGATTAAAAGCATAAACTTTATCATTAATATCTTCGGAATTTAGAACAGGGGACCAGTCAATTTTATTCACATCATCTCTCAAACGCTCCAGGTTAATTGATTTAAAGCTTCTTAGGAATAAGAATTTCGATTTGCGCCTAGGACGTTGAATTTTATAGGAGAGGAAGATAAGATCGTGGTAAGAGAAAGACGCAGATAGTTGACCATGCGAAGCAACCCGGTCAGCATCAGAAACAAGAATAAGGTCTAAAAGAGAAGGGGTACTATTAGGCGAATGGTGAGTAGCAGAAAGAGGAAGAATTTGTAAATAAAAAAATGACACCAGAGAGAGCAATTTTTTGCTACGAAAATCATTCTTTAATAGGCATGTGTTAAAATCACCTAAAATAATGGTATTATCATAAAGCGGAGTTAGATTTACAAGTTGTTCTTCCAGAGAAGAAAAAATAATTTATATTGCGAGAAGGGAGATAATAGACCCCAAGCAAAGTCCTAGAATGATTAATAGTAATTTCAATAAATAAATGTTCAGCAAAATTTGTGTATATATTGGGTGAATGATCAACTATTTTAAAAGGAATGTCAGCTCTCAAATAGATTGCCACTCCACCATAACCTTTGCCGACCCTGTCATTACGTATAAATTGAAAACCAGGGAGATAATACTGTACCGACGGAAGTGCAGGCTTTAGAAAAGTTTCAGAAACAAGTGTGGCATTAGAATCAAAGGTTGATAAAAGATCAGCGTAATGAGCATGAATGCTTTGAGCGTTAATATGGACTATATTTAGATTTTTACTATAATTACAGAAAACGGCTACTAGTTGATCATGTAAATGAGTGGAATCATCGCTTAAGGCGCTTTTATAGGTCTTATCGGAAGATCCAGAAGAAGAGCAAGAAAAGTAACTATCATCAAATCCCAAAATATCACACATGCTAATAAAAAATATAACAAAACTAAGCTATAACAAAATCAATAAAGATTAAATATATACTTGTATAACGTATTAAAAAATAAATATTATATAAGTCTGTATATAATACCTACAATATAAATAATAATATGTTATGAAATATTATGAAACAGTAATTATATTAAAATTAAAATGCCAACAATTATGCACTTAACAAAACATTTCTTTCATACCTGCCGGCAGTGGCATCGATAGAATTTTTTAATTACATAACTTACTTAAGACTAATTAATATACTAAAAAAATATAGAAAAAGCACAGTCTTACCATCAATAATAAGAAAGACAAATATTATCTACGGATCCTGTCTGGCAAAAAGACTGGTAGTATGTGCAATGAAATGACAGCATGACAGAAAATAATAGCTGTCAATATGATTTTTTGATCACTAATGTCATAGTGTCACATAATAAACAAAATTATGAAGGTAAATTATTATAATATTAGAGATAACTACGAACTACGATGTTACAGTTAACACACAAAATTAAAAAGATGCAACACTATGCAAATGGAGACTACACAAAAATACAAATAAATTGTGGTAATTAAACACTAAGTTAACGCGAAGACACTATCTCTTGCCTGCGGTGCCAGTACGTCGACTTTTAGAAGCTCCAGCTGGTTCCCTGACCGCGGTCGTTGTCTTCGACTTCGACACAGGAGGCTCAACGATTTTATCGAGTTCGATCACAGAGCTAATGCGATGTCGAACGCCACTGCTACCCAGTACAAAAACAAAGCCTTCACGCGTCCAGCAATTCGATATTCCATATTTCCGTCGAGCTGCCATAAAGGCTTCATGTCAAATCTTAGTTAAAAACTCCGACAGAGTGATACCAGTCCCCTTCAAACACGTCTTAGCTTGCCAGATCTTGTTCTTCACCTCTAACTCACACAACTTAAACAGGATTGGTCTTGGTTTGTCAGAAGAAGAAGTATGGCCCATGCGATGGCAGCGAGATATATCTTTGTCCGAGAAACCAGACAACTTTAAACGGTGAACAAAAGTCTTCACTAATACCTGTACAGTGTCCTCGTTCTTTTCCTCTGGAAGCCCATGAAGTAATAGAATCTTCCGCCGGCTCCGCATCTCCATATTATCCACCTGGTGCATCAACAGGCCTACCTGGTCTTGAAGATTGCGTAGGGCTGTCATGATAAATAATCTGAATGAGGAGAATTCGGATGTCAAATTGGCAACGGAGGCTGAAGGTGCTGCAGCATGAAGCTCACTTTGATATATATCCATGCGCTGAGTAAACATCTTCTGGAGTTGTGTTATTGAATCTTGAATGGCATCCATTTTGAAAAAATCTTGTGCAGTGATAATGCAAGAAAATTGTGAGACTGATTTTTATTGACAAAGTTGGTAAATAGTAAGGATTTTACTGCCTGGCAGGTATAATGGTTAGTACATTAGTTTCCCATGTAGTGACAACACTATTGTAATGTTTTATATATTAAAAATTTAATTAAATTGGGAGACTTTAACTAAGCAATGTACTTATTGCACCTACCCACACCAATATGTTATTATTATTGAAAGTCATTTTTTATTGAGTATATATATGATAATACATAAAATTATTAGCTCTTAAATTTTATTTTATTTAAACTAAAATATAACTAATTCTACCTGCCTGTGAATATTATATACTTTATCCCACAAGAATTACAATACTTCACATTTATAAGCTGACTTCACTACATTATGGACACATCAATCAAATCCACTATGTCCAACGTAATGGAAGTGTTTCACAAAAGGATGATTGCCTTTGAGGAAGAGTTACGGAACGCACCCATTTCAACTCCTAGTATTATTTCCCTTGCTGCTGATTATGCATCTTTTAAAACATTTGTTAGACAAGCGCTGAATAGTCTTCAGTAACAGATGGAGTTGCTTGCCCGTAATGCTGACAACATGGAGATGCGGAGCCGTAGGATGTTGCTATTCCATGGGTTTCCAGACGTAACAAAAGAAGACGTCGCCTTAGCTGTTATCAAGGTTTTACACGATCAATTGTAGTTAAGTGACTGTTCAATTAATGATATAAAGCGGTGTCACAGAATGAGTCAACCTACAGCTCCTTACAAGCCTTGACCTATCTTGATGAAATTCTTGGACGTAGCGTTGCGGATTAAAATGTGGTATGCAAAATCACAACTTAAAGACTCTGGAATCACAGTGTCTGAATTTTTGACCAAGCTTCCACATGATTATTTTGTAGCCACTCGTGAAAAATTCGGTGTCTTTAACTGCTGGACGAAAGGCGGTTGTGTTTATGCATTAACGGCAAATGGTTCTCGACATCGCATATTTTTTCTGCATTTCTAAAGTTAAAATAAACTAAAGTAAGTAAAATAGATGACCATGCTAGTTCAAAATCAGTTTCTGTTCCGAAAACTGCAACGGCGAAGTCCAAGCGAGGTCAGATAGCTAAAAAGTGATCGCATTGCGAAATGTGTATACAATATGTAGGCCTTTTATTTTTAACTTTTGTTTTTGTCTAATCTATATTTCAATTATAAACTTATATATAATTTGTTTACTTTAAATGTTAAACTTAAATGATGTAGCACAGATTAAGGAGAATTAAGTCACTAAGTTTTAGCACAGATAATTATTACTTAGCCTAAAGGAATGTGATAACGTTTTGTTCCGGTTCGTAATAGTAGATTATTCCAATTTGATTACGTGTATTTTATTTTCACTTTTATATTTATTGTTTAAGTGATTACTTTATTTGTATATAAACATGTTCTAAAGATAAAGTGTTGTAAGAAAATTAATATAAATTGCAATGAAAGACTCAACTGGCAGATGGTCAATTTTGAATTGATTTTTGTAAATGATTGCATAGTTTTATTAGTTGTTAGATTTAGTAGATATTCACTTGTTAATTTATAAGATTATTTAACTACAGAGAGTGATGATGG
Source organism: Parnassius glacialis (assembly GCA_033319125.1). Taxonomy (NCBI): domain Eukaryota; kingdom Metazoa; phylum Arthropoda; class Insecta; order Lepidoptera; family Papilionidae; genus Parnassius; species Parnassius glacialis. Next base: position 42,070,420 of record JAVANC010000005.1, read on the forward strand.
CAGTTTCACTTGTTCTCCGTGTCTCTTTCTGAAATTTTCGTTTCGTATTTTTCTCATGCCTAAAAAATTTTAATCGGGTTCATATAAATGTCCTAAGCATTCATGCTCATTTTCCAGTTATGCAAGCAACCTTTGGCTGTAAGGAAATTCACGCAAGTCTTTCTTCTGAATCATGGCTTAAACCATGCCTTCCCTCAATTTCTTATTCCCTACCTAGCTCCCAGCTCATAAGAAATTATCGTGCTATAGGCAATGGTGGAGGAGTTTCTATATATCTTCGTGCATACATCCCTTTCTCTGTTAGTGATATGTCGACACAGCAACCTCAGTCTAATTCAGGATAACACCTTTTGTAGAGGCGGAGCTGAGTCATACCAAAGTTCTGCTCGGTGTATACTATTTTCCTTCTTAACGTATAAACTACTCTACTTCTTTTGAAAATATTCTTGGAAATGTATCTTCCTTGTATTCACACACAATTCTTATGGATGATTTTAATACTTGTCTCCTAAAACAAGATTCCCGTTCCGCCTCCCTTCAATCCATTGCAGATTTATCATGATCTCATATTTCTTTTGTATAAAAAAACGTCATTCTAAAATTAAGTCAAAATTTACTGTGCGATGCAGTTTTGGTTCTATGAATATTTAATAGTAGTCACAATGATGCATCAAATATTGATTCGCCGCCAATTTTCAATGCGTAATCCGTAGAAAACAAGGTAGTATTGTTTAAGGCTAACTTGTCTCTACGATAAAGATGCTCCAGTTCGTGCCGTCAAAATTAAACATTTTTCTTCACAGCGGCTAACGGAAAAAGTTAAAATATTATTAAATAACAAAGCTGTAGCTAAGTCAAAATATAAATGCAAACCTATGGGAATAAACATTTTTTTTATATGATAAGGGTGACAAACGAGCACACAATCCATCTGATGGTAAGTGGTTGCTGCGGCCCATAGACATCTACATCTATCCTCTATTACAAATCGAAATGTAGATGCGTTGTCACCCGTGAGAACTAAGATTGAATGCCTCATTTCCAGTAAAAAGGGCTTACTTTAAAAAATATGTTACTTTTCGAAGTCATTGTAATAAGTTGTATAGGAATACTGAACGCCATTATATCCATGAATCGGTACAGAGTAATGGTCCAGCTAAAGTCTGGAAATTTCTCAGAGAAATGGAGGTTGGAAAGTTACGTAATTATGCAATACATAAAGTTTTAAATACTGATTTACTAAATCGACAATTCTCTTTTTCGCCTGATTTTCTCTTTCAGAGATTTCAGATATTCGTAATAATCAATGGTCATTAATAAACGTTTATAATAGTGTTTTTTAAATACTAGCAATGCTGTTAACATAACTACTCCTGGTTAGCTTAAAATGCTTATGTTGAGAGTTATTCACATCAGTACACGAATTTACGGTCCGCACCCGCCATAAGTTTATATCGCTTCAATTGATGGTAATTCTGTTGTAATTTTAATCTGTATGTGGACATATTAATGAAGTCGAGAATGGAAATAATGTCATTCAAAGATTAAATTGATATAATGCTGGAATTTGCAACTATCACTATTCAAGTGTCACGAAATGCAAACTTTCATAATCCTTTCAAGTTAATATTCCAGTCGCTGAAAGCTGGCTTAAATCTTATGCAACTGGACAGCTTTTATCTACTGAACATTGAATACATACATGTGTCAATTTGTTTCCACATCAAATAGAAGCAATTTTGATTTTTACTTTTCTATAAGTTTGCATCATCTTAAGCCTGTGACAATCTCTAGGCACTGCAGGACATCTCAGCCTCTCCAGAGGCTTGCTACATAGCCCGATCTTCAACTTTTTGAATCTGGTTGCAGCCAGCCGCTTTGCACAGATCGTTGCTTCATCCGTCAGGGGCTAAATACAGTCTTTATATATTTTAACGTGGTAGTGCCATGCTGCAGGTATATAAGTGGTATAGTTGTAGCACGAATAGGTCAGCTCGACCGGGGAAGGACCACGCTCCCACAGAATACCAGCGTAAAATGGCAGCTTAACACGGCTGTGTTTCGTATGTTGAGTGTAGAGATCCGTAGACCCTTTTTACTGGAAAAGAGGCATTCCATCTTAATCATTACGCGTGATAACGGATCTGCATTTTGATTCGCAAACGATGATAAATGTAGATGTCTATGGGCCACAGCAACCACTTACCATCAGGTGGACTGTGTGCTCGTTTGTCACCCTATCCTATAAAAAAGTCTAAGACTGTATTTAACTCGATGTGCGGTCTTAACTCTTTGACACGTTTTCTCCAATGGCAGAAATGTGACCGGCTCATTATCACTTAAGCTTGCAAAAACGAAAGACTATGTCAGTGACTTGGGTTATCGGGCAGATTTCTTAATTATAAATCTTATCCATCAGAGAAACTCCAAGAATAGTTCTTCCAGTGCTTCTTGGGCGACTTTATGTTTGTGGAGTACCTAGTTGTACCATTAGTACCCACAATGCTGCAACTCATTTGAGTATAGGCAGGATACTTTACTTTCGTCTTCAAGTTTTGTGGTACAATTGACGAGAAGAACTTAATCTATAAGCTTAATTTTATATTTTATATAATTAATCTATAAGCTTTATTTTATACAAAAATCTATTTTCTTATCAGCATTACATTACCTGACAGCCTAGACTCTCACTCTATTCAGACTGAAACATAGCAATGGATGCACTACAGTTCGGTGGCAGAAGTAGATAAGAAGATGATGCCTATCCAAATGGACTCCTAGTCTCCTAGATATAAATTAAACAGAATTTCAAGACATCTATGCATCATATAGCCTATCAAGGTTCAGTCCCGAACATAGGCCTCCTCCAAAGATTGCCTCCCCTATGACGATATGGTATATAGTCATATGGTAGCATCATAACTCGTTTTTAGAGATGTACGAGTACAATTCAGCAGAATGCGCTGACATTTCATGTTACTTATAAAATGGTAGATCCAATATAGCACAGCACATATACGTAAAATAAGTAAGTAAGTGCTTAGTTATCACCTGCATTTTAGGTGTAGTATTAGAAGCCAGACATGCAAGGAGGTTGTTAAGGATTTGGATGTTTATTTCGATTCACAATTTTCGTTCCGTTCCGTTCCATATTATGAGTATATGACGCAAAAAAGTTTCAGAACCTTAGGGTTTATAACTACTAAGAAATATTTCTCCAAATCTCTCGCATTTTTTTCAATTATTTTATAATTTGGTTCGTTCTGTACTAGAGTAATAATGCACTATATGGTCAGCCTTTTATAAGTTTTTTAATGTCCAACGATTGTTTTTGTGGAGACAATTTGCCGAAAAAGTTTTTTTGCACAAAATTGTACATTCTCATGTAGGTCACCCAGAGTTAGTTAGACTTCTTCTCCGCTACAAGACAACTTCAATTCCAGTATAAGACAAAGTGTTCAGAGAATATTTAGGTTGGACGTTCACAAGAATAACACTTTTTTTACAACCCTGTTGTCAAAATGTGCTGTGATTAAGACGAGATTAAGCGTTGTAATGTACATATAGATATATTTGATAGTATTCTTGTTAGATTTAATATAAAACTGTTTCTCTTAATTTTTTATGTATTTATTTATCTTGTTTATTTTTGTTATTCTACTGGAGTTATATTATTATGCTGTGTATACTTTTTTGGATCGTGGTTTAGATCATTAAAAAAATTACTTATAATTTTAGATATGTATATAACTACTGTCTGTTTGTGCACTTTATTTAATAAAATAAAATAAAATATGTAAAAGTCTAATATTACCCCCAATATTTTTTAGATACAGTTTGCTCAACTCAGAAAAACTACTAAAAACTTACTTTACTAGCTTGCATTGTACTCCAATAAGAAAATAAATTTATTCGAAGAGTTTCAGAACTTAAGACGCCGGGTTCTGCGACAGAAATGCTGAGGTCAGACAAAAGGAAATTGCGTCCGAACTTTTGTGCACACACAGAAATGAAAGCTATAGAAATAAAACTTTATGGAATATTTACTAATATAAGCTTTTTATACGTGGCAGAGGCATCCTGCACCTATATTAATTGTAAAGTTGTAGCACGAATGGTTCGGTTGTATTTCGTGTGGTTAGTGTAGAGAACCGGAGACCTTTTTCACTAGAAAAGAGGCATTCCATCTTAGTCCTCAAGGGTGACAAAGCATCTTTTTTTTAAAGAAATGTGGGCAAACAAGCATGTGGCATGTATTTTGATGCTTTATTGAGGATAGATGTAGATGTCTATGGGTCACAGCAACCACTTACCATCAGGTGGACTTTGTGCTCGTTTGTCACCCTATACTATAAAAAAAATTGAGATCAAGTATTTTATATTATTAGTTTTTTTAATTAAGTCTTAGTTTGATGAAATTATTGATTACTGCTTTTTTCTTTAATTATTTGAAAATTTGTAATATTTAATTTCTGATTGCTTCTGGTACATCTTTTAATGAAATTTCATTAAATAGTTCATTGTCAGTAAGATACGAGTATGTATAATAACCAAGAATATTTTTGTTAAAACTGATTTACAAAGCAGTTTGATACCACGTTCTTAGATTTGTCTTTATTATTCATTATTCTTCATTCACTTCATTATTTAATGCTTTTTTTCAAACAACCTTTAGACATGTTTTAAGTAGGTGCTCAGACATCAGCACCTTTGCATTATTTTATTAATAATACCCTTTAGAACTAGTATAATTACAGGAAGTGAGGCATTCCTTCTTAGTAGAGGTGACAATGCATCTGTAGCCTTCATTTTTGAAGTTGGCTGCAAATGTCCATAGATTGCAATAGCCACTTACCATCAGGTAGACTGTAGTTTCGCTTGTTACTTCAGTGTTATAAAAAAAAAGTAGTGCGGTACACGAATGGTACTTTTAAAGTGGGAGCTATTTTAGTCTAACGCTAAACGCCGTTAAATGAAGGTGCTGTACCACTATCACAGAGCTACCAATACAACATAAAAGAAGTTTTATCTTCTCTTTAAATTAGAATTCAAATACTTGCGATAGTTATCACTTGATAAAATTATTTTTTTTCTTTAGATATACACGTGTACTTGTTTAACTAATGTTTATTTAATTTATTAGTTATAAAAACCGACCGGCATTATCAGGGTATATTATGCTATAAAAATTAAAGATCTTAATCTTTTAATCATATAATAATTTTTCATCTAAACATTCAGCTTTTAGATAGCTTGTTTATTTTTATAATTTGAGCATTCTTTTATGAAACTGCATACACGCTCTAAAAAAATGTAGACACTTAAAATGCTTAATTGGAGCTATTAAAAGTAATAAGTCGTAGTTTTAAATTATCAATTGAACATTTTATTTTGAAATCTTAATAAATGAAACCACTTTGGCGTAAAACAAAATTTTATCGATAACTTGCAGCTTTTTTCAATACTGAAGTATTTTCGCATTATATCTTAACTGCTTTTAATACATTATGCATCGCTATTATTTTACAAAAATCAAGCATATTAATTTCAAACTATTTATCATTAATGTGTTCATTGTTAATATTGGGCCTCAGTAACATTAATTTAAATAATGCTGTCAACGTTAGCAACAATCTTACGAGAAGCATATCATTTAACTGAAATTATTTAAAACAATTTGCATTCTATCATATAATTTGTAGAACGGATAAGCGATTTGAATAAAGTTTATAGGGCCCAGCGTAGAGTGCGCTTGCCGATACGAGGCAACCTATTAGATTCAATAGCAACTGTGTGAAACACGCAGTAAGTAAATGGTCTAAATGCCTCACAAGGTTGTTTCATGGTAGCTTTGAACTAAACTTAAAATGTTCTTATTATTAGAATAGTAGTAGTTAAAATATTTAAACGATACATTAGGACTTTCTTTCTTTTATTGACATTAGTACCGTGTACACAGTTTACACAAATAAATTGCACAGATTCTGAAGAATTGTTTGTAAGCCATATGAATTATTATATTTATATGGCTTACATTCCATTCCATACGTATTCCGTGCGGTATTTGATTACGTGGCGATTAGCACCACAGACACGCTAAGAATGCACTACGAAACTTATGTTTGTTGGTAAGTAAATTGACGAGAACTAATCTTCCATGTATCACAAAGGACCCCAAATGTTTTTGCCAAATAATTTTAAGGCTTGTGATATCCGACGGAATAATTATCGTACAATTTACCCGAAAAATTTTTAAAGGTACCAGCTCACTTCGCTCCTTATTGCGGAAGTGTATCATTGGGATGCACCGATCACCTTCTTACGTGGAACCTAAGGTTCGTGGTTCATTGAGACCATGACCAAAATAGGTGCAAGGAAGTTAAGGTTTATTTGCAAAGTTGCGTCGGTACCTCACTCCGGGACAGCTGCTTACACTATGAAACGCAAATCCGTTGATGCATCAAGTATTGCTGTTATATATACACTAGTGTAGCAAACTGCCTCTTAGCAACTTTAGACTCATAAAGGCGTGATGAGGTGGAAAGCCTTATCCCAACGTTACTAGTTTCGATTACTGGATACACTTCGGATGGGTTTTCTATACACCTTTCGGAAAATACATTTTCTCTTCTCTCATCGGACAAAACCTGATGTAAACTAGTTAAAATTAAACAAGTTATATCCCTAAAAATTGTTTTATTCAATGTACCTATGTTTTTCGCAATAAATGATTTATTCATTTTGGTTTAATTTTTTTTAAATAAAGTACCTATTTATAATATAAATAGTATACTATTTTAACTAAGTAAGTAGAACATTTGTAGATTATTAGCGTAAAATTTTATTTTTTTGTTTTTAGTCACGATGGAAGAAAACTGAAGTTTCCAGGTTTCTTTATCTAGATTAATATCTTTTGCTTATTAGTTCTGATGTTCAGATACATTTTATATTCTTATTAACTGTGAAAAGTATAATATAGTAATTATAATACTATTCGTACAAATTTATGTTATTTCATGATGATACAAATAAATAATGGAAATAGAGGCAGATAAAATAATGATAGGATATAATGCCACTACACAATAAAATTATGATGTTATATACTACTAAGACATAGTCGTAAACTTCGAGTAGCGATTGCCATTATGACAGGTTCCATTGTCACGATATTTTGTCATCCCCATAGATTGCCGGATAGGCGAGCTTTGTTTCCTTCCGTCTTTAAGTAATTTCCAAAATTTAATGGAATGCTGCATTAATATATTTTTTGTTGTTATTTGTTCTGCAGATATTTCCCCTATAAATTGTTCGCAGTTGAAGTAAATATAAATTAGTTAAATTATTAGGGAAATATTTAGTTAATCACTTCTTAAATATTTATCTCAATATATAAAAAATAATCGCTGTCCGCTAGTCTCCCTAAAACTCAAAAATGGCTTGACCGATTTTGAGATTTTTTTTGTATGTGTTTGAATGGGTTCTTTGATGGTTTAGATTTACATTTTATCCCGGTAGGTGGAACTGTTGTCGAGATTCATAAGTCATCCCTGCGAAACCGGGGCGGATCGCTAGTTTAACAATATAATTCAACTTGCTTGCGTACTATAAAATTGACGGCGAGCGTTTAGTTACAAAATCGAAATTGATTTACCATCTTGCTTGCTGTTTTTATAACATTAGTGGTGGACTATATCAATTACCTTTAAGATGTAAAGATAGGTCACGAAACAGTTATTGGTGAATGTTTACCGAATTAAATACAAAAAAAATAAATAAAAAAGGCCTCAATTTCCTGTAAATTTACATTTCTTATAAAATATTCATGTGTTAATTTGGTTTATTCCATGTTATTTATTTATTACTTGCTTAATATAGATTAATCTGTATCTAAAATATACTATATAATAATATTTTATAAAACTTTATTATGTAGTATAATCTTTCATAAATTTATATTTATCTATAACTATTTCTGATAATAATATATTTATTTGTCTAATTTTATTTTTATTTTATTTACTAGAACCCCATAATGGGTAATGGCCTCCTCCAGTGATGCCCACTTGACTCTATCTTGAGCTACTTTTCTCCAGTTTGGACCAGCTATTATTTTAATATCGTCTTCCCCTCTTGTGATAGGTCTCCCTCTTGTTCTTTTGCCTATTAGGCCATTCCATAATATTACTTGTTTGGTCCATCTGAGATCAGTTAGCCGCTCAACATGTCCTGCCCACTGTTCAGTGTTTGTGCGTAGCTTAGCGCGTTTGTTGCTTTAGTTATTTTTCTTATTTTAGTGTGTCGTATTTTACCCAGCATCTTTATCTTTAGCATACTTCGTTTAACTCCTCTCTGATAGACGTTGATCTTTTTTCTTATTTTAGTAGTGAATTTCTACGTTTGACAAACATGCGTCAAGCAAGACAAGAGGCTCGAGTTCATGACTTTTGTTTTAATAGTGTGCGGCATATTAATTTTACAAATGTCCTTGCGAATCCAGTAATTGTTCCATGTTAATTGGATTTCTCTTTCTATTTCTATGTTTTTATTTTTCCTGTCAAAATTAATAGATTTTTCCAAATATACATATTTATAAACGTATTCCAATGGTTTGCTATTAACTAATATTGAATATTTCAAGCTTTTTGTTATTGTCTTAGTCTTCGTAATATTCCTTTCTAGTCCCACCTTAACACTAGCTAGGTGAATGTTTTCTACTATGTTCTGTAGCTAAGAGAATGATTCTGATAATAGCACTAAGTCATCAGCGAATCTCAGGTAGCTTAACTAAGTGTCATTTATGTATAGACCTCGTTTGCTCCAGTCTGTCTTGTTTATGATCATTTCGAGGACGGTTATAAATATAATTGGAGACAGAGGATTGCCTTGCCTAACTTCCCTTTCTATTGGGAAATAAGGGCCTGAGGCTTCTAACTTGATTTTACCCTTATTCTAGTTATAAATTGATTTGATGATTTTTACATATATTTATCCACTCCTTGTTCCTTCAGGCTTCCCTAAATGCTTATATATCTTACCGTATCAAAAGTTGTTTGGTAGTCAATAAACGCTATATAAAGTGTTCTTTGATTTTCCCGATACTTTTTCATAATTAATTCAAGTGTGTGGATGTGTTCAACCTTTGAAAAATCCTATCTGAGGCCTGCTTGCTTTACCAGTTGCTTCTTTCCAAAGTGTCACTAATCCGTGTTTCTAAATTTGTGGAGAATAATTTGTATAGGCTCGGTAGCAAGCTAATAGGTCGGTAGTTTCCGATGAACTTCGGGTTGCCCTTTTTATATATTAATATGATGTTGGATTTCGTTTCGTTCGATTTATTCGTTCGATTCGTTCGTAATGTTATCTAAACCAGGGGTTTTACATAGCTTCAGTTTCTTTATTGCTTCTATTATTTCTGTTGTGTCTATTACTTTAATGTTCCTTTCTTGTTTTTCATCAATTACTTTGTCGAAATTTATGGTTGGTGTGTCTTTGTTGCTGCATAGGTTTCTGTAAAATTCTGTTTCGGTAGTAATGATGTTGCCTATAGTGTTTAGTTCTATACCTTAACTTCTCAGTCCTTCTATCCATGTTGTATTAGTTCTGAGTTTTAAATAGACCTTCTTTGTACTTTCAGTGCTATGTAGATGTTCTTTTATTGTTTCTTGTTTATATTTGCATAATCTGCTTTTTTATATTTATTGACTTCTTTATATAGTGCGAAAATTTATTTTTTCTCGTTTTGTGATTTGTTTTTAGTTCAATGTAATTCCTTTCTTATCTAAAATAGCTTTACTGTACGTTCTGATAGTATTTTATGGCGTCTGTTTTGTTCTCTCTTTGGACGGGCTTGTTTTAAACTAAAAGTAATGACCTTTTCCATCCTGTCTTAGCAATATTGTGTCAAAGTGTTTTCCCATAGAGTTAGAGTTGCAGATAGCTGTGATATTAGGTTTCATTGTACTTGTTTATTTCGTCTTCCCTCTCAAGTTGACTGACTTGACTATTTGTAAATTTGGCTCTAGATATTTTTCGTTTGATTACTGTAATTGTCGATCTAATTATTTTATAGTCCGAATGGTAATTCAAGTTCAACGTCTCAATTCTTTGGAACATTTCTGGTTGATATCACAAGATAAAATCGATTTCGTTTTTGTATTTTCCATTAGAGGATCGCCACGTCCATCTACGATGTGTTCTTTTTAAACATGTGTTAATTATCTTAAGTTTATGTTGGAACGCAAATTCTAGCAGTATCTGTCCTCTTTCGTTTCTTTTGCCGTATCCGTGCTTTTTAGTAACTAAATATTCTTCCGCTTTGTGAGTTCCAAATTTAGCGTCAGTCTCCCATTAGGTTTTGTGTGCTGAATCCAGGGCTTTCTCGATTGTATTGTAGCATTCTTAAATATCATATTCGCTTGCTGATTCTGTTAGTGCAAAAATTTGTATGAGGGATATCTTATGATATTGTATATTTTTATTTAGTGTCACGACTCGCTCTGTTACTTCATTGTTTTTGAGGAACTTGTTTATAATAAAACCGACCCCATATTTGCCAGGAGTTTGTCCTATGTAGCTTATTATAAAGTTTTCGTATTCTTCTACTTTGTTTTCATATCTTCTCATTTCCGATATTCCAATTATATCATATTTTATATTTCTTATAGTTTTCTTAAGTTCCAGCAAGCTATCATATGGAGAGATACAGACTTTGTATTTTGCAATCGTTAGTTGATAATTAGTTAGGGTATTGTTTTCTCTGTTGATGTATTCATTGAGGGTTTTGGTCATATTCATCCACGGTGACCAACCGGATTGGAAGATTATTTCGGCTATGTTTCTATTTCTTGTTTTGTTTAATTGTGGCTTCTGGGTGGCAGGAGGGGCGTAATTGTTATATGTTCTCACTTTTATTTTCTCGATTGTTGACATTTGACTAGATTTTTGTCTGAAATGCTGTTTGACCTGGTGGCTGTTTTGCGAGATTGTTGTGTCTTCTGTTTTTACTAGCTTGAGTATGCTTGTCCGATTTAATTAGCGTGATGTTGTCGGTTAATAACGGCAATTTTCTTTTACTGTGGTATTTTGATACAATCAATTTATCATAATTGAGAATAGCTGTATTATCCTTTTCTCTCTCTAGTTGCAGTTGCTCCTTTCCTTTTTTCAAGTGCATATTTAAAGTAGACTTCTTTAATGGAGTATTGTGTATCTTTCAGAGCTCTTTTTTTAAAAATAAATTTTTATTCCTAGGGTTGTGAAAGTTACTACAGTTAGACGTGTCCCTTCTTTCTCAGTCTTTTACCTCCTGTTTGTCACTGTAGGTCAGTTTAGTAGAAAAATACTGTTCTAGCCATTCGTTCTTTTCAAAACTCTCATATGATGTTTAATTATCGTCGATACCGAAAAATACCAAATTACTTACTCTTTTTTGCTTTTCAAGATAATACATTCTTTTTTCTTAATTTTTCACTATTTCTTTCATTTCTCCAAGTTTTTCTTCCCAGGCCAAAAACTTCTCCTCTAATAAACTGCTAATATTTTATGTGACTTGTTCCGTAATATTTTTTCCGGATTATTTGATTTCATTTCTTTGTTCGGTTAACTCTTTTTCATAATTTTTAGCGTATTTAGAACTTTTAACATCATTTTAGTTTAAGTTTGTATTGATACTGGTGATTCTCTCTAGCGGTGCTTCTATTTGTTAGTTAGCCCGTTGACGTGAAGTGCTATGGATCTTCTAGATATCGATGGTTATGTCACAATGAGTGTGACGTGGTAGTGTGCCCGTGTTCTAATTGATGGCGTTGTGCCTGCGATGGTGCGCTGCTTGAAAGATCAAATCAACAAAGAACATTTTTTTGGGTTATGATAAAATTTGCACTTGTTTTATTTTACACTGTGATCTGTTATTTTCACTATTGCGCAAACGAATCTATACCAGCTTGAGATATTGGGTCTTAAAAAGACGCAAAATGCTCTCAAAAGACCTTAAAGTTCAAAATTTAGTAGTTTGATACTTACTTTTCCACTGTTCTTTATCTTCTCCATATCACTAAGCACTATGTCTCTGTAGATATTTGAATAGTGTTGGTCAAAATTCGCGTTTTATATTATATTTTTGTTATTTTTTAAGGTATTTGATGTTTATGGTGCCATTTTTTTTATAGGATAATGGTGACAAACGAACACACAGTCCACCTGATGGTAAGTGGTTGCTGTGGCCCATAGACATCTACATCTATCTTCGATTACGAATCAAAATAGATGCGTTCTCACCCGTGAGGACTAAGATGGAATGCCTCGTTTCCTGTAAAAAGGGTCTCCGGATCTCTACACTCACCATACGAAACACAGCAGCATTAAGCTGCTATTTTACGCTGGTATTCTGTGAAAGCGTGGTCCTTCCCCGGACGAACCGACCCATTCGTGCTACAACCATAATATAGCTGCAGCATGGCTCTACCACGTATAAAAATGGTGGCGCCCTCTCGTTACTACTATAATATACATTTATCAAAGAATCAAATATAATAAAATGTAATAATTCATCATTACCATCAGCTTTACCATACAACACGATTAATGTATTACCTTTTTCATTAACCCCTTAAAGTAAACTGCTGATCATAGGCCTCTCTCAGTATGGAAAAAATGTGTCATAATCGCCTTGCAAGTGGTTAGCTTGAAGTTTTAGTTACCCTTCGCCGGTCTGAGTATTATACAGCTGACACACATATACGAGGTCGTATTACCGCCAACTATTGTTGATCATGAGGTCTTACTTTCTGGCGTTTCGTTTAATGTTATATTCACACATTTAATTGTATAATGATAAATTTCATTTAGTAGATATTATTAATTTAATTAAGAAGTTTTTGACAATAGATAGGTATTACCTATCAAAGTTTAGTTTAAGACTGGTAGCAAATACGCTATCTCATTATTTATATTATAACCCAGCCAAATTATTGGCTACCTTAACACCTGCTTTTATTGAGCAGAAAAATAATTTCACAAATTATTTGGAATTAGTTCCAAGTAATTTAAATTAGATAATAAGACAATAGAGGTAATCTCTAGCAAAGATAACTTTAATACCTTAGAATACAATTCAACAATACTTCCTTGTGTAATTTCACAAAATAGCAATAATAAAATCTGTATTAACCTAATGCATCAAAATATACAAGGTATGTTAGGCAAAAAACTAGAAATTGAATTATTTTTAAATAGTAACCTTATTCATATTTTAAGTATTACTGAATATTGGTTAAAAAATTACAACTCCATATTTAATTTCAGTAATCACCAGGTGGTCAGTTCGTTCAATAGAGATACTAAATTACGTGGTGGCTCCTTAATATTAGCTAGTAAATCCTTATCATGCAAAGAACGTAAAGACATTGTGAGCCTCTCTGTTGAGCGTACTGTAGAAATGGCATGTGTTGAGCTTGAGCACCTTATTGTTGTCAGTTTTTACAGACCCCCATGTTCAAATTATGATACTTTTGAAAAAATTATGGAAGAAGTTTTAGTTAAGTTTAATAAACAGAATAAATCTCTTGTAGTGTGTGGAGACTTTAATATCAATCTCCTGGAAACTTCTTCCATCAGTATTAAATTTTGCTCTTTGTTCAAATCCTATAATTTTGATAATTTATTCTTTGAAGCTACACGTATTGCAGGGTGTAGTGCAACTTGTATTGATAATATTTTTACAGGTGTTGTACCAATCAACAAGTCAATAATTCAAAAACTTAGTTCAGATCACTGTGGACAACTATTTTCATTACCTTATATGCACAAGAAACAGGAAATTGAGAAAATTGTGTTTGTTCCTATTAATGCAAAACACCTGGAGAGATTTAGAAGTAATATGGTAATAAACCTTCCATCGCTTTCTTATAAGAACAATGCAGACTTTTTATATGGAGAATTATTTACCCTTATAAGCAATGAATTAAAAAAAACATTTACTTCTAAAACATTCTCCAGAAACAGTCGCAAGGCATTTAATGAGTGGACGACAGTGGGAATTAATAAAAGCAGACGAAGGTTATATGACCTTTACCATGAAAGATCATACAATCCTTCTGATGCTTTTAAAAAATATCTCAAAAATTATTCTAAAATGTTTAAAAAAGTTTGCTCCACAGCCAAATCGTTACATATTAGCAACAAAATTAAGACGGCTAAGAATAAAATTAAAATGACGTGGAGTATAATAAACAGCGAAACCGGTAAAGAAAAATCTCGTAACTCAAACTATCAATTAAAAATTAACAATGAATTGACTAAATCAAATCAAGAAGTCGCAGCGGTGTTTGAGAAATATTTAACTGATATTCCTATTTTGACAACACGAGTCTTTGAATACTTCTCCAACTGTCGCCGAGTCGTTACTCAAACAGAATGTTAATATCTGTTTAAAAGAATTTAGATTTGAAAAATTATTACCGCAAGATATTGTAAAATACTTCAAAACCATTGATGTAAAAAAACCGCAGATTTGTGGGAGATTTCCGTGACAGTTATTGCGTCCATAAAAGATTAATTGCACCTCATCTTGCTATTATTTTAATACTTGTATCGATTCTGGTGTGTTTCGTGATTTAGTGAAGTACTTATAGTAAAGTAATACCTTTATTTAAATCCGGTAGTACATACGACCCCCCTAATTTTAGAACTATTTCCGTACTACCAACTCTCAGTAAAATTTTTGAAAAAATAATTTTGGATCAATTGTTAATTTTTTTTTAATACAAATAAATTTCTTCATAAAAACCAATTTGGTTTTACAAGGGGTCGCTCGACGTCTGATGCCGGCGTTGAGCTTATGAAATATATTTTTAATGCCTGGGAGAATTCACAGGATGCCTTAGGTGTTTTCTGTGATCTTTCCAAGGCTTTCGATTGTGTTCATCATGAAACATTAATCAGGAAACTACAACATTCCGGTGTAAAAAGTTTGGCGCTTAGACTTATTACTTCATATTTAAGTAACAGAACTCAAAAAGTAGTAATTAATGGTAAAGGTTCCTCCGGATCGGTAGTATCAATGAGCGTTCCTCAGGGCTCGATTCTTGGCCTATTCCTGTTTTTAATCTATATTAATAACTTACCTTATCTTGTAGGGGACAATCACGATATAGTATTATTTGCTGACGATACCTCTTTAATTTTCAAACTCAAACGGCAGTTAATTAACTATTACGATGTAAATAATGCTCTATCGAAATTAGTACATTGGTTTAACGCCAACAATATGCTCTTAAACGGCAATAAAACAAAGTGTATTAAATTTACAATACCTAATGTAAAACATTCGAATACCAATGTGCTGTTAAATGGGGAGGAGTTGAGTCTTGTGGATACCACTGTTTTTCTTGGTATTACTATTGACGCGAAACTTCAATGAGGCCCCCATATATCTAAATTAGCAAGCAGACTTAGTTCTGTAGCATATGCTGTAAGAAAGATTAGAAGTCTCACAGATGTTGAGACAGCTAGATTAGTGTATTTTAGTTACTTTCATAGCGTAATGTCTTATGGAATTTTGCTATGGGGTAATGCGACTGATATTGAAACTATATTTGTTTCGCAAAAGAGAGCCGTTCGGGCGATTTATAACCTAAATTGTAAAAAGTCCCTCAGACAAAAATTTAAAGAAATAAACGTATTAACTTTGGCATCGCAATATATTTATGAAAATGTAATGTAAGTACATAAAAACATAAATAGCTTTAATAAGAATAAGGATGTGCATACTTTAAACACTAGGAACAAACATAAGCTTGTAATACCAGTTACTAGACTCCACAGAATCAGTAATTCATTTGTGGGGCAATGTATACGCTTTTACAACAAAATCCCAGAACATATTCAAAGTTTATCAATAAACAAGTTCAAAAGATTTATTAAAGAAAAACTGTACAAAAAGGGTTATTATAATATCAAGGAATACATGAATGAAAATAACCCCTGGGAATAAGGTGATCGCCACCATGCTGGTTCTATTAAAAATCATTTAAAAATTGTACAAATGAAATTATTGTTAAGTGAAATATATATATATATATATATATATATATATATATATATATATATATATATATATAAAATAGTCCCGGTGGGTTTCTTGCTGGTTCTTCCCAGGGCAGAGGTATTTTCCGAACCACTGGTAAATAAAAAATGACTTTCAATAAGAAGTATGTAATAATCAATATTGAATAAAAAATCATTCTATTCTATTCTATTCTATTCTATTCTATATAACCATTCGTATTACTATAAGCAATTTAGAAAACAGTTATTGTAAATGCGTAAAGTTCTTGGCGTAATTAGTATATTATCCGACTACACCGTAGTGGACAGTCTGACTACATACTGGGTTAGAGTTTCATAGGGTTTACTTTTACTTTAACCTTTTTATAAACGTTAAATAAAATTTTCCTAAATCGTACAATTATGTACGGTATCACGTTATAGTAATACATTTTGATAGCGTTGTAATATTTAAATTTTGTAGTAAGTACCATGACGAATCAATAATGTTGGTATTTCGAATAAATGCTAATGATTAAATAAATCTTTGTCATTAATACAGCCTATCCAAATTCCACTGCTAAACATAGGCCACACCCATAGATTACCTATATTGGAAAATTGGCTATAATTGCGGTGATTTATAAATCTTTACTATGCTGCTTCCCACCTGTTTCATTTTCCGCTGTCGACTCTAATGACACCCATGGAATTATTTGCGAATCTCTTACACCGCCACTATATGGCAAGCAATCATCTAATACTATATACCTACGTATTTTCGCTTTAATTACATTGAATTGTTGTGTTTCTGTGTTTGTTTCTGACAATCAATAATTTATATGTCATGAAAATGCAAATTGAAATATAATTGTTATTTTGCACATTTGTTGTCGCCTCAGTAATTAGTTTATTTATTTAACAAGATAATATATTATGATTTATTGTGGTTGCAACACAAATGTTTCGGTTCGAGCGGGGTAGGACAATGCTCTCACAGAAAGCTTAATGCTACTGTGTTTTGTATGGTGAGTGTAGAGAACCGGACACTCTTTTTACTGGAAACGAGGCATTCCGTCTCTGTCCTCAGGGGTGACAACTCGTGTGCATTTTGATTCGTAATTGAGGATAAATATAGATATCTATAGGCCACAGCATCCACTTACCATCAGGTGAACTGCGTTCTCGTTTGTCACCCTTATTCTATAATAAAATATAGGTATATTTTTTTAACATTCGCGCAACACTACAATGTTGATGATACTGTGGCGATTACTTAATAACTTCTAAGTTTTTTTATTTGATATTTCCTTTCGTCGTTAACACTTTGCAGTTAGGTACTTTCGTAGAGAAATAAAGAGAGGAGAGAGGGAAGACTAAGGTAAAAAATAACATTCTTAGACCCCAAATATCCGCATGCTAATATATGGTTTTTATTTATTTATTTATTTAACTTCATACAACATGATGTATTTGCGGATTTAATGCCTGAGGCATTCTCTACCAGTTAGCATTTGGGTTATGTAGAGATAAAAATATGAAAAATAAAAGTTTTTAAGTTATGAATATTTATTAAATCATAACATCACTTAATTGTCCCTAAGTTTTACAGGCTGACACTTTCATGGAGGGCGAAGGGTGAAAATGTATAATTTAGCCATAAATGTTTTATATGTTTTTTTTTTCTGTAAAATTCTAGCCTTACTCCTTATGCCCAAGAAGGGGATATGATTTCTAAAAATTACACTGAAACATTTTACAATTAATAACCGCCGACTTTCAGAAGGTCACGTACCTAAGTATTACATAAAAACAAGTCTATGTCACAGAGACTAAGAGAGGTGAAATTGACCACATTTCAGCATGTACCTACAGAACTAGTTACTAAACTACTATATGTCAGATGTTGCAAAAAAAATTTAACGAATCACATAGCTATTAAAGAAGAAGAACCTAACAAATGACTGTGTGGCAGCCAAAGACATTCTAGTAGTAGTAATAGACCGGACATCAGCAACAAAATTGTCACCTCTTACTTATGTCCTGTAGGATAAATTTCGGATTTGTGTCATTTAGTCTCACTGACATTGTCAAAAGCTCAAGACAAAATTCATTTCCTAAGTTTAACAAATATTTTTTATAGAAAATATGCCCGATTGTGTATTAAGGTATAAGTTCCAATATGGAGCACAAACTGAATATGATTTCGGTTAAGAATAATATATATTTACTTTAATGTTATTTTTAAATTTCATTATTTCTGGTAGATTATTCTAAAACATTTATCATTATTGTAATACGCGCCCTCTGTTATTCAGTAACGTCAAGATTTATTTACAAAGAGTTAGTGATTGACAACGTTTATCGATTATCATTATCGATGAAAATTATTATACCGGAGGCCAATTTCATCATCTACAATATATAAGGAGGTTAAACAGTAAACGATACTGTACCGGTACCAATAAAGAAATCGGCTGGGACTGTGTCGGGGCAAAGAAAAGACACCAGGTTTTTTAACATATAAATTGTGTAATGATGTTATAATTTGGTAGTAAAAGTTTTAAAGGAAAAGTTTATTTTATTCTTTTTAGCGCATTTAAATAAAAACTTGTTTAAAAAAGTTTTTCAATTTAAATTTATTTTTTACTTTTTAGTTATCGCTGGACGGGTTTCTCAGTCTGATCATCTCATTCAAGGCAATATTGTTGCAAGGTTATTTGTCGGTTAATTTCGTACAGTGTAACTCTTCAATTAGGAGACCTTCTAATCATTTTACCCTAGTTAAGGCCACGTATACTTGACCAGCAGCAAAGAGCTTCGAACCTAAGTATACAACGGCATGGTCGACAGTACTACCCTGCATATTGTGTACTGTGCAAGCCCAAAATAATATAATTGGCAGCATTCTTTGATCTGCAGTGCCGTGACTATATTTTACTGCAAATTGTACGTCACGGTAGAAACTGGAGATCCTGGTGTCGTACGTATATGGTGAACTGTGTTATGTTACATAGTGTGGCGTATACCAGCTGGTCGGGTAATTTTTTGAAAATTCTGTTGAAATTTTGTGGTATTTTGTGTCACTAGTTAAAATCTTTATTGATGAAATATTATTGAATAAAACTACTTTTACGGATTTTATCGCGTTTAATAAACTTGTTTTTCTTACTTTTATAAATTCCCGACGTTTCGGATGCTTTTCCGCACCCAAAGTCACAGGGGAATGAGATTTATTTAATGTATAGTGTTCGCGTAAATAAAATATCATCATGAAACAATTCAAAAATCATGATGAAACATTAGTTAATTTTACTTGTGAGGTGGTGGCTACTATTGATGTTGTACTATCAGTAATACGCTTGTTACGATAATCCACAATTTTACTATAATAGTTTAAAAAATCAACACCAATAATGAGCTTTCTTACAACTGCAACTACAAAATGCCACTTGAATATATACATATACGTATGCAAAAATCTTAGTTTAAATGAACATAACCATAAGTGTCTATATGAGAACCGTTAGCTGCACTTAGCTGGTATGTAGTCCGAGCACAACGTTCACGTAGCAATGACCGAGGGAAGACGCAGAGGTCGCTTCCTGTATCGACCAGAAACTGAGTCTTCGAGATGCGGTCGGTTACGAATAGACGAACAGTTGAGTAGGGACAATCGTCGGTCAACATCACCGATTGCCCTTGGAGTTTTCCGACCGATAGTCGCATGGACGCACACATTTATCTGCCTTTTTGCCTTATTTGGAGTGGTACCAGCGCAAAGGGAATTTTCTGTAGCTGGACTGAGACCTTGATGAAGAGCGATCTTTACAAGTATCTCGTTCAGAGCGTGATCGTGGTCTGCTTCTTATGTGCATTAGAGTAAGCGTTTCCACTTCATTTCTAAGCGCTGGAACTTCTTTCGCAAAGTCGTTGTACACCGGTTCAATAAGAAAATGACTTTTTGATGCCACCTGAGGCGATGATGGTACCAAGTCGTGAATCCTATCGGCTACGTCCGCTAGTGTCTCGATGAATGTATGCGGTTGGCCTGCTAAAAATGTTTTGATGGCAGATGGAAGACGGCTGATCCAAATGGTTTTCATAAAATCATCTGAGACCTGTATGCCAGCAAGGCCTTGTAGGTGACGTAGAGACTGTGATGGTTTTCTCTACTACATTTCTTCATGGATTAATAATGGTGTGAGTTTTTTCTCTTTGGACGCACTCAGCCGCTTAATTAGCTATATATATATATATATATATATATATATATATATATATATATATATATATATAAGTAGTTTTTGGGTTAATTATTATGTCTCTTACCCACTGAGTACTGGTTATCCAGCTGACCAATAACGTAATTGAATTTAGTTGCATCACTTGTAATGCCGGATATATTAAATTGACCTTCCAACTGGGCAAACCATATCTATGTCTCCTCCGGCCAAAATGGTGGTACACAAACTCCGACCTTACATAGATCTAACGTAGGTTCAATTTGCGGCGTCTCTGTAGTTGTTGAGCAAACCTGGGCGCGGTTACCTGCAAACGTTCTAGCATCTTCGAACTTGTTCTCGACGTTGCTCATTTTTGTATTTAATGTGGGTCACCAATGTTGCGGGTGCTAAGTCTGTTGTTGTGTGTACAGTAACGGGCATACAGATAAATAATAGTTCTGTACTTATTACACCAACACATGTATTGACAGAAATATAAAGTCACACCAAAAACTATATCATCAAAAGGAGAATTCAACACTTACACGAAGAAACAAGCTTATAGAAATAAAGAAAGAAGGAGAGAAGCTTAAGAGATAATAAGTAACAGAATTCGGTACACACGTTAATATTTTAAAAGCAAGCGTCCGTAAGCTAAAGCGACAATCTCTTTCCGTCGTAGTACGTAACCGACTGATCAAGGTTCAAGAAGGCGTTACGCTCCCACCACCCGCCTATAGCCGTTGCCGCACGAGATTACCTTATAGGGTAATGAATCGATGACACCAACGGGATCGAACCTATGAACGTCGGCCGACTAGTAATTATGGTGTTATGTTAGAAGTACAAAATGTACTTTGTTAAATGCGCGCGCGTGTGTGTGTGTGTGTGTATGTGTTTGTGTGTGAGAATGTATGTTTGTGTTATATATTATGTGTGAGTTCCAAGTTCACCACAGTTGTAATTGTATTTTTAAATACGCCATTATTTCTGTCAGTTTTGAATATGTTTATGGATCAGCGTACGCGCCGACGCTATATTCGTGTTGGTTGAGGTCAGCAATGCTCGGCAGCTGTCCGGGCGGCTTCGTTTTTACCGGCCAGCCAGTCGGCCATTTTTTTTTAAATTTTGTTTATTATGACGCTCCTAAACCCGTTTAAAATATGAAGGAAAATTTGGAATCATAATTCCTGTCGTAGTTATCAACTTAGTAGCGAGCGTATCATTAAAGAAGTAAATAGTAGGCAAAAACTCCGTACATTGACATGTACACACACCAACGCGCATTGTTGTTGCCCATAAATAACATTCAATTTCAGATATTTTAAAGTAAATGTAGAAATCTCATTTATGCGTATTTTAAAAAAACTACAAAAAGTGTAAATCAATATTTATTTATTTATTTTTTTATAAAGAGGGGGCAAACGAGCATGCGGCTCACCTGATAGTAAGTGGCTACCGCCGCCCATGAACAACTGCAACACCAGGGAGGGAATTGCAGATGCGTTGCCGGCCTTTTAAAAAAGGAGTACGCTCTTTTCTATTTCATTTATATTTTTAATTATTAAATTTGGCTAGTCTTTGA
The DNA here is from genome assembly GCA_033319125.1 of Parnassius glacialis. Taxonomy (NCBI): domain Eukaryota; kingdom Metazoa; phylum Arthropoda; class Insecta; order Lepidoptera; family Papilionidae; genus Parnassius; species Parnassius glacialis. The sequence goes on from JAVANC010000005.1 coordinate 42,092,278, forward strand.
AAAATACCCGGTATAATCCCTATAAAATCCCAGCGCAACTTGTCTATCTCTTCTTCCAGCTCCAGTATCTTCTTATCACCCTCTGCCCCGCCGTTACTATGGTCGCCACCGTAGCCAGAAATAGCGGAACCGATGGGAACTGCGGGCCGTCTCTTTATACCTTCTTCATAACTTTGGGCGATTTTATAAAAAAAAAACAAATCGATAACGATTTTTAAGATCTGAAAGACTTAAGGTCGTAAAATAATGTGATCTTAGAAATAAAAACTACATTTTATTATTATTATTCTTTCTTTACTATTATTTATTTTATGCCTCTATATACTTTATTTGTGTTTTAATTTATGCATAAGAATAATTAGTTTTGCAAACTATTAAGGATTATTATTTATTTCGTTATGATTACTTAGTAAGCTGAAAATGGCAACGTACATTTATTAAAAATAGCATATATAATACGAAATTAAGTTTATTTTTATTTACACATAAAACCACTTTGTTTTTCTTGATCATTGTTATGTAAATGAGACTTGGATTTAAAATTAACATAATTTTCTTTTCACGCAGGTGTTTATTGTTTTCCTTATTTTTAGGAGTTAAAATATTATAAATCAATTTTAACTTTTAAATGAATTCCAAAACAATTAACTATAATATGCTTTTATACACCCAGACTTAGAAGATTGTATTTCCTTTAAACTTTATTTTTTTAATAAATTCAAAAATAATATTTAACTTACAATGAAAGAAGCGCACTTCCAACAACTAATAAGAATAAAATACTTAATACTTAAATAAAATGTAAAAAAATTATAGTACCGACTTCAAAATAATTAAGTGAAAATTATTTCATTATTTTTAATTAATTCCAATGTGCTTTTTATTTTCATTTTAAATTTAATTTTTTACTATCTTTACTTACGCAAAGTAGACGGACATGTCCAGATTCATTAAATGGTGACGGTTCTGTTGTAAGAATGTTCATGATATTATGCCAACGGATAAACATATTATACTCGTATCATTCATCACCATCCTTAACATCATAAGTGCTATTGTTGTTGTATCTGAGTAATAATTACCATTACTTTAATAACTAAAAAAAAAAACTATATGCGAGGCCTATGTTCAGCAGTGATCTTTAAAAGTCTGCAATGAAAATTTTAAAAAATATCGTTTTGATTTTCCTTAACCGGCTCTGTCGCTTTAATAAATCAAAGTGACAATGGAATAAAACTAACCAGGAGAACATAACGTGAACAGAGATGTGTCGAGATCTGTGGCAAATGTTATAAAAACAATAAATTAAATTATGAATTTTACTAGCTCTACCCGTGACTCCGTTCGCATTACTATGATCTTTTCCTATAGTATTTTTTTAGTAAATTAAATGGTAATTAAATAATTTTAAAATAAGCTAAATTGCTATCGGCCCAATTTTAATTTTATAAACTACACAACTGTTCCAATTCTATAAGTATTGTATGATTCTGTTTTATTATTGCTTTTCTTTTATATAATATATGTACGTCTACTCTAGAGAAGTATATGCATTTTTTATGATTGTAATATGTCATTTAATTGTAAAAACTAATTAAATGCGTGGAAGACTCCAGCAACGAGTGTTACGAAAATAATATATTAAAAGTCGTTATCTACAACGTAGATGCACTAAGAAAATATGAAGAACCAACTTAGTGAGGTCCTTGGATCACAATCTTCAATGATAAGGAACGAACAATAATAATTTTTCACAGTGGTAGAGCCACGCGGCAGCTTTTGCTGTCGCACGGATGGGCCGGCTCAAACCGGGTTGGTACCACGACCTCACTGAATACCAGCGTGAAGTAGAGGTTTACCTCTGCGTTTCGCTTGGTGAGTGCAGGTGGCCGGAGGCCCTTTTTACTGGAAATGAGGCATTCCATCTTAGTCCTCACGGGGTGACAACGCATCTGCATTTTGATTCGCAAACGAAGATAGATGACCACTTACCATCAGGTGGACTGCGTGCTCGTTTGTCACCCTTATCCTATAAAAAAAAACCTTTGGACAGTAAAAGATTACCAACCAATGCTACAGACTCGAGCAATTCGACCTCAATATCGTATTTTAGGACACCAAAACCCAGTACATCAACATTTCATATGGATTGACATCATGTTACACCCTGATGGCAGTGAAAGTCCCATCCAAATCAGTTCAAAAGTTTTTGAGTGATACGTGTTCAGACAGACAGAGAGACAAGGTTTGCAAAAATATTGTTTTGGCATCTGTATCGATCATATAATAAACCCCAATTGAAATATCAAAAAAACAATCAATATACAGAAATCGTCGGGTTAGAATTTTATTATAGTATAGCTAGATAGATATATTACGAGTATTATACTCGTAGTAAAGATTCTGAACCTTCTCTGCAAATTCTTAGGGTTATTGCAAAAATAACCCTGTATAACGGAAAATGATCATGTTGCTTGATTTTTAATAAGTTAAGTTAGCCAATTTTTATTTGTTTAAAAGTATACATTTTTATTCTTTCACTTGAGGTTTGAACGTATTTATTGCCTCCTAAATGTGTGAGTAACAAATCCCATCGCTAGCGGAGTTTATTTTTTAACTTTGCAAAAGTTTCTTAGTTTTTTTTTCACACACAGTCCACCTGATGGTATGTAGTTGCTGCAAGCCCATAGACATCTACATCTATCCTTTTTTTTATAGGATGAGGGTGACAAACGAGCACACTGTCCACCTGATGGTAAGTGGTTGCTGCGGCCCATAGACATCTACATCTATCCTCTATTACAAATCAAAATGTAGATGCGTTGTCACCCGTGGGGACTAAGATGGAATGCCTCATTTCCAGTAAAATGGGCCTCCGGCCACCTGCACATTACCAAGCGAAACGCCGAGGTGAACCTCTACTTTACGCTAGTTTTCTGTGGAGGTCGTGGTACCACCCCGGATCGAGCCGGCCCATCCGTGCGACAGCAAAAGCTGCCGCGTGGTTCTACCACTGTTAAAATAAATATATAATAAAATAAATAAATAGTTCTGGAAATAGTAAATATGTTGTTGTTAAAGTGCAGCCTATTTACGTTCCACTACTGGGCACAGGCCTCCTCTCATTTGTGAGAGGGTTTTAGGGCAAGGAAATGTCCGCCGCGCTGCCCCAATGCGTGTTGGCGAACTTTACATGTCTTCGAAATATTTTTTTTTCTTATTTCTCCGACATGGCAGGTTTCCCTCACGATGTTTTCCTTTACCGCCGAGCACGTGGTAAATCAGCACTTAAAATTGCAATCAACAATTTCATTGGTGCTGGCGGGGATCGAACCCGGGTTTCTCGAGTACTGTAAAGCTTACAGCGAGCGCTAACCATCTGAGCTATCACGGCTCTTAATCATAGTAAATATAATTTAAATCTTAATAATAGTAAATATAATTAAAATTATTTTTATTTCAATTTATGTTCAAGGGATAATAAAGACGTGATATGATCATTAAAATATCGGAACAAAGGAATGAAAATAATAGCTACCCTCAGATAGATAGAAGTTCAAGATAAAAATGAATAAAACTTATGAGTCTTACACTAAGATATCATAATGAGCTGCCTTAATAATATAGTATAGTATATGAATAATGATCTTAAAATATCTAAGTTCCTTTTGAAATATTATATATATAGCCTATAAGAAAAGCAAAGGATACACTAATGAATTAAATTATTTAAAAAAAACAATGAAAATCGACGAAACGAAAGGTAAAGTTTGATAGGAGGCTTACTGAAGATTTCCAGTCAAACATTAAGTTTTTATGGAAATCCATCAAAACAGCCAGAGGGAAAACTTCTACCTCGGAGCTGAAGTCAAGATGGGAGCATTATAAAAGGGAGAAGAATGTGTGTTAAAGAGATGGAAAGAGTATTTTGAAAGGTTGTTTGAAAGAGAGGAAGTGCAGGTACAGCATCCGGCACCTTCTATGGAAAATAATATAAATGTTGATGAAAGTGAGAGAAGCATGGATGAAATAGTGAAAGCGCTGAAAAGTATGAGATTAGGTAAGGCTGCAGATGCAGAGTATGACAGGATTACCGTCGAGATGCTGAGGGCCGACAGGGCATAGTGGTTAGTCAGCTGTACCGCCTTTTTCAATTTGTGCTGGCGAAATAAGCAAAGTACCGGGAGACTGGTGCAAAGCCGTAATCATGCCATTGTATAAAGGAAAAGGTTCACCGGCAAGACTGCATAAATTACCGCGGAATAAGCCTTCTCAGCGTCGTCGGTAAATTGTATGCGAAAGTGTGATTGAGAGGGTTGTGAATAAAACAGACGGAAAGGAATGGGATGCACAAGCGGGATTTAGAAAGGGTATGGGATGTACGGATCAGGTCTTTTCCTTGCGGTGCATAGCCGAAAAGTGTTTGGCTAAAAAAAGAAGATCTATTGCGCGTCTCGTGGATCTAGAAAGGCCTATGATAGAGTGGTGAAGAAATGAATTGTAGTTAGTACTGTCCGTGAATGGTGTGAGCAGTATCCTGTAGTGTAGGTGTGTTCAGCAGTGTAATCCTCATACGAGAATTGCAATCTCTTATCAGGATTCTAGTGCTTGTGTAAGGATCAACGGGGCATACACTGAATAGTTTAATATCAAAAAAGCTGTTAGACAGGGATGTGTAGCGTCACCGAAGCTGTTTAATCTGTTCATGGACAATTGCTTGACAGATTTAAAAGAGAATGAAAGTTGAGATGAAGGTTGAGATGAATGAGTTACTCGTCAAATGTTTTCTCTATACTGACGACTAAGTACTACTTGCGTCTTCGGCCGAGGAGTTGCAGGAGATGGTAACTGCTATGAGTGGATCTTATGCTAGAAAGGAAATGAACATGAATGTAAAGAAGACGAAAGTAATGGTGTTTGAAACAGATGAGGCAGTGATAGACTGCAATATCGTGATAGTGAAGAACAAATTGAACAGGTGAAAGAGTTTATGTATCTGGGTTCAAGCTAGAGATGGAATGTGTGAGAGTGATAACGAAAGAAGAATGAATGCAGGAAACATTGTGAATGGAGCTTTGCACCTCCTTTAGTAACAGTCTGAAGGTGTCTCACAAGTCTCGTTTGGCTGTGCATGAGGGGTTGTTGGTTCCGACATTCATGTACGGAAGTGAAAGTTGGGTATGGCAGAAGAAACATGAAAGCAGAATAAATGCAGTTGAGATGAGAGCGTTAAGAAGTATGATAGGAGTTAAAGTGAGTGAAAGGATAAGAAATAGTGGGATAAGTAAACGTTGTGGTCTGAAAGAAGATGTAGTGACAAAAATTGAGAAAGGTATGTTGAGATGGTTTGGCCATGTCGAGAGAATGAATGTAGAACGATTGACGAAAAAGGTGTATAGGCGAGTGTGAATGAAAATGTTGGAAGGGATAGGTCTAGACGGACGTTTCTAGATCAAATCAGGGACGTCTTAAAAAAAGGCCAGGTCAGGAGTACCCTAAACTGAAGAGCATGTATGAAGGGAATAATGTAAGTGTACGAAGCGAAAAAAGTATATAACGATCACAGCAAGTGGGAGGAAGTAGTCTCTGCCTACTTCTACGGGAAAGAGGTGTGATTATATCTAGTCAGGTCATAAATTCTGTCACATGTTTATATAAAATAATTGAAACAAGTTTATTCATTATGTAACCGTTTATATACCAAAATGAACTTAACAAAACATAGATTCTTATGACACTAAAGTTTATTCAAAATGACCTACGTGATTTTGAATACAGGCCTTCAATCTGCGCGGCCAGTCGTCTATCGCAGCACGAACGAGGTCCATGTCAATATCGGCGGCTGCCTTAATCAAGGATGTCTTGAGTGACTCTGAATTGGGATATTTTTCCCGCGTACCGCTTCAAACAAGCGCGGTATCTCTTCAGTCTCAGGTCCATTAGACGTGCATTCAAACGATGTCCTGTTTTTTTTTCGATATGCCCGAATCCCTAAGTCTTCATTTAACACCCTTTTCACCGTGGTTCTGCTTAACCCCATCTGAAAGGCCAACAGTTTCTGCTTACGTTTGGGATTTCTTTGAATTCACGACTTCACAGCTTTTATTACTGCTGGAGTCCTAACAGACCGAGGGCGATCACTTCTTGACCTGTCATCTAGACTAGAGTCTTCATTGTATCGCTTGATGGTACGATAAACGAATCTTTTGATTATATTCAAATTTTTCAGAATTGTCAAAATTTTGAATAGGCCCGTAACCGCAACGATGCAACGCAATAACTGCAACAGTGGTAGAGCTAAGCGGTAGCTTTTGCTGTCGCACGGATGGGCCAGCTCGAACCGGGTGGTACCACGACATCACAGAATACCAGCGTGAAGTAGAGGTTTACCTCTGCGTTGCGCTTGGTGAGTGCAGGTGGCCGGAGGCCCAATTCTTCCCCCCCCCCCCCCATCAACAAGACTACCCCAGGAGGGTACCAGCATCCCTGGAGAATCCCTCGTTGAGCATCCACGACCAAACTACTCCACTCCTGGGCGTGGGTGCTCAGGCTGCCCCGTGTATTCTGAGGGGGGCAAAATTCCGCTCAAGACAAAACCTGCTCGGGGCAAGCGGAGCAAGAAGACAAAGGCAACCCCTGCAACGCTTACCGTGGATTTTTACAATATCAGGGGACTTCATTCAAACCTTAACGCCGTCCACTACCATCTGGAGATAGCTAAGCCGGCCTTGCTCTTTCTAACCGAGACACAGGTGTCCTCTCCGGCTGATACTTCGTATCTCTCCTACTAGGGGTACAAATAAGAACACTCGTTTGTGCCCCGGGCTGGAGTTTGCGTGTATGTCAGAGACGACATCTGTTTTCGACGCCTCGGCAGTCTTGAAGGTACGGACCTGTCCATCCTATGGCTGCGCGTAGACAGCGACGACCATCCCCGCGTCTACGGGTGCCTCTATAGGTCCCATAGCGGTAATGCCGACACAGACCGACTCATCGACTACGTCCAAATGGCTGCAGATACCGTGCTACAACAGGTCCCATCCGCAGAGATCGTGATACTCGGTGATTTCAACGCCCACCACGCTGAATGGCTTGGTTCTCGTTTAACCGATCATGCGGGTAGATCTGTCTATGACTTTGCTTTGGCATATGGTCTAACACAACTGGTTACTTCGCCTACGCGGATCCCAGATGTGGAAGACCATGTACTTTCCCTGTTGGACTTTATGCTGACCTCTCATCCGGACGGATATCAGGTCTCCGTCGATGCCCCTCTGGGCTCTTCGGACCATTGTCTGATCCGGAATACGGTGCCACTCACGCTCCAATCGCAGTTGCGATCTACAGCTTGCCGCCGTGTTTGGCACTATAGGTCAGCCGATTGGGACGGGATGCGGTCTTTTTTTGCATCCTACCCTTGAGGGCGGGTTTGCTTCTCGCCGGAAGATCCAAGCGTTGTTGCCGATTCTGTTGCTGATGTGGTACTTCAGGGTATGGAACTTTTTATTCGTTCCTCTGTGGTGCCCATCGGAGGCAGATCCCAGTTATGGTTTAGTCGCTCCTACAAAATAGCATCACGCTATAAGCAGGAGTGCTACCAGGCCTGGGCTGACGCATCAACGTCTCGGGATGTAAACACCAGTGTACTTAAAAAGAAGTATAATTCCGCCTCCAGGTCCTTCAAAAGCGTCATTGCCAAGGCAAGGTCTGAGCACATCAGCAGAATTGGCGAGAAGCTAGTTCGCCTTCCTTCGGGAACCCGTGCATTCTGGTCTCTCGCCAAGGCTGTCCAAGGGAACTTCTGTCAGCCATCTCTTCAATCTCTGCACAGAGAGGACGACTCACTGGCCCATGCCGCAAAGAAGAAAGCCGATCTGTTGAGCTCTCTTTTTGCGTCCAACTCGACTCTAGATGACGGCGGGAACACACCGCCGACCATCCCGCGATGTGAGTGCTCCATGCCGGATGTGCGATTTACACAGCGCTCGGTCCGCAAAGCACTCTTCTCCCTAAACGTCAGCAAGTCGAGTGGGCCCGATGGAGTCCCTCCCATTGTGCTGAAGACGTATGCTGTGGAGTTGGCACCGGTTTTAACGCGTCTTTTCCGGTACTCCTACTCCCAAGGCGTAGTCCCGAACACATGGAAGACAGCTTTGGTGCACCCGACCCCTAAAAAAGGCGACCGCTCAGACCCGTCCAACTACAGGCCTATCGCCATCACCTCCTTGTTCTCCAAAATAATGGAAGCCGTTATAAACTGCCAGCTCATGAGGTACCTTGAGGATCACCAGCTGATTAGTGACCGCCAGTACGGTCTTCGTCGGGGTCGATCAACTGGTGATCTTCTACTCTACTTAACTCATAGATGGGCGGAGGCAGTAGAGTCCAAGGGGGAGGCATTAGCCGTTAGTTTGGACGTAGCGAAGGCCTTTGATCGGGTCTGGCACAAAGCGCTTCTTTCGAAGCTTCCTTCCTATGGGCTTCCCGAGAAATTGTGCAAATGGATCACCAGTTTTCTTGCTGATCGGAGCATCAAGGTTGTAGTAGACGGTGCATGCTCTGATCTCAAGCCTATCAACGCTGGTGTTCCACAAGGCTGCGTGCTATCACCAACGCTGTTTCTCCTGCATATCAGTGATATGTTGATAACTGGTAGCATTCATAGACAGCACTGGTGATGCCTTATATACTGGCCGTGCCAATATTTCTGGGGAAAACGTCGCCGAGTACCGGGACAAACTTGTGTCTGAAGTCTACTCTTTGCTTAACAAAGTCTCGGATTGGGGCCGACTAAATCTAGTCCAGTTCAATCCTCAGAAGACACAAGTTTGCGCGTTTACCGCTAAAAAGAACCCCTTTGTCGTATCTCCTCAGTTTCAAGGCACTCCCCTTACTGCCTCAACCAGTATCGGAATCCTTGGCGTCGACATAGCGAATAGTGTGCAGTTTCGTAGTCACTTGGAAGGGAAGGCCAAATTGGCCTCTAAAAAGCATGGCGTGCTCAGCAGAGCGAGACAAAATTTCATGCCGGCACATCGCTTGCAACTTTACAAAGCGCAAGTTCGGCCCCACATGGAATACTGTTCTCATCTCTGGGCCGGGGCACCCCAGTGCCAGCTCCTTTCACTTGACCGCATCCAGCGCAGAGCGGTTCGAATCGTCGACGACCGAGTTCTTTCTGATCGGCTCGATACACTGGCACTGCGTAGATATGTTGCATTCCTTAGCGTATTTTATCGCATTTATCACGGGGAGTGCTCTGAGGAATTGTTCGGACTAATTCCAGCCGCTCAATTTCACCATCGCACATCGCGACAAAACTTACGTTACCATCCATACCATCTGGATGATTGGCGGTCCACCACTGTACGATTTAGAAGAAGTTTTCTCCCTCGCACGACTTCCTTGTGGAATCAATTTCCACCAGCGAATTTTCCGGACCGATACGACTTAGGAACCTTCAAGAAAAGAGCTTACACCTTTCTAAAAGGTCGGCAACGCATCTGCAATTCACCTGGCGTTGCGGTTGTTCATGGGCGGCGGTAGTCACTTACCATCAGGTGAGCCGTATGGTCGTTTGCCCCCTATTCTATAAAAAAAAACACGGTCTTCTTTAAGCGTCCACTCCATATTTAAAAATGAGTAAAATTCTAAAAAGTATACAGTTTTATTTTTATGAACAATTCAAAATTCGAATTCAATAAACTTTTTTGTGGCCAGCATTCTAAAAGAAAAGGTTTTACTGTGTGACAATACTTATGACCTGACTGTGTATGTATATGTATGAAAATCTTGAGAGCTATTTGAATTTTATCTGTTATGTCAAAAAGTTATTTCGTAAAAGTGTTTAGAGCGCAAACGGCTTAAATTGACGGCACAGTGGCGCCGTGGCTTAGCGATGAGTTGCAGTTGACCATTTTCGACGGTCTTTTCTAACTTTCCGCCACACGAAACGTTCTGCCACAAATTTGGGGGTAGCGTTAACGCCTGGATGACTGAGCGAATGTAAAGTATCAAAAACTTGTTTTCGGAAAAACTGATTACCAATATCCGGGAAGTCGGTGTACTGACTTCGCAGTACAAATGGGGTTCGACTCCCGGGTATAGTAAGTTTTTCTAGGCGTAGTGAAGAGCCTTCTTTTATGAGATTTTCAAGCTCAGGGTCAGAAGCTTGGCTTTTAGCTAATGCTTCTAAGTTAATAGGCGCCTCCAATTCCTCTACAGGGGAAATTGTATCGGCAACAACGTTGTTCTTACCGGAAATATGTCTGATATCAGTAGTAAACTGGGCTATATAATCTAAGTGCCTATACTGCCTAGGCGAACAGTTTCTTCTTACATGAAATGCGAACTGATTGGCTTGTGGTCAGTATATACTGTGAAATGTCTTGCTTCTAACATGTGGCAAAGAAGTGCTTAGCTTTCGGGAGAAAATTGCTAGGGGATGCCATGCGTCATCTTTTAACTGCTGTAGGACAGCCGCAATTGCTTTATCCGAAGTATCAGTGTCTATAGCCAATTTTGCTTGGCAACCTGGATATGCTAATAACGCAGCCTCAGAAAGGCTTTCTTTGCATGTTTTAAATGCACTTAAAGACTCACCAGATAATATAATAGGCGGGTTATTCTTGATTACGCCCATCAACAAGGCGTTAAGCGGTGCTTGTATTTCTGCAGCACGTGGTAGAAATCACCTATAAAAATTTACCATGCCCAGAAATCGTCGAAGTTGACGAACATTGGTTAACAATGGCAAGTTTTTAGTGGCTTCAACTTTAGTGTCTAGTGGTTTGGTGCCTGATGCCGAGATGTGATATCCCAAAAAGGCTACTTCTTGAGAACTAAACTTAATTAGCATACTCTTTTATTTTCTAAAAAAATACACGCAAATGCTGTTCATGTTGTGCCCCTTCCTTTGAAAATATTAAAAAATCATCCAAATAACAATAGCAGAAATCGAGTCCCCTATTTTATCCACAAACCTCTGGATTGTTTGTGCAGCATTCTGTAAACTGTAACCCATGAATGGGAACTCAAAGAGTCCAAAACGCGTTGTTATTGCAGTTTTTGGTACATGTTCAGGATTAACTGGTATTTGGTTTTACGCCTTGACTAAGTCCAATGTACCAAACATTTTGCAACCAGATATACTATGTGCAAAGTCCTGAATTTGCCTGATCGGATGTCTGTCAGGCACTGTTCGAGCATTAAGCATTCTGTAGTCCTCGCACGGACGCCAACCATTATCTTTTTTTGGAACAATATGGAGTTGCGAAGACCAAGAACTTTCAGAAGGCCTAGCTATCTTATTATCCAGCATGGATTGGAACTTTTGTTAGGCTATTTTAAGTTTATCTGTAGCGAGGCGACTAGGTTAATAAGAAACTGGAGATCCTGGTGTCGTACGTATATGGTGAACTGTGTTATGTTGCATAGTGTGGCGTATACCAGCTGGTCGGGTAATTTTTTGAAAATTCTGTTGAAATTTTGTGGTATTTTGTGTCACTAGTTAAAATCTTTATTGATGAAATATTATTGAATAAAACTACTTTTACGGATTTTATCGCGTTTAATAAACTTGTTTTTCTTACTTTTATAAATTCCCGACGTTTCGGATGCTTTTCCGCACCCAAAGTCACAGAGGAATGAGATTTATTTAATGTATAGTGTTCGCGTAAATAAAATATCATCATGAAACAATTCAAAAATCATGATGAAACATTAGTTAATTTTACTTGTGAGGCGGTGGCTACTATTGATGTTGTACTATCAGTAATACGCTTGTTACGATAATCCACAATTTTACTATAATAGTTTAAAAAATCAACACCAATAATGAGCTTTCTTACAACTGCAACTACAAAATGCCACTTGAATATATACATATACGTATGCAAAAATCTTAGTTTAAATGAACATAACCATAAGTGTCTATATGAGAACCGTTAGCTGCACTTAGCTGGTATGTAGTCCGAGCACAACGTTCACGTAGCAATGACCGAGGGAAGACGCAGAGGTCGCTTCCTGTATCGACCAGAAACTGAGTCTTCGAGATGCGGTCGGTTACGAATAGACGAACAGTTGAGTAGGGACAATCGTCGGTCAACATCACCGATTGCCCTTGGAGTTTTCCGACCGATAGTCGCATGGACGCACACATTTATCTGCCTTTTTGCCTTATTTGGAGTGGTACCAGCGCAAAGGGAATTTTCTGTAGCTGGACTGAGACCTTGATGAAGAGCGATCTTTACAAGTATCTCGTTCAGAGCGTGATCGTGGTCTGCTTCTTATGTGCATTAGAGTAAGCGTTTCCACTTCATTTCTAAGCGCTGGAACTTCTTTCGCAAAGTCGTTGTACACCGGTTCAATAAGAAAATGACTTTTTGATGCCACCTGAGGCGATGATGGTACCAAGTCGTGAATCCTATCGGCTACGTCCGCTAGTGTCTCGATGAATGTATGCGGTTGGCCTGCTAAAAATGTTTTGATGGCAGATGGAAGACGGCTGATCCAAATGGTTTTCATAAAATCATCTGAGACCTGTATGCCAGCAAGGCCTTGTAGGTGACGTAGAGACTGTGATGGTTTTCTCTACAACATTTCTTCATGGATTAATAATGGTGTGAGTTTTTTCTCTTTGGACGCACTCAGCCGCTTAATTAGCTATATATATATATATATATATATATATATATATATATATATATATATAAGTAGTTTTTGGGTTAATTATTATGTCTTTTACCCACTGAGTACTGGTTATCCAGCTGACCAATAACGTAATTGAATTTAGTTGCATCACTTGTAATGCCGGATATATTAAATTGACCTTCCAACTGGGCAAACCATATCTATGTCTCCTCCGGCCAAAATGGTGGTACACAAACTCCGACCTTGCATAGATCTAACGTAGGTTCAATTTGCGGCGTCTCTGTAGTTGTTGAGCAAACCTGGGCGCGGTTACCTGCAAACGTTCTAGCATCTTCGAACTTGTTCTCGACGTTGCTCATTTTTGTATTTAATGTGGGTCACCAATGTTGCGGGTGCTAAGTCTGTTGTTGTGTGTACAGTAACGGGCATACAGATAAATAATAGTTCTGTACTTATTACACCAACACATGTATTGACAGAAATATAAAGTCACACCAAAAACTATATCATCAAAAGGAGAATTCAACACTTACACGAAGAAACAAGCTTATAGAAATAAAGAAAGAAGGAGAGAAGCTTAAGAGATAATAAGTAAAAGAATTCGGTACACACGTTAATATTTTAAAAGCAAGCGTCCGTAAGCTAAAGCGACAATCTCTTTCCGTCGTAGTACGTAACCGACTGATCAAGGTTCAAGAAGGCGTTACGCTCCCACCACCCGCCTATAGCCGTTGCCGCACGAGATTACCTTATAGGGTAATGAATCGATGACACCAACGGGATCGAACCTATGAACGTCGGCCGACTAGTAATTATGGTGTTATGTTAGAAGTACAAAATGTACTTTGTTAAATGCGCGCGCGCGTGTGTGTGTGTGTGTGTATGTGTTTGTGTGTGAGTATGTATGTTTGTGTTATATATTATGTGTGAGTTCCAAGTTCACCACAGTTGTAATTGTATTTTTAAATACGCCATTATTTCTGTCAGTTTTGAAAATGTTTATGGATCAGCGTACGCGCCGACGCTATATTCGTGTTGGTTGAGGTCAGCAATGCTCGGCAGCTGTCCGGGCGGCTTCGTTTTTACCGGCCAGCCAGTCGGCCATTTTTTTTTAAATTTTGTTTATTATGACGCTCCTAAACCCGCTTAAAATATGAAGGAAAATTTGGAATCATAATTCCTGTCGTAGTTATCAACTTAGTAGCGAGCGTATCATTAAAGAAGTAAATAGTAGGCAAAAACTCCGTACATTGACATGTACACACACCAACGCGCATTGTTGTTGCCCATAAATAACATTCAATTTCAGATATTTTCAAGTAAATGTAGAAATCTCATTTATGCGTATTTTAAAAAAACTACAAAACGTGTAAATCAATATTTATATTTTTAATTATTAAATTTGGCTAGTCTTTGAAAAATAACCGGTATAATCCTATAAAATCCCAGCGCAACTTGTCTATCTCTTCTTCCAGCTCCAGTATCTTCTTATCACCCTCTTCCCCGCCGTTACTATGTTCGCCACCGTAGCCAGAAATAGCGGAACCGATGGGAACTGCGGGCCGTCTCTTTGTACCTTTCTTCATAACTTTGGCGATTTTATAAAAAAAAAACAAATCGATAACGATTTTTAAGATCTGAAAGACTTAAGGTCGTAAAATAATGTGATCTTAGAAATAAAAACTACATTTTATTATTATTATTCTTTCTTTACTATTATTTATTTTATGCCTCTATATACTTTATTTGTGTTTTAATTTATGCATAAGAATAATTAGTTTTGCAAACTATTAAGGATTATTATTTATTTCGTTATGATTACTTAGTAAGCTGAAAATGGCAACGTACATTTATTAAAAATAGCATATATAATACGAAATTAAGTTTATTTTTATTTACACATAAAACCACTTTGTTTTTCTTGATCATTGTTATGTAAATGAGACTTGGATTTAAAATTAACATAATTTTCTTTTTACGCAGGTGTTTATTGTTTTCCTTATTTTTAGGAGTTAAAATATTTATAAATCAATTTTAACTTTTAAAAATTTTAATAAATTCAAAAATAATATTTAACTTACAATGAAAGAAGCGCACTTCCAACAACTAATAAGAATAAAATACTTAATACTTAAATAAAATGTAAAAAAATTATAGTACCGACTTCAAAATAATTAAGTGAAAATTATTTCATTATTTTTAATTAATTCCAATGTGCTTTTTATTTTCATTTTAAATTTAATTTTTTACTATCTTTACTTACGCAAAGTAGACGGACATGTCCAGATTCATTAAATGGTGACGGTTCTGTTGTAAGAATGTTCATGATATTATGCCAACGGATAAACATATTATACTCGTATCATTCATCACCATCCTTAACATCATAAGTGCTATTGTTGTTGTATCTGAGTAATAATTACCATTACTTTAATAACTAAAAAAAAACTATATGCGAGGCCTATGTTCAGCAGTGATCTTTAAAAGTCTGCAATGAAAATTTTAAAAAATATCGTTTTGATTTTCCTTAACCGGCTCTGTCGCTTTAATAAATCAAAGTGACAATGGAATAAAACTAACAGGAGAACATAACGTGAACAGAGATGTGTCGAGATCTGTGGCAAATGTTATAAAAACAATAAATTAAATTATGAATTTTACTAGCTCTACCCGTGACTCCGTTCGCATTACTATGATCTTTTCCTATAGTATTTTTTTAGTAAATTAAATGGTAATTAAATAATTTTAAAATAAGCTAAATTGCTATCGGCCCAATTTTAATTTTATAAACTACACAACTGTTCCAATTCTATAAGTATTGTATGATTCTGTTTTATTATTGCTTATTCTTTTATATAATATATGTACGTCTACTCTAGAGAAGTATATGCATTTTTTATGATTGTAATATGTCATTTAATTGTAAAAACTAATTAAATGCGTGGAAGACTCCAGCAACGAGTGTTACGAAAATAATATATTAAAAGTCGTTATCTACAACGTAGATGCACTAAGAAAATATGAAGAACCAACTTAGTGAGGTCCTTGGATCACAATCTTCAATGATAAGGAACGAACAATAATAATTTTTCACAGTGGTAGAGCCACGCGGCAGCTTTTGCTGTCGCACGGATGGGCCGGCTCAAACCGGGTTGGTACCACGACCTCACTGAATACCAGCGTGAAGTAGAGGTTTACCTCTGCGTTTCGCTTGGTGAGTGCAGGTGGCCGGAGGCCCTTTTTACTGGAAATGAGGCATTCCATCTTAGTCCTCACGGGTGACAACGCATCTGCATTTTGATTCGCAAACGAAGATAGATGACCACTTACCATCAGGTGGACTGCGTGCTCGTTTGTCACCCTTATCCTATAAAAAAAAACCTTTGGACAGTAAAAGTTTACCAACCAATGCTACAGACTCGAGCAATTCGACCTCAATATCGTATTTTAGGACACCAAAACCCCAGTACATCAACATTTCATATGGATTGACATCATGTTACACCCTGATGGCAGTGAAAGTCCCATCCAAATCAGTTCAAAGGTTTTTGCGTGATATGTGTTCAGACAGACAGAGAGACAAGGTTTGCAAAAATATTGTTTTGGCATCTGTATCGATCATATAGTAAACCCCAATTGAAATATCAAAAAAACAATCAATATACAGAAATCGTCGGGTTAGAATTTTATTATAGTATAGCTAGATAGATATATTACGAGTATTATACTCGTAGTAAAGATTCTGAACCTTCTCTGCAAATTCTTAGGGTTATTGCAAAATAACCCTGTATAACGGAAAATGATCATGTTGCTTGATTTTTTATAAGTTAAGTTAGCCAATTTTTATTTGTTTAAAAGTAAACATTTTATTACGTTACCTCTGTGTTTCGCATGGTGAGTGCTGGTGGCCGGAGGCCCTTTTTACTGGAAATGAGGCATTCCATCTTAGTCCTCACGGGTGACAACGCATCTACATTTTGATTTGTAATAGAGGATAGATGTAGATGTCTATGGGCCGCAGCAACCACTTACCATCAGGTTGACTGTGTGCTCGTTTGTCACCCTTATCCTATAAAAAAAAATTACTCTGAGGTTTTTGGGTCTCATAGTTATTCGACAAATAAATATATAGGAAAAAAATATTTCGAATCCTACATGCTGGCCATTCCTGTGATATTTTCCAGTTATTCATTATATTGTATTAAGTCCTTTCTAGAGATTGACTCATAAAGGGGATTTTTGCTATATTTGCCGCGTTTGGCAGGCAGGTTCTCAACCGCAATGTTTATTTTCTAGTTGTAATTGAAACAACGCTGCTGTCATTTCCTGATTTGTTTCACTCTGACTTACACACTGACACTTACGACATGTGATATTAATATTAAATATAAAACAGCGAATTACTTTCACTATAGAATGGTTGGGAATTAAATGGTTTCCTAAAATCAGACCTGTGGGAATCTCATCGTCTATAGCGTTTTTTGAGAAGCAACAAATTTTAGCCAAGTACAATTTTAAAGGATTTTTATTAAAAAAATACCAGTAAACAGTGACTAACTTTTATAAAGGTTTAAAACTACATCTATAACTAAATATAATATTTAATAGTGAATATGAGCAGGAAGGCGATGGATATAGGTGGCGCAGGACCGTGCTTAATGGCGTTCCGTTGGGGAAACTTATGTATGTTCAGCAGCAGACATGTGATGGGCTATAATGGTGATGGTGATGGTGATTGCAATAAGGACGATGGTTGTGATACTTATAGCAATTATAAATCGATTATTGTATATAAAATATTACATTTCAATTATACAGTTTAAGACTGTCTGATATGAAATTTCATCAACGATGCTTTTAAAGAAAACAAACCTTTTATGAAAGTAGTTTAATCATAATTTTCAATAAATCTTCAGTTAATAACATAATATACATTTATAAACTAGATTCATAATCGTAAAAAATGCCTAAAATAAAGCACGTTCTGAAAGTAATACAAAATTTAAAAAAAAACATGTGTGCAGTTCACACGCGGCAGAAGTGAAAATTTCAAATGTAATTAAATATAAAACAAAAAAAATTCACAGCAAATGATTTACTTAATTTAATAATTTTCTAGTGTGGCATAAAATATAACAAAAAGTTTAATTTTATAGCAAATAAGTGTAACAATATTTAGACATGTAGAGCCTAAATAAAAAAATAAAAATTTCTTTCGACTAAAATTGCTTTGTAATAGCGACGTCTTTAAAGTTAATAATAGTAGAAGAAGTACGTAAATAAATTTAAATAAAGTTAGGTAAATAATATGTATTCTCGATTGTTTGCATAACATTATATACGATTTGTTTAATCAGATATCATGGGTCCCCTGAGTGTTCTGAATCTTTAACACATTTTGCTCACTGTATATTTTTCAAATCTATGTATTTAAATGCGAATAAAAAAGGGTGTTTAAGCGATGGTAGCCAAAGTTGCCTCACCTGTATTCTTCGATTGATCCCCGCCGGCAACAACGAAGCTTTTAAATATATTTTTTGCTGAAAATGAAATGCAATGAAAAGGAATATTGTGAAATTTTCTGTTGTTTAAAAAATGTTTCAAGGTTACGTAGTATCCAAAAACGCGCTGGAGTTGCACGGTGGATTCTATTTTTGTATTTATATTGTATATCTTTGTATATATATGTATTGGGAGATGAGTGGTTTGCTTCCGTAGGCTTCGACCACCTAACCCTTTTTTTTTTCGTGGGGAAATCCTCATGTATACCTCCGGCTGCGGGGGCAACCGGATAGTTATGCCGGACTCTTACCGCTTAATACCCCACGGTGCCTCCTCGCACGCGCGCGCGGGGCCGCGGGAATCCAAATTCTTCCGCAGCCCCACACTAGTACTGGCCCGGTCTGGCCATGGGGCCAGGAAAATCGAGCGCTTAGTAGCGCCCGCTTTCCCGACCCCAGCGGCGGATCTGGTCTCGGGTTCCGCCGCCTACCAAGTTTCGGCCGCGGAGGGTAGGGAGAGTGGCGCCACCCAATACCGACACTCCCCTCCCCCCGCGGCCCCACCACCACCGCATCAACGGTGCGGCCCCGTCTGAGTCGCGGAGGATAGGGCGAGCGGCGCATCGCCATACCAGCACTCCTCTTCCTCCGCGACTCCACCTCGGCTGCAGCGGTAGAGGGAGCGGACACCCCTCTCACCGCAGCCCACCAACACACATCCGAAGTGGGCTCGCCAAGCCCACTCGGAGTGGCCACCTCGGGCCAGCTAAGGGGTTCCGCTTTGTTCACCGCGGTTGACCAAACCACGGCTAATAAGCCCCCCCGCCACGACAAGGCGGGATCCCGTTCGGGGGGGGGACCACCTAACCCTAGGTCTAGCGGCGTGAAATCTACCACCCCTTAGTTCGCACCATGAGCCAACTATTAAAATAAATGGCCCCGAGTTCCCAGCGCCTCTTTAATGGCGCAATGGCAAGAGGTTCAACACCCGTCACGTTCTTTTTCCCGAAGGGGTGAAAAGTGGATTACGTAGGCCTATCTGGCTACGCTGAATGTATGTGAAGCAACGAATGATAAGACGGATGAAGTATGCGACATGATATTTTTTTTTTATTTAAAGTATGTTTAACATTACATATTATGTACAGGAACCAAAAGACGGACTTAATGCTAAAAGCATTCTCTGACAGTCAACTTTAGGGCAGTGATAGAACTACGAAGGTGGTTACAAATAAACATACATACACACATACATATACATATTATATATACATCCACATATATATATATATATATATATATATATATATATATATATATATATATATATATATAGACAAGTATATATAATTTATCAATATACACAAGCATATATAATTTATATGTTAAATTAAAATATAATATAAAGAATTAAGAGAAATAGAAATTCCGAAAGAAGTGAAGAGAGGTAGGGAGATTAGTGTAGATGAAATAATAGAAGCAATGAAAAGCATAAAAGCAGGTAAAGCAGCCGGATATGATACAGTATCACTCAAAATGCTTAGGGCAGGTGAGAGAGTAGTGGCAGACCTGTTGCACACCTTGTTTAATTTATGTTGGGAACTGAAGCGGGTACCGGAAGACTAGTGCAAAGCTGTTATAGTCCCAATATGTAAGGGAAAAGTGCCACTGCATAGTCATAAAAGCTACCGTAGTATCAGCCTGCTTAGCATTGTAAGTAAATTATATGCTATGGTGTTAATTGAAAGAGTTAAGAAACTGATGGAAAAATTTGGGATGTGAAAACTGGATTTATAAAGGATATGGTGTGTACGGATCAAGTCTTTTCCATGCGCATGATTGATGAGATGTTTTTCGCCAAATCTCCCGATATAGTGACGATCTGATAAGACATACACGAAGTCGATGGATGCAGGTGGCTCAGGACCGTGTTTTGTGGCATTCCTTGGGAAAGGCCTATGTTCAGCAGTGGACTTGTGAAGGACTGTAATGATAAATGATGAAAGCACTTCTTATAATAGAAGGAAGGACAGATTTTCTATAATCGGAGTAAAGCGGTTATAAATTAGCTGTTAAAGTTATCTATATATTAAAATAAAATTTAAGTTTCTATCTGTAATTTCCAAAAAAGCTCGGGGAGTTATTTATATTATGCTGTTCAGACATTAAGAAATATTTTAACGTGTTTGTGTTTATCTGCTTGTCTTTCTATCTGTCCGGGATTATATTGGATATAAATATCGCTGCAAGGAGTTATGTAAACTATATTAACCATAAAAATTTGAAAATTTACATTTTGTAAAATCGTTAAATTAATAAATTATATAATTCCTCATAAACTCCATGAGATTATGTCTCTTAATTGTTCCAATTCTCTATTATATACGAAGCTACTTTTTGCTATAAGTGAACTAGGAAGACGAAGTCTCCGGTAAAAGCTAGTAAATAAATAATGGCAAGTGAGTAGGCGTATTTTAGTGGAGGGCTCTTGCTTTTCTTTTTAATTTAAAGAGAACGTCTTATTGTTTGCACTTTAAACATACTGGTGCTATTTAAAAAAGACCCTGTAACTTAACTCTGCGGCAATTTTTCCTTTATCTGTGCTATAATACGTTGCTTCGTACCAAATTTTAAGATTCTGAGTTCACGAGAAGTACCCTGTAGATTTTGATTCCCTTGCGAATGTCGAAAATTTGCGGCATAAACGGCTGTATCTTTTGATTGCGTTGGTTTAGAAGTTTGATTTTTTCACAGCTCTAAGGGATAGTAAATTTGAGGATTTGATGTGAATTTGAGCTTGATACCTTCACGCGTTCCTGAGAAAAAGGGTACCTTGACAGACAGACAGGCAGACGGACAACAAAGTGATCCTATAAGGGTTCCGTTTTTTCCTTTTGAGGTACGGAACCCTAAAAAAAGATTAGCTAAAGAAAAACACACAACCCCCCCCCCCTTTGCATCAGAGTAAACGAATAAAAATAAGGCAATGTAACTTAAACCTATGTGATATTGTGTTGTAGAATAAAGTTACAGCTTATATATATCTCACAGCTAGGCTCAGGCGTGCACTTATTTCTGAGAGGGTTTTAGTCCGCCGTGATGCCTCAACGCATTTTAGTGGATTTCATGTGTTCAAATATTTTAATATCTCAGATATTCAGGGTTCTTACTTTCCTTTACAGATGAGCACGTTAAAAATCATCACGAAATTGCAATTAACATTTTCATTGGTGCTGTCTGGGATCGGACGTAGGTTGCTAGCTTATTGTATACACAGCAAGCGCTTAGACACTAAGTTAGTATTGTGTTGTAAGTTCCACTTCAATTTGGATATCATGGTTAATTATATTGTGTATTCTAATGGTTCAACCTCTATGTAACACTATGGTAGTGATAGTATCCATCTTGTTCGTTGGTTTTCCTTGATTTGCGTTTAGACAGAAAGACATACATCGCTATCATTTTCTTTTTATTTTGTCATCTCTGTCTGCAATAAAGTATAAAATTAAAATTCGTCGATTAAATTTGTTCTCTCAAAGTAAAGATATGCAACTCCATTAGCCTAAAACGCTATCTTTTTTTCTCCACAATTTTTAAAGTAACTTGTCAAGTAAGGAGTGAAAATCAAATTTTTATTCATTAATTATTAGCTTTCAAAATTGATGAATATTTTTTATTTACAATATTAAAAATATTTTAAAAAAGGTTTTTTATTCGAGGATATTTGGGTGACAAAGCAGTTTTCTTTATTGCTATTATACTAAAAAAAAATATTAAATTGAGATTTGCAGCATTTCGTAATAAGTAATTAAATTTTCGCAAATTATCAACGATTAACGTTCATTCAATCCTTAATTAAGTGCCTGGGGATGGCGAGTGGACATGCCATGACATTAACGACGTTAAGGGCCATCTGTTAGCTTGAGCCCCTTGATACCAGTTCATATGTGATATTGATATGATCGCCTTTAATTACAAGCACTTCTAATGATCATGTTAGCACGTTAGTTGAACCAGTAATCAACTTATATTCAAGATCACTTCACTGATATAAGAAGTGAATTGCCCCACATATTATTATATCTTGCATTTGGTTGCTTCGAGAAAGGTTTTAAGCCGTCGCTCTGTATTAACAAAATCAATCGATGATTGATGGGTACAGTAACAGAACTTAAATTAATAATCCCTGCAGCATAAGAGGATGGAACCTCAAAACTGCTTAATGTCCAAATACGCTGGTGATGTTTACATATGAAAAGTATTTTAAGATGAAGGTCCTCATCCTAAATCAATTAAAGTTTGATGGGGATTTTCCTACCAAGGAGTAACGCATCTTAATTTTTGTGGAAAAGGCCTATAGACTTCTTGAAATATATGGGCGGGAATTTTCATACAAAAGCATAAAACCTTGACCAATTCTCAAACCGTGTGGTTGGGCAGCACTTCATTATGGTATTTTACAGAAGTTAAATCGCCGTATACCCAAACGGGGTCCATGCTTTCACCAAGGCGTATTTGCGCCCAAGCCGTGATTACTCAAACTTGATGAGTTCTGCAACATCTGATAATAGCACCGTAGACCATTGACGATGGTTCCAAGCTGAATGTTTGTTTATTGCACCTGCGGCAACTTGATTACTGGTGGCTTAAAAAATATAAAGTGTCTAAGAAACTAATAGTCTACCTATTGGTAAGTGCATACTGCAGCCCTTGGTCACCTGCAACCATCTTCAACATAGAAGGCGTCAGATGCGTTGTCTCCTTGTAATTATACTGACTTATCCTTACCGGAACACAGCAGTGTTAGCACTGCTATTCGGCGGCAAATATAGGTAAGAAGGACCTACCTAAACGGCCTCCTAAATAGAAAAAGAGTCCTACCACCTAGTGATACTGCTTTCCTTTGTCCCATGTGCCATCGTTAAAAGAACGGGTTTGAAATGCGATTTTATGAATTAAATAGATACCTTTGGGCACCTACTTACCCCAGTAGTAATTAAAAAGTAAAGTTATTTTGCTGCTTAGGCGCCATGACACTTGGGATACTATCGTTAGCGACTATCTGCTAGATTAAGCTGTCGTTACTGCATCGAAGTTTATAAACAATTTTTTTAAAGGCTCCGTGGCGCAGTGGCTTGGCTATGAGTTGCTGTGCTGAGGGCCGCAGGTTCGAATCCCGCACGGAACAAATATTTTTATGGCCAACAAGTAATTGTTCCGGGTCTGGATGTTTGTTCTTGTGCAATTTGTGTTTGTAAACTGCCTCCACGATACAGGAGAAAATCCTAGTGTGGTGGTAACGTTTTTTTTTTTAAAAGGGCAATTACTTAACCATACTTAACCTTGGCATTAATATTTGCACGTGAAATAAAATAATATTTTTTTTATTTCATACCAAATGGATCGCAGTGCCACTGATCTTATTCCTTGTAAAACACCTTATAACCTGTCGATCACCAAAACAGCTAATTTGATTTGATTCAATTTTATTTTATTTGATGGAAATAATACAACTATACCAGTTTATTACCATAGAAAAAATCTAAGTGACTCTGAATCTTTTATATGGCCAATATTATATAAGGCTACTAAACGTAAAATAGCCCTTGGAAGTGTTGACGTGTATCATAAATTAAATTATTAAATTTTATTGTAATATTAAGCCATATGATTATTTTATTTATCAAAATAATGTTTTAAAAAACATCTTATTAGGGTTCTGTACCCGAAGGGTAGCCAACAGGACCCTATTACTATGCCTCCGCTGTCCGTCCTTCTGTCTGTCAGCGGGTTATATCTCATAATTCGTAATCGATAGACAGTAAAAATTAACACAGAAAGTGTATTTCTGTTGCCTCTATAATAAAAAATAATAAAAATATCTAAAATATCGGCTTCAACTCTCTCGAAAACCATGAAAATGACACCCATGATGAAAAATTGATACCTATTGCAGCCGCCATCTTGGATTTACATTTCGACAGCACTATCGGCTTCAACACCCTCGAAAACCATGAAAATGACACCCAAGATGAAAAAATTGATATCTATTGCAGCCGCCATCTTGGATTTACATTTCGACAGCATTATCGGCTTCAACACCCTCGAAAACCATGAAAAAATTGGTACCTAATTCAGCCGCCATCTTGGATTTACATTTCGACAGCACTATCGGCTTCAACACCCTCGAAAACCATGAAAATGACACCCATGAAGAAAAAATTGGTACCTAATTCAGCCGCCATCTTGGATTTACATTTCGACAGCACTATCGGCTTCAACACTCTCGAAAACCATGAAAGTGACACCCATGAAGAAAAAATGTATACCTATTGCGGCCGCCATTTTGGATTTACATTTCGGCAACCCTATCGGTTTCAACACTCGAAAATCACGAAAATGTCACCCATGACAAAAAAAATTATACTACTTACTTTTAGTACGTACTACTATTATTTATTCTGTGCTTTTAAAATATTGTAATAAAAAAATCTCTTATTATTATTATAATCAGGTATTTAAGAAATTTGGATATTCGAATATTGTGTATTTGTACAGCGATCTTTTTGAGCCGCTGCAAACATCCGAAACAATGTCCACTCACGACGGCGACTGACCAGTATATAAAAAGTACTCTGTGCGTCTAACTGAGTGAGTGAGTAAACTACTTCGTGGCTTTAGCTCCCTTTACAGAATTAATTTACATACAAGGCTACCAAATCAACGAAAATTTCGCCATTTTGGAGCCGAAAAAAATTAATTATAGCTAAAGAAAACAAAATTACACTGCCATTTACATTCAGTGGCTTCCCACATGATAGATGAAGAGATTAAAAAATAGATTGAGTTAAACAATTGATATTTTCAAAAGCTAGAGTGTTTACAAGCCTTCCTATATTATTTATTTATTTTCATAAATCCACACCATAAGCCACTAAAACCCCTTTTTCTATTTAAAAATAGCAATTAATCGATTTAAAAAAAATATTAATAAGTTCAACAATCATTTATTTTTCTAACAATGTGCTTTTTATATAATTTACATGTATAATATGATTGCTAGATACGATTTTATTCGATAAAACGTTGGAATCTTAATTTTTAGGTGATAGTAGAACATACCTTGCGCTTTCGCTTAAGGTATGCAATAATAAAAATAAATTAAAAATAAAAGGGGCTCCCCTACTTGAAACGTATTTTACGATGGTACGGAAACCTTCATGAACGAATCCGACTCGCACTTGTCCGGTTTTTTAGGCAGCAAACATGAATCAGATAAATATAAACTCTGTGCTCGTTTGCCGCCATTAGTCTTTATAAATATACCAAAGCCAAAGCAGTGAATATGAAATACTAGTAAGTCATTAAAACCGAATAAAGTTTAAGTTACAGCCTTCATACGGCACAGGTCCCTTCTCATTACTGGGGAAGCTATGTAGCAATTAGTCCGCCGCGCTGCTCCGGAGTTTTTTGTTTGACTTTACATGCCTTCTGAATATTTTTATTCTTCGGACACTCAGATACCTTTACGACAAGTGCTGTCCAACTTAGCTTTCTCATCTCTCCGACCTTCAACAATAACACATTTTTTATTATAAAAGTATAAATAATTTAATATAAAATATTTATACTTTTTATTTAAATATGTGAAAAATATTTAAATTTAAAAATCTAAATATACTTTAATAAGATTTTTAGCGTGAAAATCAGTTCAACTTATTAGTGGGTATTTCAATTCAGAACGTCTACACCTTACATCATTTCTTAAGATGAATACTAAACTACCTGTTATCATCCTAGCTCTATCTATTCATTATATATACATATATACATTCAATCTGGAACACAACAGAAGCATACTCTCCTGTTTAGCGGTAGAAATAATGCATTACCTTATTTTATTGAAAAATATTTCGATGAAATCTGAAGTCTTACGTCAGACCATTAGGAGATAATAGTTGTTAATTCATTTCCATTTAAACCCTTTTATAAGTGAAATTAGTGTTTCCTACACGCCCACAGTAGTGGAATGTATTATATGAGCTGTAGTTTGTTTTTTATTAAAAATGTTTAAATTTATTTTGGGAAAGAAAACTACAGCTAGGTGCTTGTTTTTTGAACTTACAAATAATTTTCGACGACTTTCCCTCTTCAATCACAATAGCTACGAAGTAAGGACGAAAAACAACTCATTTTGTTACAAGTTACACAAACATCAATGTCAAAATATTGTGGTTTTAAAAAATCGTATTCCGAATATACTCATACTCTAAAATACAGAATTTCTTTCACAGTATTATACAACTTAAACTGAATTTAATATGAATAAAACTAAAAATATACTATATAAACCTACCTATTATATACAATATACTAAATAATAATTGAAAATGTGAATATCCATTTACGCAATCGGTACTTTTTTTTAAATTTATTCTTAAAAAGAGTGTTACATTATTTATATTTTAAATTTTGCAAAACTGTAAGCCAGTTTGTCGGCAACACAACAGTTAATCGTTTCACACTCTTTAATAACAATATTAAATACTTATAAATACTTAAATTAACACATACATAATGAAACATTCACTACTAAGGACACAACGACAGGTAATGTTTCCTCAAGATTGTTTTGAGCTGCGACTTAGTTACGCTTTCGTCATAAATACCCGCCACCTCATTACACAAGGTCGGAGTTATCCATTGCCTTGTACGTCGTCCAAAGTAATTTCTAAAACTCAAACGACCATTGCTGCTGTTCTTTAAGTCGAATTATGTACGCGATATTTCGAAAATTATGTTCATGTTCCTCGTAAATCCTGTAAAAATATTTAGATTTTTATGAATTTTTTAAAGTTGATTTTTTAAAGAAAAATGCATGATCTTTATTCGCTTCATATATCCAAAGACATGCAATAAAGCTAAATTTAGCAAATGTACTAAAAATGACACTGACACGCGCTTCAGTGTCATTTTTAGTTCGTATATCGTATGTTGTATCGTCTGCCTCCATGGT
This sequence comes from Parnassius glacialis, assembly GCA_033319125.1. Lineage (NCBI taxonomy): Eukaryota > Metazoa > Arthropoda > Insecta > Lepidoptera > Papilionidae > Parnassius > Parnassius glacialis. The sequence continues at coordinate 42,119,446 of JAVANC010000005.1, forward strand.
CAGGTATGCCTCCAGACGAACCAACTACTCAGAAAACTGACTCATCAAAGCGAAAAACATGTCGTCTTTGTCCCGCAAAACTGAAGACGTTTTTTTTACGTGGTAGAGCCATGCTGCAGCTATATTTCTGGTATAGTTGTAGTACGAATGGGTCGGCTCGACCGGGGAAGGACCACGCTCTCACAGAATACCAGCGTAAAATAGCGGCTTAACGCTGCTGTGTTTCGTATGGTGAGTGTAGAGAACCGGAGACCCGTTTTACTGGAAACGAGGCATTACATCTTACTCCTCACGGGTGACAACGCATCTGCATTTTTAATCCTTAATCGAGGATAGATGTAAATGTCTATGATCTCAAGCAAATTTATACCAAATAGTACCTTTAAAAGTTAATACGATTTAATTTTGTAAGAAAATAATAAAGATTGATTAAAAACATTCAAATTAATTCATTTTAATATGCCTAGATAAAAATAAATATAATAGCATCTACTCAACCGTCCACGGTGACTGTAGCCCCAAAAAAATTCTTGCCTTACTTGTCCATGGTGACTATAGTGACTATATGTAACTATATGTGGGTGGGACATTCAAGTTTCTTAACTGATTGCTGTCGTCGTATTGATATAATTAATTTATCCTATTATTTTTCTAAAACCTTTGTCACTAAGCGACATGTATTTAAAATAGCTGCTTTTTTCAATTTAATATATAAATTTTTGAGGTAAATCTAATAACTTAAGAGAGTGATGCAAATATTTTGATATTAATCCTGTAGCTGAAAGTACAATTGAAACGATGAAAACTTTATTTAATTTCCACACTCTTTTATTTTTTCGCTTAGTTCATTATATTTACTACATTTACTTACTTTTTTAATATTATACGTATTTGGTACAGCTATATCGATTCGAAAGGCTATATTGTTAACTTTGCAAGACAAAGTTAACAAAATAGCCTTTGCCTTGCAAAAATATTATTATTATTAAATTTTTACTAACTTAGTTTATGTTAATTACTAACAAATGTGTTTGTATGTATATCTGAAATATTTTTTATTATTATTATATTATAGTCACCATACAACATCGTTCCGTTTAAACGTGTACAGCGCTAAAGACAGCTGTTAATTATACGGTACAAAATTAGAGATGGCGCTATTTGAAATTTGTTAACTGTGAGAGTGAATTTCATCTGTGTAATAGTAACAAAATATTAAGAAAAAAAATGTGAAAATGACATTTCGTCAATATTGTTTGTGTACCTGTACTGTTAAAATGTGAGAAACTCGAGTACACGATCATCGTTTATTGATTATATGTTACTTAAAATGTATTCTAATCGGTTTTTTGTGTTAAATGAACCATTCATCATTACAGCCCTTCACAAGTCCACTGCTTAACATAGGCCTCCCCCAAAGAATGCCACAAAGCACGGTCCTGAGCCACCTGCATCCATCGACTTCCTGCGTATCTTACCAGGTCGTCACTCCATCGAGTGGGGGGATGCCCTACACTTCGTCCACCGGTACGAGGCCGCCACTCGAGAACCTTTTTTTCCCAACGGTTGTCGGTTCTTCGAGCTATATGGCCGGCCCATTGCCACTTCAGCTTACTAATCCGTTGGGCTATGTCGGTCACTCTAGTACTACTGCGGATATCCTCATTTCTAAGTTTATCACGCAGAGAAACTCCGAGCATAGCCCTCTCCATAGCTCGCTGAGCAACCTTGAGCTTCCCCTTGAGTTAAATGAATGCTAAATATAAAATAATGCTTCACTATTAACACTTTATAGCCATTTATAAACAAAATATTTGTTAAGACGAGTCTAGAAATTATGAACACTTATTTTATTTATTTATTTATTAAAATTTATATTAAGTAAATATTATATATTTATTTATATTGAGTATATAACATATTACTGATATTGGTGTCATTTTAAAGGGAATATCATGAACGATTATAATATGTAATAACAAGTAAAAGGCCAGTTACGTAGGCTAAGCCCACTCAGGACATGTTATCTTTAAAATCACTGGTCAAAGACCTTTAGATTGATATAAAATAATAAAAAAAAAGTCCAAATTCCAAAAGTCGCATCTCAGCTACTCAGCTGTCATTGTCAATTATGTTTAGATTGTCTCCAGTAAATATTATACTTTTCTTGTAAAATTCGAAATAAAAAATAAATACTATTTGTTTTGATATTCCCATTTTAAGCTTTATTTTTTTTTATATGATAAGGGTGACAAACGAGCATACAGTCCACCTGATGGTAAGTGGTTGCTGCGGCCCATAGACATCTACATCTTATCCTCTATTACAAATCAAAATGTAGATGCGTTGTCACCCGTGAGGACTAAGATGGAATGCCTCATTTCCAGTAAAAAGGACCTCCGGCCACCTGCACTCACCAAGCGAAACGCAGAGGTAAACCTCTACTTCACGCTGGTATTCTGTGAGGTCGTGGTACCACCCCGGTTCGAGCCGGTCCATCCGTGCGACAGCAAAAGCTGCCGCGTGGCTCTACCACTGTTTTTTTGATGCTTTGTTTTTAATTTGACCAATTTTCTTATAATAAAATTAAATTTTGAATTCTTTGAGCTTTCTGAGAATAATTTTATTTGAATGTAGGCGTAGTAGTTTTTCAGCAGTAATCGTTTTTGTTGAGACAGTCTAGCGCGGTCGTAAAAACAAATGACATTTTAATGCGCGTACAGGTAAGGCGAGAAACATTCGCGCGGCTTGGACGGTTCAGTGGTCTTATAAATTATTGAAAATAAAATTAATATTTATGAAATATTTTGGCTTCATAACATAGTGGCCCGAGAGACCACGCGGCCATAGTAGTGTGACAAAGAAATGACGTCCAAATATTAAGGTTAAGAAACAACGTTATATGGTGTCGGTGTAAAAGCTAAAATAAACTAGTTTAATACTTAAAAAATGGAAATACAATTGAAGAATTGTACATTAAAAAAAATATTTTATTATTAATAAATTGGTCGTTGACTTGGCACGAAAACACTATGCAAACTACCATGTGTCGCGGCTGCTTGTATATACAAACAAGCAGCCGCGACACATGGTAGTCACAAGGTAGTAAGGGTATTGTGTTGGTTTATGGTAATTCATTAAATCACCAAACTTTTACGTCTTAATTTAAATATTCAGTGGGTCATAAATAATTTTTACCTGGTAGGGCGATGCTGCAGCTATATTAGTAGTAAAGTTGTAGCACGAATGGGTCGGCTCGACCGGGGAAGGACCACGCTCTCACAGAATACCAGTGTAAAATAGCAGCTTAATACTGCTGTGTTTCGTATGGTGAGTGTAGAGAACCGGAGACCCTTTTCACCGGAAAAGAGGCATTCCATCTTAGTCCTCACGGGTGACAACGCATCTGCATTTTGATTCGCAAACGATAATAGATGTAGATGTCTATGGGCCACAGCAACCACTTAACATCAGGTGGACTGTGCCCGTTTGTCACCCTATCCTATAAAAAAATTACATAGTAATTATTATAAAATCTGTAATATCTATATCTATCTTCTTTTATACTAATGATTAATGTTTATATGCGGTGGAAAAAAATTTGTAGTTGTAGAAATAATATTTGTACTAGTTGGAGCACATTCGCCGGTACGTTATTAATTATAGGGCGCACTGAAAACCAGCTACGTGGATAATGCCTCGAAATTATACTGAGAGTAGTCCATACACTGCTTTGATTACATTTACGGTTTAGTTTGAAGTTCTATTATATTGGTTGGCTTATTATGTTTTTGTATTTGTATGTGTTGGTGTTCGTTTTAATAAAAAAAATATTTTTTCTTTCTTTCTTTTTATAAAAATATGCAATCAATACAGGAACCTCATTTTAAAAGAACTTACAATTCATATTAAAATAAAAATATACGGATTGAAATACAACGTTTTGCTCTAAAGCAGGTGCTTAAAACTGCCCTAGGCTATTACAGTAAGCAATCGATATGCAAATTGAATGCTCGTTAGTTACGATTCAAAAGCACTTCTGTAGAAGCAACACAATATCGTTGTTGATAAATGATCCGTGGTTTATTTTTGGTTTTTTTCTCTAAAGCAAGGATAATAATTATTTTAAATAATTTACGCAATTTGCGTACAATAGTTCAAAGCAAGAATAATATGAGTGATGACAATGGGAAATTTATAATGCGCGTTTTTGATTGGACCAAAGACCACACAAACAAAGTTATTCAGATTTAAAAGATAAATGCATTTTTCTTAATGCCCTATAAATATCATGATATTTTTTATATGATTTCAGGAAAATTAGAATGTGGATTTTGCATTACTTGTTATTTTTCATACTCACTTATTATTATGGGCCAGTTTGTAGGTTGGATCATTTCTCATCCATTCAGTACCTTTAAATGTCCACTGCTGAATATAAATTTCCCCATAGATTGCATCATAGGGGGATTTGTGGCGTTATTTAGATTCAAGAATATTATTTCTTTTATCAAACTCACGATTTCGCAAACAAATCACCTTAAGTTTGAGAATAAATTAAATCTTAGATATTGGTATAGCTCTTTATCTGTTCACAAAGTTTCTTTACTATCGGTTGCGCAATTACGTTAATCCGGACAGACAGACGGAAAAAAAATAGATTATTCATATCTTAAGGGCATGCAAAGAACCCCCTTTAGATAACTAAAAAGCAGTAATTCGATATATCAGACAGGCACTTAAATTTTATTTATGAATATGTATAGTTAGATAAAATTTTACATTTGTGACCCTTTTGAGTGGATTAGAGAATATCACAAGCTTAAGGTTACAACTAAAATATCGTCTTAATAGTTACATAAAAAAACTGATCCCCTAATTTAATACCTTTGGGGGTGAAATTTTCTCTATAAATTCAAAGTGGCCTATTTAACAAAACATAATAATTGACGTCAAAAATACCTCCTCCTCCTTTTTTGTAGTCGGCTTGTTATTGGATGACAGTTTCCACTGCTATAAAATAACACTACAAAGGAAATAAGCTTCTTTAGCCTTACATCGTTTAGATTCAGTGTACCGAATAATAGACCTTCTCTTCTCCAACATACATTTTCTTTCATGCGTATTATCGTTTCCTGTCTATTGATTTGGATAGGAAAACACACTTGTTCCTTTCGCAGAATATTTTTATATTCCAGTGTGTTTTGTAATTCTCTCGATGTACTAATGTCTCAAAATAAACACAAGGGGAAACATGCTATCCAGTTTAACAAAAAAATTTAAAGACTTGTCATAACATCATAATATTTAGGTCAGGTCAAGTTATCATTTCTATTGCTAATGAACAAAAGCTGTTACCGATTGCTTAAAATAAGGAAACTGTAAAAGTTAATGTTATAACTCTACGCAAAAGCCTGTGTGAAGTGCAATGTAACCAACCAATAGTTTTATAATCTGGTCTAAAGCCTGGATAGATGATTATATACAGTCACATAAGTGCAACAATTAAATTACTTAATTTGAGGTGATAATATTCGAGTTAATAGAAAGGGTTATACTCTGTCAAATTTCGCTTAATAATTTTGGACAGCTCACTGTATGTATGGCATGGTGTATAATCGCTAATGAATCTATTCGATTTTTATTTTCAGGGAACTTGCAATCAATTGTAGCATGTTTATGCTGTATGTTTTGGTATTTGGAACAATTTAATATATATTGAATTAATAATAAATTATAAATAGGACGATAAAATCCCTCCACAATAACGATTTCGCTTCGTGCATATTTTTATTCGGTCAGTCAGACTATTTAGTAGAATACGTGCGAGTCAAAATTACTATTTTGACAAGCCTTAGTGTGAAATAAAACAAGATATTGTAGTTTTAAGTTATTTATTATTAAAATAATGGTGCACAACCTAAATCATGTTCATTAATATCATCATCATCATCATCACCACTAAGCTCACTACTGGAACTGTCCCTTACATTGATTATTAATTCTTGTTCACAAACTCTATCAAAGTGGACATCTCGCTCCCAGTCTTCTAGTATATGTTAATTTATGTGTTCCATGACTTTTTTCCAGTTATAAGTTCCAGTTTTCTGCTGCTGGATGTTGGAGGTTTGTCCTGTTGTAAAGAATGGTACGGCGCATGATCCATAAAAATCATATGTAGTTCATGAAGATTTTCCAGTATTAATGTTAAAAAACCACTCTTTGAATTTTTCGAAATTCATCTCCTCGTGATATTCTGTTGTTTTTGTTGATTTGAAAGCCAATAAACAATTGGGTGCAAAAACCGTTTGCTGTCCCTGCGTGCGCAATTATAAGGCGTGGCATTAGTCCATGGTTTTGATACAGTGAGGTTCGCATTAAGCCACCTTTCGTCCAGAAATACGACCTTAAAATATGTTTAGCTTTTCTAAAAAAGTCCACCAGTGCAAAGGCAATATCTATGCACTTCATTATTATTTTTTACGAGCGAAGCCAATTTTGTGTAAGTATGGTGGCCAATGTCTGCAACTGCCTTTAAGTAAATCAGTTTTTTAAGGGACAATATTAATTTTCTTAGTGTTGGATATTCAGCACGTCTGTAATACGCGGATGCATGGTTGCGTATTGCGGCGGAATCAAAGTCGTCAATCGCAGTGACACTCGAAACTCTCCTTCTTTTCTTATTTGGCGTCTAAAATTTTCCGTTTCTTCCTCTATAGCTTGACTTGAAGATGGCTTGCCATACTTCTCTTACGTTATACGAGACGCCATCGCACGAACGATGTTAAGGGCATCCGCAACTCTGTTGCCAACTTGCGTTACAGGCATCAACGGTCTGCCATTTTGACACTCACGTTCAAAATAATCAGGCAAATAAACCACAAATTCGCGACATTCGCTATTCGAAACAGTCTTTTTCGTTTTTTTTGGCATTGTGTAACCCAAAATAATATAAACTTAACGAAAAACTCCACAAAAAATTAAATAGCATAAAATAACAAAAACTGAACGAGTGCATATACAAGGCAGAGAACAAAAGGCACTAACGGTGCAGTGTCAGAACTCGTACTAATTACAAAATGGCTGACTGATAGAAGGATGACTGGCTGTAGTATTGCCATAAACTTGGAGTCAATATATACGATTTTTGATTTCCTTTTTTTTCAAATAACAGCTGACAATATTAGGGCAATACAGAGCCGTCGTAGCTCAGATGGTTAGCGCTTGCTGTAAATTTCACAGTACGCGAGTAACCCAGGTTCGATCCCCGCTAGCACCAGTGAAATTGTTAATTGCAATTTTATGTGCTGATTTACCACGTGCTTGGCGGTGAAGTAAAACATCATGAGGAAACCTGCAAAAAAAATAAGAAAAAAATTCGAAGACTTGTTAAGTTCGCTGTCACGCATTGGGGCATGGCGGACATTTCCCTGCCCTAAAACCCTCTCAGAAATCAGGGGAGCCCTGTGCCCAGCAGTGGGACGTATACAGGCTGTAACTTTAATTTTTTACTTCAATATAGGGCTAACACGCAATCTGTGCCGGTAATAGAACATATTTTGCCAATAAAGAGCCAATTCCAATACATATTTACGTGATTTTTATATATTCGATTAACCGCCTCATTGGTCTAGTAGTTGTAGTAGTGTGACTGCTGATCATGAGGTCCCAGGTCCGAAACCCGGGTTGGGCCAAAAAATATCAGTTATTGAGTTTTTCCATCAAGAAACTCTCAGTAGCTGTCCGGAGTCACGAAGTTGGCGGTGTCTCACTCACGTACCTCGAAAAGTACGTAAAGCTATTGGTCCTGCGCCCGATCTCTCTCCGGTCGTGTCGCTTTACTGTCCCATCAACTATGAGAGTGAGTAAATAGGGAGTGCACCACCTGCGCTTCGCATACAATTGAGCACTGTAATCCTGTCCTGTGCCGATGGCTAGTTAAGTGGAGACTGGCCGCTGGGACCGAAATTCGGTCTGTAGGACATTATTATTATTATTTTTATATATTAGATTTATTTCAAAACCGATTTTTGATAGTCTGTGGTTATTCGTTATGGCATGGCATAGTTTAGCGAGGCATACCACTATCGTAAGTTGGTGGCACCCGTGGAAGTACAATATCTGTATTATAGTATATCTAAAAAAATAAGAATCTTCGTAGGCGTGAGCAGTCAAAATTATGAAGCTAAATTTGATAGAGTATATTAATGGTTAACCCGTTTTATAAAAGAAGATAAATAAAAAAAAATACAGAAACAGCTTATTTTTATACATTAATATTAATTAAAAATTAAATTGATGGCACAGGCGTGCATGTGTAGGTATATGGATGTGGAGGTGGCGAGAGAGGTGTGTCAGGATCGTGTCAAATGGAAGTCCATATTCTCTGCCTACCCCTCTCTACGACAGGCGAAAGTAGTTATGTTAAATTAGATGCGAATCAGGGGTTAAATTATTAATATTTTGAAAGTGTCGATATAATATGTTGGTTAAATAGTTTATTCGTATTTCGTTAGTATAAAGTTAAAGAATAATTTCTTTGGTTGTACTGTTTGTATCTAGGTGGTTTTAATATCAGTACATATAGGATATAAATCAGATCAAAAATAAAAAGTAAAAAATACTTTTCCGCCATTTTTCGATTGCTTTTCTGTCCACCAAAATAAGTAAATATGACGAAGAAATTTGATACATTCTGAAGTGTTATTATTAAAAGTGAATAATGCAACTGAAGCTGCGAAAAAAAATTGTGACGTTTATGAGTCTAATGTAGTGTCAGTAAGAGTAGCACAAAGTTGGTTCAAGTGCTTCCAGCCAGGGAATTTTGATATCAAAGATGCGTTCGCTATTGTCGCCCTCATACGGATAAAGTCGAAGCCATTTTTGAAAATGTGGAGCAAGATCAACATATAAGTAGTTACAACATAGCTGAGGAATTAAGAATTGACCACATAACAGTTTTGGCTCCTTTGAAAACGTATGGTTATACAAAAAAGCTCAATACTTGAGTACTACACGAGCTCACTGAAAGGAATTTATTGAATCGTGTACTCATTTGCGATTCTCTATTGCAACGTAATAAAACCGAACCATTTTTGAAAAGATTGATCACTGGTGATGAAAAGTGTGTCATCTACTACAAAAACGTATAAAAAGATCATGTTCAAAGGGTCGTCAAGCTCCACAGACTAGAGTGAAACATGGATTAACTCGCAATAAGGTGATGCTGTATATATGGCAGTATTGGAAGGGCATCGTTTATATTTATATTATAGCTTTTACCGCCGGACAAATCCATCGATTCGTATCTCAACTGCACAAACTAGTGAGGCTTAAGCAAGAAATTGAAATAAAAAGGCCGAAATTGATCAACAAAAAAGGAGTGGTCTTTCATCATGATAATGCCAGACCACACACATCTTTGGCCACTCAGCAAAAACTGGGAGAGCTTTGTTGGGAAGCTTTAGTACATCCAGCATATAGTCCTGACCTTGCACCCTCATAATTTCACCTATTTCGGTCTCTTCAGGATTCTTTGGCTAGTGTCAGGTTAACATCAATAGAGGACTGTCAAAACTGCTTGTCGCATTCTTTTGATCAAATATTCCAAGATTTCTACAGCAATGGGACTATATCACTACCTACAAGATGGAAAAGTTATCGAACAAAATGGCACATATATGTATATTATATACAAATCAAAGTTTGAAAAAAAGTGTCTTGAATTTGTATTTAAAATACGAAGAAACTTTTTCCCCGACCTTAGAACAAAATAGGTAATAAGCTTTTTATTATTTTTTATTTTTAATATTTGTTTTTGAATTTAGTGATAAGAAAGTGATGTGATGATGAGTGAGAATTTGTTCCATAAGTGCATATCGCTTGGAGAAGCTAACAAGATAAGTAAATGTAGTGTAGCTTTCATCACATTCATACAAATGTAATGTTGATTTTTTTATTTGAGACAATATTTAATCATATTTGGAATAAATCTTATAATGCTTTTACTTCTAAAATATTATCTCGTTGAACAGTCGCAAGTTGTTCAATAAATGGCCAAAATTAGGAATTCATAAGAGCAGACAAAGGTTAAATGATTTTTACCATCAAAGGTAATATTATTATGGTAGTTGTGTATGTAGAGAATAAGTAGAAAAGTATTAACATATATTTACCAAAGTGCGCCAGTGAGTCAAGTATTTTGTTACTACTCAAAAAATAACAAAAGTTAAGACGGTTTGTAATAAAATTAAAATGACATGGAGTATAATCGTAATCAACAGCGAAACTGATAAGGTCTTTCAGCTTAAACTACCAGTTAAATTTTAACAATAAGCTTACTAAATATAATCAGGAAGTTACAAGAATTTTGTAACTAAAATGACTACGAACTACATATTGTTTCAAATTTTCATTTATTTTTCGAGACAATACATACTCGTATTATTATAATATTTTGATACTATTCAAAATAATCAACATTGTATTATTATATAATATATAATATGTTATACTATTAGCGAAAAAGCATATCTTCTTATATTATTTTAAATTGGAACTGCATATTATGATAATAAAATTGGTATTATAATGTTTTAACTACAATATCCTATCAAAAAATATAAATTCCAGACGTCTGTAAATATTTTAATTTGTGACAAAATGTTTGAGAGAAACGAAAGATAAGTAGTTCAATGCATTTCCTTCATTTTTGGAATTATATGTTGGTAACCGTATCGTCTAAAGTACTGATTAAAAAAAAGAATAGTTGAGAAAATCATTAATCATGTCTTCGAGTAACATTTATTCTTTGTTTTATTTAAATCGGATCATTCTATCAAAAGGTCTGATATTTTTTTTTGAAATATAGACTCGAATTTGTTAAATCGTGGCGTTGAGTTATTAGGTTAATTTTAATATAATCTCAGAAATATAATTATGCAAAATAATGTTTTATCCTGATATACATATGAACCTAAATCACAGTATCGTAAAACCTAGCAAATTTACCATTTTTGGAAGGACTTTAAAATCTAGAACCACGTCAAGCTAAATGTGACATTATATTCTTCATAGATTTGATATTTATTAGTGATTTTAAAAATACTGACATTAAATAGACAAAGTATTCAAAAATAGAAAATGGAAAATTTAACCTTCTGTTTAATAAGATCGGGTGACAAACGAGCACACACCACCTGATGGTAAGTGGTTGCTGTGGCCCATAGACATCTACATTTATCCTCGTTTGCGAATCAAAATGCAGATGCGTTGTCACCCGTGAGGATTAAATGGAATGCCTCTTTTACAGTAAAAAGGGTCCCCGGTTCTCTACACTCACCATGTGAAACACAGCAGTGTCTGCTATTTTACGCTGGTATTCTGTGAGAGCGTGGTCCTTCCCCGGTCGAGCCGACCCATTCGTGCTACAACTATACTACATAATATAGCTGCAGCATGGCTCTACCACGTAAAAACCTAATCTCATTTTATGCCAACTTTACCATCAGTGTTTTAAATGAAATTAACAGAATTTGACTTCAAGGATGAAGGTAAGTTTACCACATAATATAATACATAACACTCTGAGTTATGATATGCTCCTTAAATTGTGTTGTAAGTAGCAAAGAATAGTGGAAAAGTTGCTCTCCCGTTTTTAAATTTTTCATACTGCCACGGTTTTATTATTTGTCATACAAGTAAATAATAATATTTTTAAACATTTTCAGAATCGGAAAACATGGTATAGAAATGTATACCATGTTTTCTCTCGTGCATCCGCGAAGAAGTGTATAGCGCAAAACGTACGTTGCATACGTAGGTCAGGTGGTGTACACCAACGAAGGATCGTTGCATCGCATACGTTGAGTACGTAAGACCAGTCTGTACCTACTCTAATATTATCACAACAGCTCAGAGAGCTCTTCACGACTAAATAATTAATTTAATACAAATAATAGATAAAGACGTCCTCATGCTGCAATACTATATACCGTCTAAGGCTGTGGTATAACTCCTATTTACTTAGGAGTCCATCCGATAGCTGCTATTTCGAGGTAGTTCGAAAAACTGCCTTTACCAGCAATTTCCAAGCTCTGTTTTACTGTAAGATCTCTAATTCAATTGAAGGGTTTTTTACAAAAACAACATAACTTTTTCGGGATTATTTTTTAGGAAACATAAAAAACTTATGCTAATGCAAAATAATACTTTCACAAATACCATAATCTGATAAAATGTTGCCATAGTAATATTCTATTGATTTTATAGTAAAATTTATATATCCCTTGAGTCATTCTTCGAATAATACGAAAGTTAACAACTGCAATTCTGTTGTTTTTGCAAAAAAAATACCAGTTTAGTTGTATTTGCAATAAAATAAAATTGATAACGTATCTTGCATTATTATATCATTAAAAAGTAAAGTTAAAGTTACAGTAAAAACGAAACGATCTAGATTCCCACAAAAGTTAACCACTCGGTTCCGATTTTAATGGCGGCATAAGGACGATCTCATACACTCATGTTTATGCCAGATGTAAAATATCCAGGATCAGCAGCAACAAGTAGCGTCAGTTTTAATAAATTTGGTATTTCGGTAGACATGCAACTGCCAAATATGATTTGGGGGGGGGGGGGGGGGGGCATACTTATCTAACACACAATATTTACTGATTTAAAGTAATAAAAATAGGAAGTATTTTATTGCAGCATTATTTAGTACAAGCAAGGCAATAAAATTAAATCATACATGTCGTGAATAATGGCCCATAATATGCAGTTTAACATCAGTGTACCAAGAAATGAAAGCATGCTCTATAAAACAATAACTTGTGTTTTAACCTTTAATATTACTTGTACGTTGAAAACAATTGAGCACCAATATCGCATGTTATAATTTCCTTAGGACGAAGCGTCGTACATCGATACATAATTTGTACTTATACATTTTTACAGCTTGTACTTAAAAACTGGTATTTAAATAAAACATGAAATTAAAACCAACGTTATTTCAATTTTACAACATACCAAGTTGTTTAAACTTTCTATAAGGAAATCTGTATCTTTCTGTTGTTTATTAACAATTTCATTTTTTCTTCTCACGGGGAAGCCTGGTTATAGCGCCAGCAGGTGTATTATATTACACACGTATCGATTATGCAAATTCTGATTTGATGTCACAGGTTTATCGTGGTTATTGGAATAAATTACCTTGCTGGTCAAATATATATGTACAAATAAGTATATGGGTTGTAAGAATATGCGAAGTTTAAAGATATATGAAAAGGGCAATCTGCACACGAATGCGGTATTGAAAACGGATCATCATCGGCATCATCATCATTATTACAGTCTATCACAACCCCAACTCTGAACAAAGACCTCTTCCATAGATAATCACAAATCACAATCCTAAGCCACCTGCATTCATCGACCTCCTGCATATTTCTTCAGGCTGGCACTCCATCTAGCAGGAAGTCTCTTCTTTGAAATTGTTAGAGAAGCAAAAAAAGTACACATTTACTGCAGACTATCTTTTGACCTACGGCTTCGCTCGCACGGGATTCAATTTAAGAACATCGTTAATATTGCTACGTGACAAAATAAGCAAAAGTGGATCACTTGTAGAGTCACTATGTTTGTTTGTTAAAAGAGTTATTGTTTGATTCTCAAAGATTAATCTCATAGATAATTTAAATTAAGCATTGATACGAGTATAATATGCTTCAGGAACACGTGAATAAGTAAGTTTTACAGAATTCCTAGAAACCTACTTTTATATATAGTGCATGTCTTCGGATGTTTCCTAGTGGGGAATAAATTGTAATGGTATCAGAACTCCATTATTTAACAGGTTTCTCTTTACATGTATTCAATTCACAACTAGGCCATTAAGAGTCCAGACATAAATCCATTAGTATTTTTTTGATGCTACCGCTAGAAAGTTATAAATGAAATTCAATACATTATAATATGTGCCACTCGAAAACCTTACTCCTCTATCGGTTTTAGTTCTTCAAGCTATGTGGCTGACACTTTGCCGCTTCAGTCTACTGATCTCTTGCGTAATCTCAGTTACTATTTTTCTGTTATTGTTGTCATCGTTACGATTTATATCACGCTGATATAATACGTGAACAAATCCCTCTCCATGTCCTGCTGAGTGGAATTCACTCAGCGAGATTATAAATAATATAATTAGCAATGAAGGACTGCTGTGGCTGTGAGTTGCTCCTGCCACTCTGACTTGCTGTATGTCCATATTTCATTACCTTATGTTGGTATGTACGTATGGGTGACTAAACATCTGCATTTTGTTTCTCTATTGAGGATAGATGTAGATGTCTATAGGTCACAGCAACCACTTACCATCAGGTGGACTGTGTGCTCGTTTGTCAACCTATCCTATAAAAAAAATAAACTTAATAAAGTTGTAATAAATAGCTTTAAAATACCTTCTACCTTATTCAAAAATACGAGGAGTTTTAAAAGCTTATAGCTTAGAAAACTTGTCAGTAGTGCTCTAAAACCTTAAGTACTGACGATGGCAGCTTACTTGGACTTTTTAAAATACTTTTTAAAACATTTGCTTTGTATTTAAAATGTTTATAGCCGATTTCTCTTCCTAACTTACCACATACGATATGTTATGCTAAAACTTTTGAGGCTTTTACTATTAAACGAAATATTAAAAGGGAAAAGTAAAGTAAATATATAAAAGTAAAGTAAACATAAGTAAAATAAACTTTGTGGCGTTCCTTGAGTGGAGTCGTATGTTCAGCAGTAGACTTGGGAAGTGCTAATGATAAAAGTACATGTATAAAGCGTGTAAAAATATGAAAGAAAGTATAGCATATTTATTTTTAAAATAATGAATATTCTAAAATTACTCAGTTAGTCTATAAATTTTAAAATACTTTGTGAAATAACATACAATCGCAGTGAATACACAAGGTGCGCTTTTTATTTTAAAAAATCGCAGATTTAGTATATAATAAAAGAATCATATTTTTTCTATAGAAGAGAGGGCAAACGAGCATACGGCTCACCTGATGGTAAGTGACTATCGCCGCCCATGAACACCAAGGAAATTGCAGGTGTGTTGTCGGCCTTTTAAAAAGGAGTAAGCTCTTTTCTTGAAGGTCCCTAAGTCGTATCGGTCCGGAAAAATCGCTGGTGGAAGTTATCCTACAGAGATGTAGTACGCGGAAAAAACTTCTTATGAAACATACAGCAGTGGACTGCGAAGCATCCTGGTGGTGTAGATGGTATCGGGAGTTTAGCCGCGATGCGCGTTCGTGAAATTTGGTGGCTGGGTCCGAACAATTCCTCAGAGCACATCCAGATGAGAGGTCAACAGAAGGCCCAATCGGGAAGGTACATGATCCTCGACATCTGGAATCCGCGTAGGCGTAGTAACCAGTTGTGTCAGTCTATACGCCAAGGCAAAATCATTAACAGATCTCCCCGCATGATCGGATGAACGTGAACCGAGCCATTCGGCGTGGTGGACGTTAAAATCGCCAAGGATGCCTGTGAAATGCACCAGTTGTAGCAAGGAATCTGTAGCCATATGGACGTGGTCGATGAGTCGGTCTGTTTTGGCATTATCGCTATGGGTCCTATACAGGCACCCGTAAACGCGCGAATGGTCGTGGCTGTCTACGCGTAGCCAAAGGACGGATAGGTCCGAACCTTCAAGACTGCCGAGGCGTCGAGAACAGATCTTCTCTCTGACGTGTGGGCAAACTCCAGCCCGAAGCACAAAGGAGTGTTCCAATTTATACCCGGGGTAGGAGAGATACGAAGTATCAGCCGGAGAGGACATCTGCGACTCGGTCAGAAAGAGCAAGGCCTGCTTCGCTGTCGCGAGATGGTACTGGAGAGAGTTTAGGTTAGAGTGAAGTCCCCGGATGTTGCAGAAATTCACGGATAGCGCGGCAGGGGTCGCCTTGGTCTTGTTGCTCAGTTTGCCTCGAACAGTTATTTTTTTGAGCGGAATTTTGCTTCCCCCCCCTCAGAATACGCGGGGCAGCCTGAGCATCCACGCTCAGGATTGGAGCAACTTGGTCTTGGTTGCTTAGCGAGGAATTATTCATGGGTGCTGGTCCCCTTCTGGGGTAGTTTTTCATTTAATTCTACTACCATACCACAATCTACACCATTCCACCACCTACATACCATTGATGAGGGGAGGGGGGAGGGATTTGGGCCTCCGGCCACCTGCAATTACAAGACGAAACGCAGAAGCAGAGCTTCCACTTCACGCCGATATTCTATGAGGTCGTGGTACCAACCCGGCTCGAGCCGGTCCATACGTGCAACAGCAGAGCTGCCGAGTGGCTCTACCACTGTATATATTACAATATATAATACAAAAGTTACTGCAGTATGACCTTAGTGGACATAGTATCCACTCGCCATGGAATTAGGGTTTGAATTCAAACCTAGCCATTGATTGATTAAATATGATAAATATGAGAACTTAAATACTTGATTAAAAGTAATATTAAAGTGACCCCTTGAAAAACCAAACCAATCATAGTGCGAAATTGTATTTATTTAGGATTTATTTAGCCCTTATTAATAGACTTGTTTATAAACCATTTGCTTTCGCGTATCCCTTTGTCATTGAGCTAAACTCAATTTTGTTGTTACTAAACACGTTTACAGTTTTATTCCTCAACTGTAGGGGAGCTATGAAATTTGATAACATCGTGACTTTGACCCAAATATTGGGTATAAACAATTTCAAGTCCAATTCTTAATGAGAGTACATTATTCGTATCATTCATTATTCGTAGGTACTGCTGGTCAGTAATCACCTAACTTGTTCCATGACACACACACTACATATAACAAAAACCATCTCCAATCCTAAATTGGCGTATACATACATAGGTTTAACGATAAGTATACAGATTTTAAAACAGGAAAAATTTAAACCACGTAAATGAAATATTTGGTTTCGTATCCGCAGCGTATTTTATGAGTTTTTTTCTAAAATGAGTAAGTATTAAAATAAAATGTATTTAATAATTATTTTGCAAGTCGAATATAGGCAGTATTATTCACAATGGCATTCTGTGCGAGCTTGATAATTTCCTGGATGAGATGGTCCATTTCTTTTTTTACTTTACTGTAAATGATGTCATATTATCCATCACACATATCTATGGCCAATAAATTGAATATCTTGTGATACGAGCCCTACATTACATCTCACCAGTATTCCTACTACTGTTTGAAACAAATTAAATAACTTTAATTTATCCGCGAAATACTGTATTGTACTACAGAAAGACAAGAATACAGAGTAACCGACAGTGCTTAACTGGTCATCAAGTTGAAGTGGCAATGAGCCCGTCACATACTCTGAGCTTTAAAACCCTCAAAAGGTTCTAGAGGTATAGTCTCGTACCAGTAAGCAAAGTGCACGGCGGTTCTTCAATAGACGAAGTAATGGTAAGAAACGTGTCCTGGCGATTAGGAATTTTATGGATGCAAGTGCCATAAGACTGTGTTTTGAGATATTCTTTGATGGAGGCCATTCCTTGATATTCAATAGAAAGCATTTGAATGTCTGTAATGATGGTGATGATAAATGATAACAATGTAATTCTTAAACAAATTATAATTGTTTCTATTAACACATAATTGCTATTATGATGAAAAAATGCATATGCATTTCTTTTATTAGACATATGTCTATCCTTCGTGTAGTGATTGTGGAAGGAAATCAACTGCTTTGTAACATTTCGGTATCATACAAGGCAAGACAGGGACATAAAACAAAATATAAAGAGCAATATTTTTTTGATAACAAATCAAAATTGTAGAAAAATGTATTTGCCAAATTTTAAGCGAAACGGGGCAGCTATGCAAATATCTTAGATATGAGGAAAGCTATAAGGGTGGCCTTCATTCAGTGGATTTTTGATAAACTGTTATGAATGATGATGGATGAATTAAAATCCCTCAATATTATCTGCCATTTTGTTCAAATTAGCCGGTGTTACTTAAAACTTCCCTATAGAAACATTTTAACAGTGGTAGAGCCAGGCGGCAGCTTTTGCTGTCGCATGGATGGGCCGGCTTGAACCGGGGTGGTACCACGACCTCACAGAATACCAGCGTGAAGTAGAGTTTTACCTCTGCGTTTCTTTTGGTAAGTGCAGGTGGCCGGAGGCCCTTTTTACTGGAAATGAGGCATTCCATTCTAGTCCTCACGGGTGAAAACGCATCTGCATTTTTATCTGTAACAGAGGATAGATGTAGATGTCTATGGGCCGCAGCAACCACTTACCATCAGGTGGACTGTGTGCTCGTTTTTCACCCTTATCCTATAAAAAAAATAGAAAGACGTTTATAATAGTATCGTGATTAATGACGTAAACTCACGCGACTTTTGTAACACATTTGTCACAAAAAAGTTTATTACATATTTATTATATAAAATATAAGCATTTTTTCCGATATGAAATTGTAGAAAAGTTCATATAAAAAAAGCTTGAACAGAATGAGTATTTAAAACGATCTCATAGAAATTTATGACCTGGTTTAAGTTTTAGTCTGGTTTTAATTATCACTAAGCTCGGGTTTGAACGGAGTTATACTATGAATTCCTGTTAAAACTGAAATTGATGCCTATAATCCCGACTATCTCTAGAAGTAAACTTAATTGAGCCTCTATATAAAAAGTGCATGGCTATTTAGTTGGGATTTTGGAAATGTGCGGATTGAAATTAAATAATAAAATAAACAAAGCAATGGGAACGCTTATGTACACATTTTTTTATAGGACAAGGGTGACAGATGAGCACACAGTACACCTGATGGTGAGTGGTTGCTGCGGTTCGTAAACATCTACAAGGAACCAAAGTGTAGATACGTTGTCACCCGTGAGGACTAAGATGGAATGCCTCGTTTCCAGTACCACTTACCAAGGGTATCAGGTTCTCTACACTCAGCATACGAAACACAGCAGTGTTAAGCTGCTATTTTACGTTGGTATTCTGTGAGAGCGTGATCCTTCCCCGGTCGAGCCGGCCCGTTCGTGTTACAACTATACTACTAATATAGCTGCAGCATCGCCCTACCACGTAAAAAAAATATTTATGACTCACTGAATATTTAAATTAAGACGTAAAATCCGCATCTTTATCAACTTAAGTTGATCTTGGCCGAAACTAAAAATTTGTGTTCCTTTACGATTTTCATCTCTTTGCAACCTTCCTTTATGTTGCATGAAGGCTATTAAGCTTGAAAAGCGTGCACTAGAACTTACTACTACTCTATGCTTTATAACAAATCTGAAAAGTTTTACTTTGTTGAAATGTAAATTTTTCATTGAATATTTGCTATCTTATTTTTATCGAATTCGCTCATTGTCATAATCATCACAGCCCTCCACAAGTCCACTACTGAACGTAGACCTCTCCCCAAGAAACACGGTCTTGAGCCAACTGCATCAATTGACTTTCTACATTTCTTACCAGGTCGTCACTTCATTTATACGTGGCCCAAAGGATCAGAAAACTAAAACAATGGGCCAGTTATATAGCCGAAAAACAAACAACCGGCGAAAAAGAAAGGTTCTCGAGTAGAGCTTCGTACCGATGCATGAAGTGTAGCGTAGCCCCCTATTATATGAACTGACACCGATGTTACACGTAATCAACTTTTTGTAAATGTTCTTGAGCAGTAGCTTCGTTACGGTTAGCGCAATGTATATTATGTCGGTATACAATGCATGTTAGTTTATCACTAGATCGACTGCCAACCTGATGATACAGCATGCAGAGTTTCTATGTATGTAGGTAACTCAGGAACGTGATTTGGGGCAGTCTTTACGAGATGCATAATATATGTTATTTTATTTACCTTTTATATACTACAATAGCAAAACATACTTTAAGGTTTCCTTCGCCTAATCTTCCTTTTTTAAATATTCCGCAGCAAGATTTTTTTTTGTATTCATTACATATATTCAATCATAACCTTCTTAAAATCGTATAGCCTTAAGTTAAAAGCAAATAATTCGTAATTTGATTGTATTTATTTTTGTTTGTACGCTCCAGACATGTCTAAGCGCACTTATATCCGAGAGCAATTTTGGTACATAGTAAGGATGGTGTTAATGAAATGTAAGGAAAATTAAAATATTGTTATGTTAAGAGATTTTAATGGAAGAGTTGGAGTGAAGAGATCTGGTTATAAACGGATATTGGGAACGTTTGGTGATAAAAGTAAAAATGAGAATGATGAAAGCCTTCTCACCGTATGTGTGGATAATAATATTTTCGTGACCAACAATTTACACACATGGGAAAGAGGTGATGATAGAAGCATGATAGATTTCATAATTGTGGATTAAACAATGAGAAGCACAGTGGTAGATATAAGGGTTCACCGGGGGTCCAACGTAGAAACAGATCATAACTTATTCTTTTGCCAAAATAATGGTCTATTCAGATGTTGGCGGCATCGGATATATGTGTCAACTACTACGTTACAGCGTATAAGAAATAAAGATCTTAAGACGAAGGTGTAAAAGAGTTCAAGAGAAAATATTAGAGGTTTGAATGCATTTGTGTATGAATGATATATAGACATTGAGGTTATGTGGGACAGTGTTAAGAAAGGTTCGTTGGATGCGGCCACCGAAGTATGTGGTATAACTAATATAACGAATGAAAGGAAACATAATACGTTGTGGTGGAATGATGAGATGCCGATGGAAGTTGAAGCAAGGAAGAGAGCATAGCTAAATTTACGAGCGGCCAAAGCTGAAAGAAATATGGCAGTCTTAAGACGTTTTAAATGAGAAAGTAAAAGAATTACTTATAAGGATAAAGCAAAAAAAAAATGGATGCAAAATAATAGAAGAATATCTGATAACTTCCAAGCGAATATTAAAATGTAAACACGTAAAAACTGCCAGGAGAAATTCAAAACAGCATAGAATGAATATAATACGAAACAAGAATGACCACATGCTAATCAACGAAGTTTGGAGTTTAAAGAGATGAAAGGAATACTCTGAAAGCATGATTATGAGTGAAGAGACGTTTAAAATCAATTAAATATAAATTCCGAAAGAAGTGGAGATAGGTAGGGAGATAATTAAAGATAAAGTTATGAAAGCAATGAAAAGTATGATAGCAGGTAAGGCAGCCAGATATGATAGGCCCATTGTTTAGAGTATCACTCGAAATTCTAAGGGTTGGAGAGGGTGTGGTGGCAGGCCTACTGTACACCTTGTTTAATTTATGTTGAGAACTGAAGCGGGTGCCCTAAGACTGGTGTAAGCTGTTATAGTCCCAATTTATAAAGGAAAAGGGTCACAGCAGAAACTGATGGTAAAATTTGAGATTTTAAAGCTGAATTTATAAAGACAATGGGGTGTATGGATCAAGTATTTTCTTGTGTTGCTTCCACGTGGCTATTCAATATATTTATGGACAGTTGTTTGGAAACTTTAAATGTTGAAGAACGTGGGTTAAGAATAGGTGAGTTAACCATCAAATTCCTTTTGTATGCCGAGGATTAAGTCATATTTGAGTCGTTGGCGGCCGAATTACAAATGATGGTTACATTAATGAACAGGTCATTAAAAGAAGGGGGTATGAAAATGAACGCGAGTAAGACGAAAGTAATGGTTTTTGATAGAGAAGAAAGTAGAACGATAATATAAGAAAGAAGAATAAAAGGGAATTGGTTGAGCAAGTAAAAGTCAAACTAATCTACTTTTTGTATTTGGGATAAACAGGGATGGCAGATATGGTAAGGGTATAGAACGACGAGTGAAACCACTAAATAAAATAAATGGGGCTGGAAAATTTATTCAGAGACAGAAAGTCAGAATATGTATAAAATCACGTATGAAAATTCACTATGCTGTGTTAGTCCCTACTTTAATGCGTGGTAATGAAAGTTGGGTGTGGAAGAAGAAGCAGCTTGTGGAGTAAATGCTGTAAAAATGCTTTCATTATGGAGTATTTAAGGGCTCAATCTGAATGACAGTGTGAGAAATTGAGTGATAAGGGAAAAGTGTGGTTTGCAAGATTGTGTTATAACCAGGATTAAGAAATGAATGCTTCGGTGGTTTGGTCATTTAGAAAACATGAATGAAAATAGAGTGACAAATCAAATCTTTGTTGCAGATGTGAACGATGTAACAGAGTCCAGAAGGGACGCCCTAGAAGAAATTTTATCAACAAATTTCCGATACATTGAATAATGGCCGGCTTAGGAGTACCAGCCAGATTTGAAGTTTTCTTCCTCGTACAACTTTCTTGTGGAATCTTCTACCACAAGCAATTTTCCGGGCCGATGCGACTTAGGGACCTTCTAGAAAAGAGCCTACTATTTTTAAAGGCCGGCAACGCACCTGCGATTCCCTTGGTGTTGCAGTTGTTTATGGGCGGAGGTCGTTACTTACCATCAGGTGAACCGCATGCTTGTTTGCACCCTCTTCTATTAAAAAGAACCCTTAACCGACGAGCAAGTATGCGTAGGTATATGGATGTAGAGTATCAGGATCATGCCTAATGTAAGTCCGTAGTCTCTGCCTACCCCTCCAGATGACAGGTGTAATTATTTATGTATGTAATTCTTAAGTTATTACCTATTTGATTTTTATGTATAACAAATGTGTTTGGTATGTAGTTTGGCTATGTTGAAATGTTCATTGTTGTTTTTCTTTTATTAGGGTTCCAAATATTTGAACAGTTGTTTTGATTCAATACGAATATTAATTTATTTGTAAAAATATAAAAACCATTAATCAGCATCAAAAAAAAAAAGAAAATCTTCTAAATTTCTTGCAAATTTATTTTATTGAAGACAAAATACTCTTGTACCAATAGTAATAAAGGTAGAAGTAGTAATAAAGGAAAGAAGGAGAGAAGTACAATATGTTTTGTACTTCTTCTGTTAAATGAGCTGTAATATTGTAATATATATAACTAATATATATTACAATGGCCACACTATTCCTGGCTACGGTCGCAACCATGGTAACGGCGGAGCAAGGGGTGCTAAGAATCTCCGGTGGAGGTTCGGTTGCCACCTTAGACGACTCGAACTGGCAACGTACAACGCATGCACCCTAAGGACTGACGAGAAAATCGTGGAGCTAGAAGAAGAGATAGACATTATCCGAAGTCCGAAGAGAGAGGGAGGACACGGTAATCCTCGAATCCGGCAACTTGCTCTATCACCGGGAGGGCGACCATCTGTCCCAAGGAGGTGTCGGATTTATCGTCCACAAGTCTCTCGTTAACAACGTTGTAAAGATCGGGAGTGTGTCGACGAGGGTTGCGTACCTTATACTCAGAATCACCAAACGGTATTCGCTGAAGGTCATGCAGGTTTACGCACCAACCTCGGCACACCCCGATGAGGAGGTGGAGAAAATGTATGAGGATATCTCTAGAGCCATGCCTTCCTCCAAAACCCAATATACGGTGTAAATGGGAGACTTCAATGCAAAACTAGGCACAAGAGAGAACTGTGAGCTGAAAAAGGGAAATTTGGAATAGGGCAACGGAACCCAAGGGGCCAGCAGCTGGCCGACTTCATGGAGAAAGAGGGACTGTTTATAATGAACTCTTTCTTCCAGAAGGGGCCCCACAGGACGTGGACCTGGTCGAGCCCCGACGGTTCGACAAAAAATGAGATTGACTTCATTATGACGACCAGACGACAACTGTTTAGTGATGTCTCCGTGATCGCGAGGGTGAAAACTGGTAGCGATCACCGAATGGTTAGAGGCACACTGAACCTAAACGTTAAGTTGGAGAGGTCTCGTCTAATTAAGTCAACGCTCCGTCCCCCACGTGCTCTGTTCCAAAGTCCCGAAATCTTTCAGCTCGAGTTACAAAACCGTTTTCAGTGCCTAGGAGACTGCAATGAAGTGGACGATATGAATGACAAGCTCGTGGAAACTGTCCATGCAGTCAGAGCTAAGTTCTGCAAGACCCGCCGCAGAAAAATACAAAAACTCTCCTGTTAGACGGGAGATGCAGCTACATTCTTCAACAGACTTGACAGCATACAGGCATCTGAACAGACAGATCTCCAAATGCATGCGGCGGGACTTACGCAACTTCAATACAGCTCGTATTGAAGAAGCGATCAAGCGGAACCAAGGCGCAAATGTCTTTGCCAGAGATCTGTCTGCTAGAAAGAGCCAACTGTCAAAGCTGAAGACAGAATGTGGCAGCATCGTTTCCGGGACACCTGAGATTTTGAGTGAGATTGAGAGGTTCTATGGGCAGCTGTACACGTCATCGTTGCAGCCACACGCAAGTGTGAGGAGTAACGATCCAAGAGCGAGTCTCATCCGACACTATTCCGAAGATATCCCGGACGTCAGTCTGAACGAGATTAGAATGGCTCTCCAGAACTTAAAAAACGCCAAGGTCCCAGGCGTGGATGGAATTACAGCGGAGCTTCTGAAAGCGGGTTGAAGACCGGTACTTGAAGTCCTTCAGAAGCTCTTTAATTCCGTCCTCCATGGTGGCATTACACCGGAGGCGTGGAGCAGAAGTGTGGTGGTCTTGTTCTTCAAGAAAGGTGACAACGCTCTCTTGAAGAACTACAGACCGATTTCCCTTCTGAGCCGCGTCTACGTGCTGTTTTCTAGACTCATTATGAATCGTCTCGCGCGCAGTCTTGACGACTTCCAGCCTCCCAAACAAGCCGGTTTCCGAAATAGCTTTAGCACCATAGACCACATACATACCCTTCGGCAAATTGTACAGAAGTCCGAAGAGTACAGTTTGCTACGATGTCTGGCGTATGTGGACTATGAGAAAGCTTTTGATTCCGTCGAAATTTGGGCGGTGCCGCAGTCCCTTCAGCGGTGCCAAGTTGACTGTCTTTGTATCGAAATGCTGAAGTGCTTGTACAGTAGAGCTACGATGGCTATCCGAGTACAGAACCAGAGTTTGAAACCTATCCAATTGCATAGAGATGTAAGACAGGGTTACGTCATATCCCCGAAACTCTCCACCGCTGCATTGGAAGACGTTTTCAAGCTTGTGGACTGGAAATGATACGGTATCAACATCAATGGCGAGTACATCACTCACCTTCGATTTGCCGACGATATAGTCCTCATGGCAGAATCGCTGGAGGACCTTTGCACTATGCTCAATGACCTCAATAGTGTCTCCCAACTGATAGGTCTTAAGATGAACATGGACAAAACAAAGATTATGTTTAATGTCCATATCACACCTATGCCGGTAATTGTTGGGAGCACTAAGCTCGAAGTTGTTGACGAGTATGTTTACCTGGGACAAATAGTCCGACTAGGTAAGTCCAACTTTGACCGAGAGGTCAATCGACGAATTCAACTCGGCTGGGCAGCGTTCGGGAAGCTACGACACATCTTCTCGTCAGACATACCTCAAAACCTTAAAACGAAATTGTATAACCAGTGCGTGTTGCCAGTGATGACTTACGGAACTGAGACGTGGTCCTTCACAGCTGGCCGTATGAGGAAGCTCAAGGTCACTCAGCGAGCTATGGAGAGGGCTATGCTCGGAGTTTATCTGCGTCATACACTTAGAAATGAGGATGTCCGCAGTAGAACTAGAGTAACCGACATAGCCCAAAGGATTAGTAAGCTGAAGTGGCAGTGGGCCGGCCATATAGCTCGAAGAACCGACAACCGATGGGGAAGAAAGGTTCTTGAGTGGCAGCCTCCTACCGGTAAGCGAAGTGTAGGGCGACCCCCCACGAGATGGAATGACGACCTGGTAAGGCATGCAGGAACTTGATGGATGCAGGTGGCTCAGGACCTTGCTTTGTGGCATTCCTTGGGGAAAGCCTATGTTCAGCAGTGGATTTATGAAAGGCTGTAATGATGATGATGATATAATTAATATATTTATAAGTATGCTATTATATTGGATTTACGTCAATTGTGCAACTATACTGAAGTCTAGCTTTTTACCCGCGGCTGCGCTCGCGATTGCTTCAATTTAGAAGCGTTTGCTGTCGCACGGATGGGCCGGCTCGAACCGGGGTGGTACCACGACCTCACAGAATACCAGCGTGAAGTAGAGGTTTACCTCTGCGTTTCGCTTGGTGAGTGCAGGTGGCCGGAGGCCCTTTTTACTGGAAATGAAGCATTCCATCTTAGTCCTCACGGGTGACAACGTATCTACATTTTGATTTGTAATAGAGGATAGATGTAGATGTCTATGGGCCGCAGCAACCACTTACCATCAGGTGGACTGTGTGCTCGTTTGTCACCCTTATCCTATAAAAAAAATAAAAAAAATTACTACACCAACTAAAATTAAAATTTCATAAATGTAGTTCTATTCACGATGAACGCTTGAGAGGAGCTATATTCATGAACGGGAGTAGAAATATAGAGAAGATAGGCAGCAGCATCTTTCTGGTTACAGCTCAAGATAATAAAATGATGCAGTTGGCAACCCGCCTTTCAAGATGAGTAATGGAATACATATTTAATATGTACAATATGAATACGTATTTTAATTACACCGTGAATATTGAGGGGCTCAACTTTCTAATTCAAACTACGCATTTTAGCTCACGTCAAAAATTGTTAATTTAAGTATAAAATTCTGGTTTATCACGAACTTGCTTATGATGGATAACTGCTGAGTTAGCCCAGATCATGGTACAATCCCGTGTGGAGTTGCCAGAGCTCCCATCGGGCGCGTCCCCAGGTGGCGGATAGGGGAACGCCACCCAGATATGGGTGGTAGCGGGAAACCGCCGCGGACCAAAACTGGTCGGGGTTGGGCGTACCCATGGCTCTATTAGGGCTAGAAACGCCCGGGGCTTGATTGCCCTAAGAGATGAGCCTTCACAGGCTTGTCGTTGCTCCCGGTATCGCTCTTTGATTAGAGCGAACAAGGGATGCAACACACGCGGCGATGTGCCAAGCGCACCAATGCTGGGTGACCCCGCGCGGTAATGTGCTAAGCGCACCAATTCCGGGCGATCTCTGTGCGGCGATGTGCCAAGCGCACCTATGCCGGACAACCCGTAAGCCCACTAGGGCCCGGGGCCCCCCGCAGGGCCACGAGGAAGACAACCTCTTCAAAAATAACCCTAATCCTAAGGTCTAAGGTGCCGATAGGATGAATGGCTGGGGGGGAGCCCAGCCCCAAGCCTATGGGAGGGGAGATTCAGGGACCACACCCTGTAAAAAAAGGAAAACTATGACATGCAGTGCGACAAGAAAAATACTCCCCAGGGTGGTCCTGTCAACCCTGTTGTTGGCGGGGAATCCACCCCCAGTAGCCTAATTAGGTTCTGTGGCAGCCCCAACGTATCTCTTTGCAATCCGCTACATTGCGGTGATGCACCAGCATTAACCGCGGGCCCCACAACATCAGAGGGCCAATCTCTAAAAGAAGGAGTCGTGTCGGAAACACCAACAATATCGGCACGAGACAAGCGTGGTTGTTTAAGCGACCCAACACTACGAGCAGTCAGGCCGGTGAGAGCGACGCTGATGGTGGGTCTGATGGTTCGTTCGTGTCGCTAACATCGGTAGGAGGGCGAAAACGAAAAGGGAAGCCTCCGAGTACGTCAGTTGTGGCGGCCAAATTCACGGCGGTCCCAGTTGCAACCTCTGGAGGAGAGAGTGCGACAGGGGCTGAAACAGAAGAAGACCTATTTGATCCATCCGTAACACCCACTAACACCAGGGCAAAGAAGAACCTTCCGGGCCCGGAAACGTTAGCCCGCGAAATGCGTTCTCACGGAGACGTGGAGCTCGGTCGGGATATTGATTTTCACCTGCAGGTTTTAGAAAAAGTTGCCGATCGATCCCGTAACCTCAAAGGAGAGTATGTTTGTGGTATAAGGTTGGCTGTGCGTAACATTAAAGCTGCGGCAGAAGAACTCGCGCGAAGGACCGACTCTAATGATAACGTTGCCAGACTGGAGAGAGAGAACGCAGAGTTGCGTTCCCAGCTTGCCACTCTTTCGACGAAGACAGAAAGACTCACACAAGAGATTAGTCTCCTCCGCAAACAGATGCAGGAACGGTCTACCTTGCCATCTCAGCTAGTACCTGCTGCACCCAAACCTAGGAGCGGGAAAGAGGAGCTCATGGCAGACATAGGGGCTCTAATAGACAGGAAGCTGGCGGCCTTCCATGCCAAATTGATTCCTGAAAGGACATCAGCCAACCAGCAGCTGACACCGCGGGAACAGCCGCCAGCGTCAATGAGAGCAGGACGTCCGCAGTCGCAGCCACTGCCATCACCACCGCAGCCGAAAAAGAAAAAGAAGCGAAGGGTAAAGAAAAAAAAGGAGCCTTCCCATCTATCGGTGGTGGATCTGCCTCCAGTGGCTGCTCCGCCACAGCTGCACAACTCGCTAACGCCGATTGTAAGCTCTTGGGCAGACGTGGCAAGAAGGCCAAAGCAAACGCGGTCTACAGAAGTGGCGGATCTTAACCCTTCTTCAAAAGGGAGAAAAATGAGAAGGAAAACTGAAATGCGTACGCCAGCATCAGCAGCAGTTACAGTGACGTTGCCTAAGGACTCTGTACTCACATATGCCAAGGTAATGGGGGAGGCAAAGGCCAGGTTCCAATTGGCAGAGTTGGGAATCGAATCCGTTCGCCAAAAGCGAGCTGTGACAGGAGGCTTACTTCTCGAGATTGCGGGACATGATTGCAACTCAAAGGCGGACAAGCTGGCAGTGAAGTTGCGCGAAGTCTTTTCTGATCTGAACGTCCGAATTAGTCGCCCAATTAAAATGTGCGACATTCGACTGAAAGACCTTGACGACGCTGTCAGCCCCTGTGAGATAGCAGCCGCGATCGCCAAGTTGGGTGGCTGTTCGGTAGAGGACATCAAAGTTGGGGACGTCCGCCGCCCCCACTAGCATGGGGACGTGCTGGATGCGATGCCCGGTAACGGCGGTCCGAAAACTAATGGCTGAATGACGTGTACGCATTGGCTGGGGTTCAACTCGAGTGGAACTACTGGAGTCCAGGCCTATACACTGTTACAGATGCCTCGAGAAGGGACACGTCGGCAGTAAATGCCCTAACGAGGCAGACAGGAGCACCCGCTGCTATGCCTGTGGCGAACCCGGTCACAGAGCAAACCAGTGCACCGCGTCGGTCCTTAAATGTCCAGTCTGTTCGGACCTTGGGCGTCCATCCAACCATTGGTTGGGGAAAAAGTGCGCTCAACCTGCGAAAAGGGGAGTTAGGAAGAGTAAACACCCTCCCACTCCCTCCAGCGAGACGGGCACAGCAGTATCTGCTGCAGCACCGAGTTTCGGCTCGGCAATGGAAGTTGCTGAGACGTAGAATTCACGGCCCTCAAAGTCCTCCAGAACCACTGCCGCAATGCACAACATCTGCTTATGCAGACCATTGTGGAGTGGCGGGTTGCCCTTGCAGTAGTAGCGGAACCCTATATCGTCCCCGACCATCCTCGCTGGTTCGGCGACGAATCGGGCTCCGTAGCCATCTACTGGAGGGGTGGTGATGGTGCTCCACCCTGCGTCCTTCTACAAAGGGGGCGGGGTTTTGTTGCAGTGCAATGGGGCACCCTGGCTATAGTGGGCTGTTATGTCTCTCCCAACAGGACCCTCGCCGACTACGAGGAGTACTTGGATGAGGTGGCGGACTGCGTGCGCAAGTGCTTACCCCGTCCATTGGTCGTCCTAGGAGATTTTAACGCCCATAACAGGGCTTGGGGCAACTCTAGGGACGATCCAAAGGGAGAGACCGTAATGGAATGGGCGGCTGGTCTGGACCTTCGACTATTAAATCGGGGGTCTGAGAGTACATGTGTGCGGTGGCAGGGGTAGTCCATTGTAGACCTTACGTGGGCAACTCCTCCTGCAATGCGTATGCTGTCGGGATGGCGAGTTGCGACAGAGGTAGTGACACTGTCAGACCACCGCCACATCGTGTTCGATGTCGCACTTCGCCACTTCGACAGTAACTCCAGTCGTCCAGAAGGCAGCCCACTGCGACGTTGGTGTCTCAAGCGGCTCGAATAAGACAAGCTCGAAGCCGCCGCCATCGTCGCGGCCTGGCCAGAAAAAGCCGAAGAGGTTCCGCTCGATCCAGAAATGGAAGCAAACTGGTTCCGGGCTACAATGGCGCAAATATGCGACGTTTCGATGCCCAGAACCAGCCGTCCCAAGCGCAGGGCGTTGTACTGGTGGTCCGCAGAAATTGCACACCTTCGTGCTATTTGCTTGCGGAGTCAGCGCCAGTACACAAGAGCCCGAAGGAGAAGGCGAGCTCCACTTGAGGAGGTAGCCGGACTCTACGGGGCATACCAAGCGGCCACAAAGGCGTTACAAATTGCTATATCTAACGCCAGGTCTCGGTCCTGGAAAGAGCTCCTAGTGGGACTCAACGAAGATCCCTGGGGGCGACCGTACAGGATGGTGCTGGGAAAACTCCGGCCATGGTCGCTTCCCTTGACGGAAACTCTCGATCCGGACCTGCTGGGAAGATTGATCGGCACGCTTTTCCCAGAGGACCGATCAAGTCCCTCAGGTCACCTGCCATCGTCATTGGAGTGGCATGATGAGATGGAGGAGACCGTGGAGGAGCTGAACCGAGCCGTTAGCCGCTTGAGAGCCCGGAACACCGCACCGGGGCCTGACGGAATTCCTGGTCGGGCTCTGATGCTGAGTCTGGCTGCCTTGGGGGACAGGCTAAGACAGCTGTTTACCGGCTGTCTGCGGAGTGCCAAGTTCCCCACAGCATGGAAAGAAAAGTCCTCTTGAAGAAGGAACGTAGGGCCGCCGATTCTCCCTCTGCGTACCGTACATTCTGTACATGGGGCAAGATGGTAGGAATATACGGAGGGAGATTAAACGTGGGGTTCCGCAGGGCTCAGTGCTGGGCCCGCTATTGTGGAACCTCGCGTACGATGCGGTCCTGCGTGTCGACCTTCCTGCTGGCGTAAATATCGTATGTTATGCCGATGACACACTGGTGTTCGCCAGCGGGGTCACCTTCGAGGGGACCAAGGAGCTGGCTGAGCTTGGGACAGAAGTCGTCGTCGCCAAAATCCACGAGTTGGGTCTAGAAATAGCGCCTCATAAGACCGAGGCCTTATGGTTTCACAAATTTACCTCGGAGCAGGGAACCACTCGACTCGTGCGTCTACGTGGGTGGGTCTATAGTCAGAGTGGGGCGGTACATGATGTACCTAGGGCTCCACCTGGACAGTCGCTGGGGCTTCGAAGAGCACTTTGAGCGCCTAGTCCCCCGGATTGAGAGGGTGGCGGGTGCTATGCATAGACTGCTGCCCAACCTGGGGGGACCGAGGGAGGAAATACGCCGCCTCTATGCGGGGGTAGTACGGTCCGTAGCCTTATACGGGGCACCTGTATGGGCGAAAAGGCTAGCCATCCGGTGCTGTAGATCTAAAATCTACAGTGTCCAGCGGAGGATGGCTATACGGATCGTGCGGGGATACCGCACGATATCTTTTGAGGCGGCGACAGGCCTGGCTCGCTTCCCACCCCTAGACATACTGGCGGATATGGATGCGAGGGTGTACAACCGAATCCGCATCCTCCGTCAGAGAGGTGGCAGTGAGCCAGATGAGGCGCTCGAGTCTATGAAACGGCAGGAGCGACAGAACGCGTTGGCGATGTGGCGCACTCGACTTAGCGAGGAGCGCTATGCACGCAAACGTGTTACTGGCGCAATCCTGCCGGTCTTCGAAGCCTGGATGCAGCGACGAGTAGGAAGACTCACCTACAGACTTACACAGATAATTACCGGGCATGGGTGCTTCGGTGATTATCTGTGTAAGATTGGACGCGAAGCGACGGCGAACTGCTTCCACTGCGGTGGACAGGATCAGGACTCCGCGTCCCATACGCTGGCGGTATATCCAACGTGGGAACGGGAGCGAACGATCCTGACAAACCGGGTCGGTCGGGACCTCTCCCTGCCAGCACTCGTGTCGGCGATGTTGAGCGGGGACTCGGCGTAGAGGGCCGTAGCCACCTTCTGTGAATCCGTAATGGTCCAGAAGGAGGCTGCTGAGCGGGATCGGAGGAGGACAGATCGCACTCGGAGACGACGTCACCAAGGCGTTCGTCACGGCCCTCCCTTTGAAGATGGTGTTCCCCTACCAGAAACGGGGCCTCTGGGGTTGCAGGCGTTCGTAGCGGGGGCCTCGAATGCCTAATAACGTAACCCCCGAGGAGGACGATGGCTCGTAAGTGGCCCCGAGACATCGTGATAGCACTGCGGGGGTGCTGGGGGTAGTAAGTTCTGCCCCTGGGACGTGCTTCCAATAAAGCGAAGCGAGAGAGGGGCCCCGGTTGCGTTCCGAACGGAGATCCCGGGACTCCTCATAAACGCTGATGGAGACCACCGTGGGGTTTTAGCCGGTAGGAGTCCGGCATAACCTTCCGGTTGCCCCCGCAGCCGGAGGTATCCATGAGGATTTCCCCACGAAAAAAAAAAAGATCATGGTACAATAACATGCTGCACCCATATGTTTGAGAATTCATTAATATAATATTTTGAAGTTTAGTAAAATTATAATATTATATTAACCTACGAGCGTGTATGCGTAGATATATGGATGTAAAGGAGGCGAGAGAGGTATGTCAGGATCGCGCCAAATGGAAGTCCATAGTCTCTGCCTACTCCTCTGGGTGACAGGCGTGAGTGTTTGTGTGTGTGTGTGTGTGTGTGTATGTGTGTGTGCTGTAAAATTCGCTTTACGCGATGAATTTCTTTCTTATCTATAAAAATTTAGCAATAGAACTAAGGTCTTATATTATTTAAAGATATTTGTTCGATGGTATTCATAGAATCTGATAGAATCTCTGGAATCTCTGATGGTACCGGTAGCGATGATTTCTGATGAGTCGTCCATTTCCCTTAAACGTGGTCGAGAAGAGTGATGACTGCCACATACAATTATACTTGTCAACAGAGGTCCAAGCTAACCATATTTATAACTCAAATTAATTGTATGTAATTTATTATATAATATTATGTTTCTTTTGGCGATTCTTCACCGCTTAGAGGAACCTAACTTTGAAACGGTAGTGGAATTGAAAAAAAAGACGATCACCTTATGGTAAGTGGATGTGGTGGCCCATAGACATCTATATCTATGATCGATTAAGAATCAAGATGTAGGTAGCTGTTACCCACGAGGACTAAGATGGAATGCATCGTTTCTAAAGTGGGTTCCGATAAAACCAGTCCCCGGTTTATATAACACTTACCATACGTAAAAAAATTCACGTTTCCAGACCGAATTTCGGTCACGGTGGCCAGTCATAACGCAGTTTAGCCATTTACACAGGACAGGATTATGAGCCCGCGCGCATGTACAAATACGGGGGCACTTTCAATTCCCTCTATCGCATAGTCTAATAGGACGGTTATCCAACACAATTGGAAAGAGATCTGTCTCCATCTCTCTCGCTCTCTCTCTCTCTCTCTCTCTCTCTCTCTCTCTCTCTCTCTCTCTCTCAGGACCAATGACTTTACGTGATTTCCCAAAAACGGGGGTGAATCTTTGCCAACTTCCTGAGTCCTGAGAATTGATAGTAAAATACTTCATTATCAAGTTTGATTATCAGTAACCGTGTTAACAACTACTAGGACATTTACGACAGCCAGGACAATGAGGTAGCCATACGAAACACACCTGTGTTAGGCTGCTATTTTACGCTGGTATTATACGTGAAAGTGTGATGCTTTCTAATTCAATCCTAAATATTCGAACAACAACCATATTATAGCTGCAGGTTGGCTCTGCTACGTGAAAAAAACAAAAAATATTGGTAAATCCAATTGTGCATGCCCTAAGCGCATTAAAAAATTACGTATAACATGATTATAGGATTTTTTTAAAGTAGATTAAATACACACAAGTTTTCACTAATAACCTTATTATTTTACGTCCAATTTTCCAATAATTTTATGTAAAACTTCAATTAAAAAAAAATTGGAAAATCCCAAAGTGCACGACTCATAATGCTCATATGATCATCATATGATCATTCAGGTAAATCCATTAAGTCCAAGCCGTATATTAATGTAAATATACTTAAATATATACATCCTACTTACCGTTAAGTACGTACCGTCAACTAAGGCATCTTTACCATAATTTTGAAGGAAAAAGTTAATAATGAAAAATAAAACACTTATGATTAAGCTATTATTTTTAATCGATTAATATAGTACTTCTCCGTTGCTTTATAAATGCACTGTTTCTCAGGGCTGCAAAATCACTAAAGTAGCACCAAAAATATGACACAGGTAAAGACGCCACAAAAATGCCTACTTTACCTATACAGTATTTCTCGATAAAATGAAGGTTTTATGACTGAAATTGGTAAAGATACCCTTTCGCTTTACTTTCTCTGTTTAGACATATGGGTATTTTAATTAAAAAAGGTATATACGGGCAATAAACTGCTGGTAGGGTAAAGATGGCATGGGACTCCATTGAAATTCTCATACAAATGTAATTAATTATCAGGGCTGCCACCAGTTTAAAAATTAAGTTAAAATGTACCCTATAATACATTGATTAAATGCAAGTCAGACACTCGCATGAGTTATATAATGTACATCAGGCACTAGTTGTTCCACATTTATCATACTTATACTACCATAGTTTCAGCCCAAATTGTGTTGATACATTATACTTAAGGTGGAAGCTCCAGGGTGACCCGCGAAATTCAAATTTTCTTGCGTTTTGTTGGAATTTGCAGGTCAGGGTTAGGTTGTATATTTAACAAAATATGATTCGCGACGGTAGCATTTTTCCAGAAAAAACTCTTTCAAAGGGCTAATATGAACTTACAGGGTTGTATTGGTGATTTAATGAGAATAAATTGTGTAAACACATAATCGCTACGGTCGCGAATCATATTTTGTTAAATATACAACCTAACCCTGACCTGCAAATTCCAAAAACTCAAGAAAATTTGGAATGTCGCGGGCCACCCTGGAGCTTCCACCTTAATGAAACTTATTATTCCAATTTATATTTAAATTAGACATTAAAATATAAAATTCCACGCCGGGTTTTTATAGGGATTTGGTAAAATTTGCACTATATCATTTGTCGAATACAATACTTGTAGCGGGTACTGTAGGCCAGTAAAACCCGCCATTTTTTTATCTCATGAATTGTCGCGAAACACCTACACGCTCGGATATTTTCGTAATCAGGCCACAGTAATACTTATTTGTATTTTGTGTACGTTCAAACTTTACCAAGATGTATTGTCCAATATATAAACTTTTGGCTACAAATGCCTTCTCATTTTGTTCGTTTTTGTCTCTGCTTCTGACATAGTCTCTTCTAGTCTTCTTCGTTTTATCTTCAGTCCTTTTTTTTTTCATCGTTTTCTATTACCGCGCTCTTTATCTGTTGTTTTCTTTCGTGCTTCTCTGTTTTATGTTCTTTTGTTCCCAAATCTTTTATTTGTTTCATTGTTTCCTGTTCTTTCCATAAGTCTCTCTCCATTGTTATATTCATTTACTATCTTTTGTTTTTATCTCTTGTCCTTTCCTTTCATAGCTTTCTGATCTCAAGCTTGCCTTCTCATGTCCTTTTGTTTCCAATTCGTTCATGTGTTCTACTTTTCCCTGTTCATACCATGCGTCTCTCTTCATTCCATATTCATTTACGATCTGCTTTTCCATCTCCTGTCCTTTCCTTTGATCGCTTTCTAGTCTTAAGCTTTCTTTCTCATGTCCATTTGTTTCCAATTCCTTCGTTTTGTTCCTCTATGTTCTGTACTTCCCATTCGACTTTCTCCATGTCATATACATTTGCCATCTCTCTTACTTCCCCTTTTATCACTTTCTATGTGTTTTTATCTCATATCCTTTTTTTTTTTCAATTCCTTAATTTGTTCTCTCTTTTCCTGTTTTAACCATTCTTCTTTTCCCTTGTCATATTCTGTTCTCAAGCTTTCTATTGTAATTTCCCTTCGTTTCCCAATTCGGTCATTTGTTCATATTTTTCCTTTTCCTTCATTTTCTGATCTTCAGTCAGTTGTCTCAATAAGTAATCCTGCATGTCTTCAATTGAATCGTAGTCCGAAGAATCTGCATACTGCACAGAGCAGTCAGAGTCTGAATCAGAAGAATTGTAGTGGAATTTTTTGATTCTCATACCCTTCCTTTTTACATCTTTTGTTTCAAAATTGTCTTTAAAACAGATGGTCCAGCGTTGTGTAATTCACTTTTTATCGTAATACCAGATGGTCCAGCTTTAGTTTCTGTATTTTTAGTTTGTGTTTTTTATTCTTGTCTGTTGGCGGTATTCTAATTTCTGAGAGACATAAATATTTTTGACCTCTTTTTTCTGGTATGTCGTTTTGCACTACTTCTTCACCACTGTTTGCAATAAAATTTGTTTCGCTTGTTATTTCACTAGTTTTACTCTTGTAAGTTTTCCTGGTTATGTTTTTATTATGTCCCAGCTTGTGATAGATTTTCCAGCTGCGACATTCATTTTTTTATTTGTATTTCGGCTTATTGGGTTTGGATTCCGATTCTCTTTTAGATAGTCAAGTAAAGATGTATCTACGTCATAAGTCATCTCTTCACAGTATTCCGTATTTTCGAATATACTTTCTGTGGATTATATGGAATATGCCCGTTGCTCTAAATCCACTGACTAAGTTATCGGATTTATTAAGTTAACTTCTTCAATTAATTGTTTTAAAAGTATAGGAAAGTGGATTTTATTGAGAGACGTCTGCTTTGGGGTTTTCTATCTTATATTTCATAAGAATTTTCCTCCAGGTTCGTTTAAGTGGAGCAAAAAATGCAACATCCCGAGGCTGGGTTAAATGCGTTGAATTGGGTGGTAGTAACCCGAACCTAATATGTGACGGTCGCAAAGTTCTACCACATCTACGTTAATATGGCTTGAAAGGTTGTCTCCTATAACCAGCTTCGGTCCTTCCAGACGTTAAGCCCACGGTATTACTATGGTTGTAAACCAATCCATGAACATGCCAGAGTCGAAACCAGCCACTTTTAGTTCGATTATAACGCGCCCCTTCTGGACCTCCATCACACCATTGTGTCTACATATTTTCAGATTTATAGACGACGTACGGAGCTAAAAGATCACCACTGGCTGTTCCAGAAAACATTATAGAAATACAACCTTTTGAGTAGTTTACTGTTCTTTCCGGATACTTGATTCCCCGACGAAAAATGCATTTGACTGCCCCCGGGTCATCGCTGACATTTGTTTCGTCGTAATTGAGTATATGGGTTGCCGGCAAATCTTCAACACAGCTCTTCAAATTTTCGAAGTAAATCTTAAAATCTTGAAGGGATTTTTCGGCTCTCGCTTTTGTCATGTGTGAGTTACATCTCACGGTGAGCTTATCGTGGTGTCTTATCAACAAGTTCTTCACCCACCAGTCCCCTGGAGGATTGTCATTAAAATGTACGCTTTATTATTTTTTTAAGGTAATGCAAATACAATCATACGGAAATCCAACTGTGTCAATGGACATCCAAATTCAGATGCAACAATAAGCACTTTTACAAATTGGTGCTCCTCTTCCTCTGTAAATCGGTACCGTGGATCAGGTTTATTTGTGTGTAAGTTTTTTTGCCCTTGTTTTCTATGGTACGGCGTGGTATTCCAAATTGTTTTTCGGCGTCATAAGATGACACATTTTTGTTACGGACCATTTCAACTGCAAGAGTAAAGCATTTCTTCAGAATAGTTTTTGTAGGCCCTTGCTCCTATTTTCCTTCGGTTCCGTATTTTAGGTTTAGGGCGAGTCATATTTTAAGTTATCTGAAATAAAGTAAACTAGGTAAGTACCAACACCAAAAGCATTTTGTTTATGTCACAAGGCAAGCAGTAGAGGTGGTTATTTGATGGCTCCAGGTTTTCAACAGGCACCAAATTACGTCGACCCATTGCACTGTTGCAACGCGATTATGCAAATTATGCAAAGTACAAACCAACAAACAAGCACACTTTCGCATTTATAATATTAGCATGATTTATTTATTTATTTAAACTTTTATGCAGAAAAAATAAAATCGTACATATGACGGACTCTCCCAGTCAACCATAGGCTAAGCAAAGAAAAATATGACGATGATGGATCTATTCCACCTGCCATATCAGATATAGGGTCCCATCTGGAAACGAACCCCACGGTCTCTAAATTAGTAGATAGTGGCTTAACCACTGCGCCACAAAGGCGGTTTAAATTGTTAGAACCTACAACATTGTTATTATTATTTTTGGGGGTATTTATGGAGTATTCTCATCTAGTTATAATAAACTAGAGGGAAATGATAAATATTCATACATATTATTATTATTAGTATAAGTGTATTAATATTGTTATGTAAGTTGTAATTACGTTTGTAAGCCCTCCTAAAATTGTTCGAATAAAACATTTACGTATAGAAACGCGTACAAGTATAGTGACACACCCTAGGTCCAGGTAAAGACGCCGCTATACAAACTGTGGCAACTTTACCTCGCCTCAACTATCATTACCTATGCAAATTTCTCTTAAAATTGTTAAGAAAAATACCATTATAACAGCTGCCACGTCTTCGTAGGAAGGTTATATATAATATATATCAATTCTACTTACCTCAGCCAAGCAAATTCACAAGCACAATAAAAATTTCGACCAGAATTAGCTGCGACAAGTGTCCCGCGATTATCAACACAACGTTAATAACTTGTCATTTGACAATGTTGCCAGTATAAAAAAAAGATGAGTGACCATTGACGAAACTACTAATGTGTCTATGAAATATCTAGCAATAGTAGTTTCTGATAAAAATGATTTTTCTTATTACTTGTCAGTGGTAGGTAAAGATGACAAGGGAAGGTAAAGATGCCTTAGTTGACGGTACTACTATTATTTGTTCTGTACTTTAAAATATTGTAATAAAAATCTCTGATTACAATAATAATGAAGTATGTATGAAATTTGGGTTTTGGAATATTTTGTATTTGTACCAGCGATCTTTTTGAGCCGCTGCAAACAACCCAATATAGTATCCACTCACGACGGCGGTTGGTTCGAACTTAGTGACTGTCGCAGTCTATTTAGTAACATAAATTAATAAAAAAAAATAAGGCTGCAATAACACTGAATATTTTCATATTTCGCAGATGAAAAAATATCACATTCCATGGCTTCCCACATGATAGATGAAGAGATTAAAAAATAGATTGAGTTAAACAATAGTTCAAACAATTTATAATTGTAAAAGTTATCGTGTTTAACACTCTATGCGGACTTGATAAATCTACACCATAAGCCATTAAAACCACCTTTTATGTAAAGTAGCAATTACTCGATTTACACAAAATATTAATAAGTTCATTTAATCTTGTTCTGA
Source organism: Parnassius glacialis (assembly GCA_033319125.1). Taxonomy (NCBI): domain Eukaryota; kingdom Metazoa; phylum Arthropoda; class Insecta; order Lepidoptera; family Papilionidae; genus Parnassius; species Parnassius glacialis. The sequence continues at coordinate 42,158,846 of JAVANC010000005.1, forward strand.
CAATGTACTTTTTATATTATTTTGTATATATGCATTGTTAGATATGATTTTATGCGACAAAACGTTGGAATCTTGATTTTAGGCGCTAGTAGAATATACCTACTCGCTTTGTGCGTAAGGAATGCAATAAGTACTTAGCTACTTTTGTGGAATAAGGGATTCGAATGTTGTTAATCCGAAAGGAATTGGGATTGAAATTCTGTGTTAATCATGACGACAATGTTTTCTTCCAGTTTTGAACAATATGTATGTGACGACAATAATTTAAGTCGTTGATGAAACGAAGATGCTTACATTTCAATATGCATATCAAATTGACAACGCAAATATTATTTAATTTAATATACTAATGCTATTTTAGAGCCTTGACCTGTAACTTATGACGCTTACATTATTTATATGAATTTTTATTATAATCGCTAATTTTCTCTGGGGAAAACAAGGAAGTTTCATTGACACGTCACGCGAAATTGATGGTAATACCGTGACTCGTGAACAATAGGGGAAGGGGCGTTAAAAGCATAGGCTAACGTCAGTCGTAAGTCCGAAGTCACGATGACCTCACGCTCGTTTTTTTTAACGTTTTGTCCTGCCACGCGACTTCATAGTAGATAACACGTAAAAAGTTAACGCCTGCGCACGCTTTATTGTTTTATTTGTTTTTTCTAAAGTTATTGTGACATAATGTCGGTTGACTGTTGTGGTTTATTGTTTTTAATTTTCCGGCTGTTTCGTAACAATGTCTTAATAACAGAAATATTATTGCCACATAAAATGAAGTAAATATAAGATAACGGGATTCTTTGTTATGTGGTGAAAAACGAAATGTAAATTATCTAGTTGCTATTTGTGTAAATATGAATTTTCGAGTTAAAAATAATAACAAACAGATATCAAAAAGTGACCAGGATAAAAGTTTACCAACTTAAATTAACATACAATAGCAAAAGGAAAATGTTACAAGCTTCAGTATATTTTCTAATCCTCCTGATTTTGCCAAGACCATCACTAACGAATCCAGACAATCTAGGTTAGTTAAAATAAACTATTTTAGGTTTGACTTAGAAAAAAAAAACATTATTTTAAGCAAAGTATTTTACAGAATGTTGCCTATTGCAACTGATTCGATATCTTTTGAGCATTTTCGGGGCTATCAATTGCCCAGGAGATATTATAGCGCCTCACGTATACGATAAAAAATAGTGTCGTTTATATGTATAATATTTTAAGCATAGGAATTAAAAAAATATTTTTGCAAGTAAGTTGGTTTCGCCGCTATTCGAACCTTGGATCGATGGTGGAGTAACTTATTTGAAGAGTACATCATATAACAAAATACATGGATTTAGTTGTAGAAATTTAAGCGGCAGTAGCCTAAAGACAAGGTGCGAACTGCGAACTAAAAAGGTCGTGTGTTCGTATCAGCCATACGATTCCTGCCGTAACGCTAGTATTTTAAGCTTACCAGGAGTGATTACATGGAATATTAGTAATGTAAATTTAAATGGAATATTAGTATTAGTATTTTTATAGATGTAGGTGGCTATGGGCCACAGTATTTTCACTTACCATCATGTAAGTATGTACTAATTTAGCAGTAAATCTTATTGGGTTATAAGTGGTATACACAAAAAAACAAACATATGTCACTCTTTCGTCAACCAACCTGTTGTACCTAATACAAACCCCAAATCTTATATATTGTGTTAAAATGATTTATGGTGTTATTTAATTTATGTTGAAAAGAAAAATTAATAATATATATATATATATATATATATATATATATATATATATATATATATATATCATGATATATATCTATATATATATATAATGTTATATATATATATATAATGATATACATTCGTGTCAACATTAGTACCTATAGCTTTACATAGCATGCTTTAAAATGTCTTTCTTTTTGTCAAAAATACAAAATAAGTTAATGAAACAAACAAAACATATTTACTTCCCATACATACATTATATATATCTTTAACCATGCATTATGTAAGTCTTGTGTTAATTTTCCACGGCTGTGAAGGCTGCTAAATTTACAGTTGTCGTGTTTTTAATTAGTTTATGAGTAGGTGGGGCTATTCGACACTCACGCATAGCTTTTATGTTTAATATTGTTATGAAGTTAGATTACTAAAGCCTTTAGTTAATTTTAACTGGTCTATTTAAAATGGGGTTAACAAGCTAACTAACGCAGCTACTCGGTATTTGTAATACCAAAATGACACATCTTTTTTAGCGTGATGCCAATTATTAATTATTAATTATATTTTAATTTAATTAGAAATTAAAAAATAATTGTTTGTTACTTAATTTTATTTTATCGTATTAAATAACTTTATTTTATCTCATTAATACCAGTACGTGAACAGGTTCTTCATTACCTTCTTTCCTATTTTGGGGATGATTTGTCACTTAAAAAGTAACGTTTCATAGGTGCGTTGGTTATTTAACACAATATGACTCATAAGACTTGATTATTTCTGAATAAAATGTACTTTAAGAGTCAATAGACTTATCATCATTATCATGATTAACAAAAATAACTACATTATCATTATTATCATCATAATGGTCATTAAACAGGGTAATTTTTTTAAAGAGTAGCCAAATTTTAAAGTTCAAATATATAAATATTGATATATCGTTACGGCAGTTTTGGGAAATATGAGTAAATAAGGCTTCTGCTTTTACTTGAAATTGTTCCAAATTGAATGGCATTTATAGGCAATGTACTTTTTGCCTACCGATCGACCATAAAATAATATTTACCACGCATTTTGAATTTAAGAGATAAAAAGGACAGAACTTTTAGGATTTTTTTAATTACTTAATCTTTCGTCACCATTTGTCTATATTATTTATTCTGAACCTTCTCTGCAAATTTGGCTGATCATCATCATCATCATCATTACAGCCTTTCATAAATCCACTGCTGAACATAGGCCTCCCCCAAGGAATGCCACAAAGCACGGTCCTGAGCCTCCTGCATCCATCGACTTCCTGCATGTCTTAGCAGGTCGTCACTCCATCTCGTGGGGGGTCGCCCTACACTTCGCCTACCGGTACAAGGCTGCCACTCGAGAACCTTTCTTCCCCATCGGTTGTCGGTTCTTCGAGCTATATGGGCCGGCCCACTGCCACTTCAGCTTACTAATCCGTTGTGCTATATCGGTTACTCTAGTTCTACTGCGGATATCTTCATTCCTAAGTTCATCACGCAGAGAAACTCCAAGCATAGCCCTCTCCATAGCTCGCTGAGCGACCTTGAGCTTCTTCATACGGCCAGCTGTGAAGGACCACGTCTCAGTTCCATAAGTCATCACTGGCAACACGCACTGGTTGTACAATTTGGCTGATACTTGAATCATAACCCTGTATATTAATCTATGGATGATGATTTTGTCTGACGTCTATCTTTGAACAAAGTAGCCTTAAAAGTCCATAGTCAGTAGTTAATTTTTACTTTGAATAATATAAATCTATGAATGCATATCGTTTTAGACATCTTTCTTTCATTTATGTCTTCATATATATATATATATATATATATATATATATATATATATATATATATATATATAACAAGATATAGCATCTTATAATCGTAAATAGCTCGCACTTTTATTAGGGAACTAAAAATATTTTTACATAACCGTGCTGCGACCGTGCGTAAAAGCGTGGAAATATAGTGTAAAATCTGACTGAAACACACCGTGGCAGGATCGCCTGTTATTAGTAGCACTTATCCAGAGATAGTACTGATTATTGGTGCACTTGATTGTGCAATGGACTCTCAATTAAACTTTAAATAACATAGTGCTTTTTACTTTATATGTTTGCTGAAGTTTTAGCCTTCATTTTAGATCTTTCAAAATGTACATAATTTTTAAGTTTCCAATGATAATTTCATCTGTTCTTAATTTGTAAGAAAATTATTTTTTATAACATTACGAAATTCAATTTGTCGAGTCTATGTTATTTCATCTTGGAACTTTTCTTTATACTTAAACTTATTTCCTTGAATTTTAATAGTTATAAAATAACAAGCTTTTGAGTAGAAACACATAATTTTTATGTTTTATATATTTATTGATATCAAACTTTAAATTTATACTAAAAAATTTCATATAAGCGGTTTTAATGCTTGAGGATTTTTTATTAAATTGCTGCTCAAAACTATTACAATAGCTAAGTGATATATAAATAATAGTGCTGTACTAGATAGGAGTATGTAGGCCTCGTATCTCGCAAACCGCCAACAAATTGTACAAATATCTAACTATAAAAGTGATCTTAAACAAAGTTCCTGCAGCATTACACAGGGCTCAGTATTAGGTACTACCTTTGTTATTTCGTACATACATAAACAACATAGTAAATTTAAATCTATCAGGTCATTTATCACTTTAAGCAGACGACACTTGTCAGTTAGATAACAAATTGATATAGGACTCCCAAATAGATAAAATAACATTAAAATTAGCATCACTTGTGGAAGCATTACGAAATGTATCAAATTGTATTCCATACAAAATCAAAACAACTATTATAACGTCCTAGCCAAGCCAAACCGGGAGCACCTTATAGAGATATGGGGTTCAGCCGCACAAACTACATACAACAATAAGTAAGCTACAACGAACACAAAGTAAACTAATGAAAACACTATTTCATTGCAACTTCCTAATTCCAACTAAGGAGCTATACAGAAAAACTAAATTTTTTAACATTAATATATATACATACAACACATGCCTTATTATTAAAAAAATAATAACTAAAACATTCATTCGATAATAACATCCACACTAAAGTGTATTTCACATAATCTTAGAAACAAAACAAACTTCATATCCGGCAGCCTCGGACGAGATCTTATGGCAATAAAAATATAATGTGTGAGACTGTACTTTTGAAAGACTGTAATAATTGTTGTAGTTAAAATTTTATAACTGCATATCTTCAATTTTGAAAATATGCATATTATATTAATACAATATTCACATTTTTAAAACAATAACATATAATATGAACATATATTTGAAATAAGTAAGAATAAGTGTAACAAATTAATTAAGGATATATAAGAATAAACAAACATATGTTTGAATTAAGTATAATAAAAGTGTACCAAGTTAATCATGGATATATAATAATAAAACAATGAGAATTATATATTGCATGCTACCGTGTAAATACTGTTAATGCCATCAAAAACATAACTTGTAAAAAAAGCCAAGTCTCGCAACTCATTTCTTCTACCGTAAAAGTTGTGAGATCCATGTAATACCAAGTCGGTTAATTTATTCAGTCCATAGATTGATACATAGATTGACTTAGCAATCCTATTCAGGTTTCTAGTTTTATCCATAACGAAGTTGTAGGGTTTCGGAAATGGCTTGAACTGCTTCGAGAAAAGGATGGTACGGCCGTGCCGCTTTTTTGCTCGACTTGGCGGGGGCACTGCCGTGCCCCCAGATATTATTTTGTATGTATACTTAATCTCTGTAAATGTGAACAGTTTGTTCTTTTAGAGAAATAAATGTATCTACCTCGATTAAATTGAATATACGGACGAATTTACCTGATGGCAAATTACATCTGCAGTCCATAGACACATGCCACAAATTTCAAAATAAATAAGGCTATTGATTCGTTTTCATTTATGAGAACCAAGGTGGAACAATTGCAGGCTGTGGGGCAACAGCATGTTATTAAACTGGCTCTCTATAACCGAAACACAAACGTGCAAACAATGTCGCCTGCGAACTCAAAAAGACTTCTAGGCAGAAGAATGGAGTTCTACCGCTTACTCTCTACCCATTTACTTAATCTATGTTCCTGAGAAAAAAAAATACTTTGTAGTTTCCAGATTTTTTGTTATTTAAGAGATTTAACATTAAGCTCGTAAAAGCTCAGTTTGTTTGTATATGGGTTTTAGATGTTGATTTATTCGTTTAGTTTTATGTATAAAATATATTCTAGCTAGTTTTCTTATTTTCAGTCTAATAAGTAAAATTTTGTATAGCGTTGTTAGCAGGTACTTTGAAGACTATACAACGAGCGGCATGCGATGACGAAATAGTTCCTTTAGCTTGTCCAAGGGGTACTTCGATAAGCATTCAAGTTGCACAATATGGCAAAGCTGCTCCCGAAGGTCATAGTTGCAATGTGGAAGGATCAAACTCCCAGCCCGTAACAGTTGAAGTAGTGGGTGGCGAGACGTGCTTGTGGCCTAATTCTATGCAGGTTTGTCAATTTCTGTCTATGTGTGTTTATTTTCATATGTATTAAATCTCGTAATTATTAGTAAAATATATGCCATGTAGCTATACGAGCTCGTATTTTCACACATTCCACTTGTTGTAAGTAGGTTCTATGGACCTATTGATACTTACGTTTATTTTCAATTGAAAATCAAATTGGAAATGTCACTTCCGATGGAAAATTATCTCCGATTTTCGTCACTTACCAATTATAACGTTTAATTATGTTATTTTATGTTAATATTATTTGCAAACTTAGTTTTGCTTCAACCAGCCAAAATCGTTAATGCTGCAATTAAGTTAGAGTGCAGTGTAGCTTTACTTTATTTGAAATCCAAGTGCTATATCATAAATCTTATTTCCTTCTTACAACCGTTAATTTTGTTATTAAAATTTACAAAATGCATACATACTATAACAATTTAAAAATTAAAATATGGTAGAGAAATGCTGCAGCATGATTGGGTTGGCTCGACCGGGAAAAAACCACTCTCTTACAGAATGTTAGCGTAAAATAGCAACTTAATGATGCTGTGTTTCGTATGACGAGTGTATAGAACCCTAGACTCTTTTTACTGGAAACAAGGACTTTTTTATTAGTCTTCAGAGATGTCACCTTGCACGCAATTTTGATTTCTAATCCACTTACCATCAGGTGGACTATGTTCTCGTATGTTGCCCTTATTCTCTAAAAACAACTAATTTCACTAAAATTATATTTTGCAGTATTCACTTCTACAAACAGTGGTAGAAGCATGCCAAAAGAAACCTCAATGTAAATTCAGCACGAAGTCCAAACCAGGGTCGGTGGACCCCTGTCCATTTGCAAGAAAGTTTGTTGAAGTAGCTTACAAATGCCGCCCTTGTAAGTATTTAAATATTAATTTACGCCTTTTTAGTCGTACTTTTTATTAAGCATAATCACATAAAACACATGTCTAAGACATAATATATAGTACAATAGTACTCTACATAATATAGTAACTATTACTACTAACCTTTTCTACCTAGGAATCCGTTTGGGTAGAAACTACCCTCTTACCTATTTCAGCCGCCAAGCAGTAATGCGTGAACTACTGTGTTCCTTTCTGAAAGGTGTAGAGTCCATCCATCCTCCTCTCCAACTTAGTACTCAGTGGTGACAACGCATCGGTAGCCTTCTTTTGTTTAAAGTTAGTTTCAGGCATCCATCGTCTGCCAATTGCCTTCAGGTGGACTTTTAGTTCACTATTCACTTTATTTTTATGAAAAATCCTTTTTATAGAAGTTTCAATTATACAAAGTCTACCTAATGGTAAGTAGATATCGTATGAGATCAAAATACAGATGCGTATAAAATTAATCTGTTCGTGTGTAAACGACTGAACTCCTATTAATCGGCTAGACCGATTTTGATTCAAGAATGGTTTATATTCACAATTGGATCTGGTAGGTGGCACTGCTGTCAAGATACGGTAATCACCTGTGTGAAATCGGTGCGGATCGTTAATTGTATGTAAAGAAATAATCAATAATTCGCTTAATATTTTGCCAGTATAAAATAAATCCGTACTTTTATAACTTACATTTGCAACCTCAAATTTCGTAACTCTTTAACTGTATCTTATACAATATTTCAATTAAACAAGGTTATAAAGAAACATGTAAGTACTTAAAATTATAAATAATGTGTGTTTTATGTACGCATGTTTACAAAGCTGAGTTAAATTGGTAAGAGTTTATCAAATAATTAAACGATTATTACGGTATTTAACATACTATTCTGAAAAACGTTAATAAAACAATAAAAAACCAAGTTTATAAACGTAAACACAAACAAAAATTAAAAAATAATCAGAATAGATTGAAAACAAAATCTATTAGAATATTGCTTTAAGCAGAATACATTATTTAAGGGATTTGTTAAAGATCGGAAGCAGATATTGCCGCGTAATATTCCCTTAACCGAAACAAAAGAGGGGAAGTGGATTCACTAATCACGCTAGCTAGGTTTTTTACGAGGGTTCCGGTGAGTGTATTGATGTGATTTATGCGGCGTTATTAAATTCCAACTCGGGTCGCTGCCCGGCGAGTGGCATAGCGCGGAGGTGTGGCATGCTACGGGAGTGGTGGATAGGTGCGGCCCTTATAGTTGAAGGAGCACAGACGAACGTGTTGAACATTGTACTAGGTTTCCTGCAGACAATTACTTCTGTAAACTTACTAGACTGTTTATTTAATTCGTATATTTTTTTGTTAGCTGTTTTATTTATCGCAACAAAGCCGCAATGAATGAAACTTATAAATTACATTTCATTTTGGTTAAATGCTAGTTTCTAATATCACAGATTATAACTTTTGTGCTTGTTACAATGATTCAATGCTATGAGTCGATTATTAAGACATACCTATGTATTTTTATTTATTTCTATTCATTGTTGGTTTTCGTCTTACGTTGCTTCTTGCGTTGGATTTTTCCATAGTTAAAAAACGATTGGGAGGTGGGTTGCGCGGGGCAGTATTTTCAAAGTTATATAGAAGACGATGTTACCCATCTCCTGTTTTGTTCTCCTCTATCTACTCTTACAACTCCCACGACGATTGAGAGTAATGGATATTCTTACACCGCCATTACACATCTATCGATAGTCATGACCTTTTTTTTTGGTTTTAGTCGCCTCATATGTAACAAAATGTAATGCCATGTGGTGCAGCAAAAAAAATATAAGGTGATGATTTTTTTTCGCTGCACCACATGGAGTTAGTTGTTATGCATTAAATATAAATAACAGTCAGAAGGTATTTAATATGTATTCATAGCTCTCTGTAAGATGGTACTAACCAACTCCAACTATGGTCAGACCAATTGGTTTGCGCAGAACCGAATCTAATGTATTGCTGATCCCGTAACTTATATGTGGGATTTGAGTTGGTGTTTTTGTGGTATTTTTCAAATGAATTATATATATATATATATATATATATATATATATATATATATATATATATATATATATATTACATTCATTTGAAAATTTGGAGAGGTCAATCGACGGATTGAACTCGGTTGGGCAGCGTTTGGGAAATTACGGCACATCTTCTCGTCAGGTATACCTCAAATAACAAAAAACGAAACTGTACAACCAGTGCGTGTTGCCAGTGATGACCTATGGAACTGAGACGTGGTCCTTCACTGGTGGCCGGATGAGGAAGCTCAAGGTCGTTCAGCGAGCAATGGAGAGGGCTATGCTGGTAGTTTCTCTGCGTGATAAACTTAAAAATGAGGATATCCGCAGTAGAACCAGAGTGACATAGCCCAACGGATTAGTAAGCTGAAGTAGCAATGGGCCGGCCATATAGCTCGAAGAATCTACAACCGATGGGGAAAAAAGGTTCTCGAGTGGCGGCCTCGTACCAGCGGACGAAGTCTAGGGCGTCTCCGCCACTAAATGGAGTGACGACCTGGTAAGGTATGCAGAAAGTCGATGGATGCAGGTGGCTCAGGACCGTGCTTTGTGGCATTTTTTGAGGTAGGCCTGAGCGGGATGATATATATCGGTCGAACATGTTTATTTAGTCAGCGTTCCTAAAAGAAACTATATTGAAATTCTATGGCACTCATAACCGTTCAGAGACCGTCACATATCAGTAGAGAATTGAAGTAAATATTCTGTAATTGCAATGACGATTAATTACTCGTACTCTTGCGGGTCTATACAGCGCTAGCGACAGACGGACAATAGAAATATTATGTCATATTACTATAAGTATACGGCCGAACATACGTTATGTTTTATTTAATCATCCAAGTATTGTTATATAATTGGATTGAAATTCTGATATGATGTCTGAGACTTATGTTAAAGGTTTGAAGGGAAACTCGGGTATTGTGACAGTAATTGAGGGTAAAGGTACCTTAAGATTTGAACAACAAATGAGTTAAAATTTAATTGGGAAATTAATTCTATCTGATTTAAAACTGTGGACTTTAATAATTAAGTTATACGGATTATGAATTACAATAACACCAATGCACTTGGCAACTGCGGCGATTATGACAAATCATTGCTACATGGTGAGCAGCTCACGTTAAGCCGTGAACTGTTACAACCTTATATATATATATTTTATTTAATTTTATAGGATATAGTGACATACGAGCACACGGTCCACCGATGGTAAGTGGTTGCTGTGATCCATAGACATCCACATTTATCCTCAATAAATAATTAAAATGCAGATGCGTCGCCACCCGTGAGGACTTAGATGGAATGCCTCTTTGCCAGGAAAATGGATCTCCGGTTCTCTACACTCACTATACGAAACACGGCAGCGCTAAGCTGCTATTTTACACTGGTTTTACTGTGAGAGCGTGGTCCTTCCCCGGTCGAGCCGACCCATTCGTGCTACAACTATACTACTAATATAGCTGCAGCATGGCTCTATCACGTTAAAAAATGAATTGTTATTTTACGAAGAAGAATTACTATATAAAATATGTAACAAAAACTCCGTGGTTCCCGTTAAGTATGTTATCAGGATCATTATTCAAACGTATAGACATAACTTTTTATTAAAAACTCGAACAATCTTTCTGTTATTTATGTTCGATCGTTTCCTTCATTTATAAATTACAATATTACAAACTATATATATATATATATATATATATATATATATATATATATATATATATATATATATATATAGTTTTTAATAAAAAATAATGTTTTAACGTTATACAAATCTATTACTATATTTTGCTATTCTAATCACAAAATTAAACACTTTAACACATCACTTGTTATATATACCTAGTCAGGTCATAAATTCCGTCACATGTTTAATATAAAATGTAATAAATATATATAACATATATATATATATATATATATAAATATACAAGTTTATTCAAAATGACCCCCGTGATTTTGAATACAGTCTTTCAATCTGCGCGGCCAGTCGTCTATCGCAGCACGAACGAGGTCCATATCAATATCGGCGGCTGCCTTAATCAAGGATGTCTTGAGTGACTCCAAATTGGGATGAAGTTTTGAGCACGCATTTTCCTCCAAGTGTTGCCATATCTTGTAATCTAACGGATTCAAATCTGGACTGGAGGAGGGCCAGTCTTCGTGCAGGATGAAGTCGATTTCACCCGCCGCCAGCCAGTCTTGTGTGCTCTTCGCTCTATGAGCTGGCGCTGAATCTTGTTGGAATTTACCTAGTGCCTGTTATTGAACAAGGTATGAGAAACAGGTTCCACAAGGTTTGTCAGGACTGTATTTTGATACACAACTGCATTCGTTTTTACATCTTTCTCACAAAAATATACCTCTGTTAAGCCCCAATAAGAAATTCCCAACCATACCATGAGCGAGGATGGAAAATGACCTCGTTGGACACGCGGAATACGGTTGCTCGCTTCTTCATTACTATGTGCGTACACTTTATCATTTTGTTTGTTGTATCTCTCTTCTATGGTAAACATTTTTTCATCCGAAAAAAGAATTTCCCGATATTTTTTTCCCACGTACCGCTTCAACAAAGCGCGGCATCTCTTCAGTCTCAGGTCCATTAGACGAGCATTCAAACGATGTCCTGTTTTTCTTCGATATGCCCGAAGCCCTAAGTCTTCATTTAACACCCTTTTCACCGTGGTTCTGCTTAACCCCATCTGAAGGGCCAACAGTTTCTGCTTACGTTTGGGATTTCTTTGAATTCGCGCCTTCACAGCTTTTATCACTGCTGGAATCCTAACAGACCGAGGGCGACCACTTCTTGACCTGTCATCTACACTAGCGTCTTCATTGTATCGTTTGATGGTACGATAAACGAATCTTTTGGTTATATTCAAATTTTGCAGTATGTCAATATTTTGAATTGGCGCGTAACCGCAACGATGCAACGCAATAACTGCAACACGGTCTTCTTTCAGCGTCCACTCCGTATTTAAAAATGAGTAAAATTCTAAAAAGTATACAGTTTTATTTCCATGAACAATTCAAAATTCGAATTCAATAAAAAATTTTGTGGCCAGCATTCTAAAAGAAAAGTTTTTACTGTGTGACAATACTTATGACCTGACTGTGTGTATATATATATATATATATATTGGTATATTTTAATATGTCTTAATGTGAAGGCAATGTATTTTATATCATACCTAGCTGTTCGCCGAGACTTCGCTTGCGCGTAATTTATTACGATTGGATTTCATTGGTTTAAATTTTTTGCGCGGAACCCTAATCCTTTTTCTAAAATAAAAGAAGCGTCAGTTACTTCTTATAACATCCGCTATTAGCCAGTGAAAGTCCGGTCAAAATCGGTCCAGCCGTTTCGGAGATTAGCCGGAACAAACAGTGTTTTGGAAATTCGTTCGGGACCAGCTACCAGTTTCCATTTTAAATCAATTGGTGGCATTTATAAGGGGAAAATACTAAGATTAATTGATGTTTTATTTCCGAGGAAGAAGGAGCGTTGAACCCAATACCCTAATTACAGTCCACTAATGACAGACGTCAAGACCAGGACCATTCCATAGGGACCCGTAATCTTAGTCGTCTAAGCTTTCTTTTGAGAAAGCGCAGAAGGGCTTTGAGTGACACACCTTCTCAGGGGTCACGCCCATCTCGTTGTTTCCGAAGCCAACGTGGTGTGGTACTAATATAACTAATATCTGTTAATAGAAGCTAACTAATTGGTTGATCTCAGCTACAGGGCGGGTCATAGGAGTCATTGCTGCTTTTCAGGTTCTTATGTTAAAAGAATAATTGATATAACCATTGTTGGCCTATCAAATTACGTGTTTGACTATTACAAATAAACTTACAACATACAACAACGATGGTTTCAAATTATATTTTCCATTGAAAGGGCTAATGGCAAGCAATTAATAAATTGCCTTGAACGTCTAATAGTTAGCGTGTTATATATACGAATGTAAGAACAAAGAGATTTTATTATTTACTCTAATACTTGCTTATTTTTGCGGCTTTGCGGACGTGGAGTTCGAAAAAATACATAATTTAGAAAAATCCGCAGTTATTGTTCACTAATTCCAAAACCTTAGATAGCATCATAAGGTAATTATATAATAACGTTTCAGATCAATCCAACAGAAATTTAATTTGTTCCGAATAAATAGTAGACTATGTCACTTTTCAAGTAGGTAACATACTATCTCTATGCAAACATCATGTTGATGCGTTGCCCCATTATTACTGGAGAGAAGGACAAACAGACAAAGACACTTTCGCGTTTATAATTAAGTAGGGATGTAAATATTTTGACAATCAAAAGTTATTTTTCGTTGTATGTAATTTAAAAAGATGGGAAGATGACTTTTTATATAAATATAAAATAATATTTTAAAATTATATATTTATACTATATTGAATAATTTTATTTCTTGTACAGATGAGTTTCGTAGTCGAACGGGCTGCGAAAATGAAATAATCAAGCTAAGCTGCAATCCACATTCCAGAATAGCTATTTTTAATGCACAGTACGGACGCACTGCTTATGAATCTATCACATGTCCTCAAACCCAAGGAGTACCCGATGAGAGTAAGGAAACAAAAATACATATTAAATTTTAAGAGAAGAAATTTAATCACTATTTTTTTTTTGTAATCACATCAATGCCTTTCAATGTACGAGCTTGTAAAAATATTAATTTCAATGTCAAGAAATATTAGCTACTTAGGTTCTTTTTTATTTATTTTTCAGCTTGCACTGCTCCGTTTGCAGCAGAAGCAGTAATGCAGATATGTCATGGTAAACGGCGTTGTCAAGTCCTTGCTAATCATAAGAATTTTGGCACTCCATGCAAACCAGATTCGAGGAATTACCTTAAAATTGTTTATGCATGTGGTAAATATAAAACTTCAATTTTTTCACTCCGACGTTCCCTTTATCACGTTATGATGAAAACTGTTGCTACGTAAAATAAATAAATAGTTTATAATGTTTAATATTTAAAGATACCCTGCAGTATTTGAAATTAAAGGACGTTAAATATAATGAACGCAATACAAAGTAGCCTCGATGGTAGTTTTTGTTTTTGGCAAACTGTTAAAGTTTTTACTGTATTTTTCATTTTAAAGGTATATTTTTCGTTTTCGTGATTTGAGCTGAGAAAGAAGAACTCATGCACTCAAATTTAAACGCATAAATCACAAAAATATTTTTAACCTTGTAGTGGCGGAGGAAGAATATCCACTATAATATATCGTCCCAAGTGTGATGGAACCTGAAACGGAACAAGGGCAGCAGCATCTTCCTGATATCCTGACGCCAAGCGTGGTTACTAAATTACCCCCTTATGAGGCAATCTACGGGGCCTGTGTTCAGAACTTTTGTAGCCGAGATTGTTTAGATTAAAATACGCAAAGTGTTGCATTATAATTGTTTTTCTCACTTTTAGTTTACATATTATTAAATATAAATCTTGTAAGGAAATTAATTATAGTTTTTAGCATTATAACTTCAAATCATAAGTATTTTTAGTGCCTTTGGGTGTACTTACGGAGAAATATGAAAGTGCTGCTGAAAAAGATGAAATAATGAATTTCCATTCAAAATCGGATCGAGAAGAGACTTTTTTTAATGAAACCGGTGAGTAAATAAAAGTCAGTGTAGCTAGTTACTAGTATATTAAAACAAAAAGTAATGGTACTCCCAACGATCATCGTTGGAAATCACTTACTATTAAGTGACCCACATGTTCGTTAGTCCCTTCGTTTACAAAAGATAACATCAAGTAGCTAAAAGTTTGGTTGAAATTGTTAAGTTTTTATTTTCTGCATATCCTGAAAATAAAAATAATATGTCGGTTACAAGTGAAGTTCGCAAACACGCATTTAGTCTGCGCGGTAGACTTTACCTTGCTCCTAAAGCTCTCGATGATCTTTCTCGAATTTACCACTGTTGCCCCTTATGACGGTTAGGGCCACCATATGGTTATATTTTTAACAGTGGTAGAGCCACGCGGCAGCTTTTTCTGTCGCACGGATGGTCCGGCTCGAACCGGGGTGGTACCACGACCTCACAGAATACCTCCACTGAAACCTCTGCGTTTCGCTTGGTGAGTGCAGGTGGCCGGAGGCCCTTTTTACTGGAAATGAGGCATTCCATCTTAGTCCTCACGGGTGACAACGCATCTGCATTTTGAATTGTAATAGAGGATAGATGTAGATGTCTATGGGCCGCAGCAACCACTTACCATCAGGTGGACTGTGTGCTCGTTTGTCACCCTTATCCTATAAAAACAAAAAAAAATATTATATGCTGATTGGTAATATTTTTTTAGATGGCACTGGGGAAAAGTGGGCTGAATCAAATATAGTGCCACCATTAACTGACCCTGTATCAGTTTCATCTACAAAAGATATTTTTCGTACTGAAAATGCACCACTGGACGATACTACAAAAAGTGCAGAGAAGATAAATAAAGAAAACAAAACTTCAGATTACACTTTATATAAAATACAAATGTATACCGTCGCAAGCATTTTAATTTTCAGTATACTAATATTCTTTCTGGTTGGAGTTCGATGCTTTATTAAACGTCGAAAGAAAAACAATTCGAAAACTGGTGATATGTTTTCTACGGAAGCTCCTAATGTGTTTGGCGATGGCCTCTCTGATATTGATAATGATGTAGATGTAAGTCACATTTCTGGAACATTTTATGATCCTGTTCATCCTGATATGATATTGTATAAAGATCTACCAGGCAAAGGGACACTCAGAGCTATGCGGCCATTATCAACCGTATATCCATGTGTAGGAGCAAGTATGTATGGTAATGTAGATTATGTGCCGTCACAGTCAAGAGAAATGACTACAAGCAGATTTGATACTAGCAAAGAAATTGATACCGAGATTATGGTTAGTCCAAAAAGTTTAAGAGGTTATCACAATTCTCAGTTCTTTTATGGCTGACATCGCGTTTTTGGAGGTCTTAATGAAACCGCCAGAAAAAATTTTTTTTGAAGTGTTCATGTATGCAAAATACTGAATTAAAATATGCTAATTGTTAATTTATATAAAACCATATTTCTTTTATAATTTTGTGCTTATAAAGCTGTTTAAGATAGGTATGTAAATATATTATTAATGAATAAATTGTGTAAAATCTCCACCAGCAGCATAAAAGTAATGTTACGATCATTTAATATTTTTCTACATAATAAATATTAACCATATTTACCCCTAAAGTATAAAATTTGGCACAAAAATAAAAACATATTGAGCTTTTGTAGAACTAAGAATCTTATTGCATGAGATTTAAATATTATGAATGTCATTTATAATGTAAATTATATCTTGCCTCGTGCATGAACTTTGGAATTTTTTTGTAATATTTTATAATAAATCTATTAATAATAGATGATTTATTTTTTTATACAGGTGTTTGAGTTGTTTTTTATGTTGTGATTTCTCAAAAGTGATGAGGTTGATGATAATGATGACGATGGTACATATATTCGTTTAAGATAAATAACGATAAGCAAAATATCTTGTTGACAGTTTTACTATTGAAAACACGAAACATTCGATGTTATCAAAGGCGCACTAGATATATAAAAGTAAACATGTATATTTGTAGACACAAAAGCAGTCAATTATACTATAATAATCATGCCCGATGTTTCGCTGAAGATTTTTTTGCAAAAAAACAATGGTGTATAATTTTGGAATTTAAAACCAGGACCATACTCAGAGAATAAAACATACTTTGCCCACTCATATATTGTCTGTCTACATCTTCTTGTGGGGACGCCGTTATTTTATCCAGCAGGGCGCCCATTCTGATTGTTACAACAAAAATCCATTATGGGTTCACGATTTCTATAAAGGCCTTATAATGGATGTACTAAAAAGAAGATTGTGTTTATGACAAAACGATCTATGTAAGGCGTAGAACTTTAAGAATTAAATTAATTTCGTTTATGCGTATAGAAAATCATTTACAACATTGACAAAAGCGATTCCTATGACTGCGGAGTACCATTGCATTTTATTAACATTTTGACATCTTATTGGGCGCATAAATTCACTTAGTTAATAATAAAGTTTATGAATTTTTACCATTCAACTTGGGCTTATGCAATCCCATTTTCAATACTGAGCAAATTGTGGAACAAAGAAAAATCTTTAGTATGCGAACTACACAATGTATTATAATTCAAATTTATTTGTTCACTTTGAATAATAGACTGTACGATTTTCTCATTATTGATCTTAAGATTTATATCTGCAATAAATTTTCTTTTAATTCAGGGTAATTTTTGTGCAGTAGCGGTACAAGATAATCCACCGACTTATCTCATCCCGTACTTGTCATAAGAGAAACCTCTAAGTTAAAAAAAATGAAACTTACAGATGTGTGCCAGTCATATGGGCTTTTGGTACCGCAATTACCCATCCGCATGCCAAGCGTGGCAATTATGTCAAAATCTCACTTTTACGGAAGAGATACAGCAGCAGAATTTCACAGGTTGATAATAAATTTTTGAAATTATTGTACAATTAAATGCGCAAGTTTATTTTCTGCCGACTTCCAAAAAGGAGACGGTACTCAATTCGACTGTATGTTTTTTATGTGTGTTACCTCATCACTATTTACTGGGTAAACTGATTTCGATGATATTTTTTTTTGTTTGAAAGCTGGTACTTCTCGTGTGTTTTCATATAAATTTGATCAAGGTCAGACCAATCGTTTTGAGTTATTCTTAATAACTTATATTGAAGTCGGCTGCACAAAATTTTAAATTTTAAATTATAATTTTTTTTTATATAAGAAAACTTCACTGGGTGCCTTGTTGGTTCTCCCTATTTTTGAACCAGTGGTAAAATATTAAATATAAAGACTGAGATAGAGAAATTATATAATTTAGTAACTACTTCTTGCAGAATTTAATAATAAAAAAATATACGCACATACTTTCAGATAAATCTAAAGCAGAAGCATTAATGAAATCAAATTAAAATGGAATAAGTTGCAACACAAATTTTTGCTGATAATTTGAATGATATAAAACGATATTTTGATACGTATTAAGCCAATAAAAACTAAAAGATAGTAAAAATAGGTTTATAATATTATTTTATATCAAAATGCACCTACACAAAAATGAGACGTACTGATTTTTTAATCGACGTATATCCATTTATAAATCAGTATTATTAAATTTTCAATAACTTCACTGGTTTGAAAACGATACAAAATATGTCATTAACATTATCAGCCCTTCACAAGTTCACTGCTGAACATAGGCCTCCCGCAAGCAATGCCACAAAGCACGGTCCTGAGCCACCTGCATCCATCGACTTCCTGCATGTCTTACCAGATCGTCACTCCAATTAGTGGGAGGGACTTCTTCTGGTGTTCTTCATAGAATACCATTTGGTTATTCTGAGTATAAGGTACGTCATCCTCGTCGACACACCCACAATCTTTACAGCGTTGTTAACGAAAGACTTGTGGATGATAATTTCGACACCTCCTTGAGACAGATAGTCGCCCTCCCGGTGATAGAACAAGTTGCCGGATTCGAAGATTACCATGTCCTCCCCCTCTCTTTGGACCTCGGATAATCCTATAATATTCCAGTACAACTTGACTTTCTCCTCTTCCAGCTCCAGGATCTATTCGTCAGTCTTGAGGGCGAGTGCGTTATGTTGCCAGGTTGAGTCGTCTTAGGTGGCAACCGAACCTCCACCAGAGATTCTTAGCACCCCCTGCCCCGCCGTTACCGTGGTCGCCACCGTATCCAGGAATAGCGGGGCCGCCGGGGACTGGAGGCCGTCTCTTTGTAACCTTAATCATGGGGGGTTACCACGCTAGGCGAGCGGGTTGGCTGCCGCGGTTTTTTATTGTTGTCTTGCTGTTATCAGAGAGATGCTGCCTCAGTTTCTTTTTGTCGCCTCTTACGACACCTATGGAACGATATGGGGTAGTGGGTATTCTTACCCACCACTACACGGTGGTAACACGGTACGTCAATACGCAAAATATGTGGATATATTTATTAATTATACAAATTATGGTATGAGTTAAACGCAGGTAACGCCAGGTAAGAAATAGTCTGTTATTTTGTAGTTTTGTGTTTTCGCCTCTTCATCGTACTATTTTACAAAGAAAATGGTGATAAGATAACATATAACCTCAAATAATAAGTGGATTATTTAACCCAAAGACAACTTTATCTTTTCTTGATTGAGAAACAAAATAATGTTGCGGTGGAACCTCTTCGAATTAAGATGGTAATCCTCGTTACCATAAATAAGAGTGGTACTGGTTTTCTACACTCACCATGTCATGCTGTCATTCCCCGGTTGAGCCGACCCATTCGCGTTGCAGTAGTAATACGCTGCAGCGTCAGTCTTCTACTTATAATAATTAGTAATATAGAGGACCAAATGAAATAAAATTTATAATTTTTGGTATTCTTTAATTCTAGAGCCACGACGAAAATCACATACACGCCAAATTACTTATTAACTAACTTACCAAGTTGAATATTTTCTACTCGTTTCGAATAGTTGCAAAAGCTGAAGTCTGTCCATTTCATTTTATTATTTATTAGATTTTATTCTATATATTAGGTTTTTACCTATGAAATTGCAGTTTTATATGTAATAAACTAACGTAATCTTCTTTTTTATATTTTTTTATATTAATCAATATAATTACCTATGCAATTAACGCATCTTTGCCAATACAGTGGCAGTTTATTAATGCCCTTCTTGAAGAAATCGGCTGATTGGTGGGCAACATTTAACATAACATTTAAGTAGTTAGTATACCTATTTATTTAAATCTCTTTGTTTATATATTTAAATCTCTTTGGTAGGCAACAAATTCTTCAACGGCATTTTGTAGTGCCTCTCAGATATTTAATTTTTTTTCCGCCAAAAAGTTATCCATATTCTGGAAAAAGTAGAAGTCTATAGGCACAAGGTCTGCTGAGTACGGTGAATGACGGAAAGCTTGCAACCCCAACTCTTGTAATTTAGTGACTGTCTGTTGTGCAGTATGAGGTCGCGCGTTGTCGTGCAGGAGCAGCGGGGACGAGCGATTGACCAAAGCTGGTTGGAGACGTGCATGCTTCTCCATCATTGTGTTCAGTTCTTCATATTACACATCACAGTAATTCTTATCCCGTTTGTTAAGAAACTGTGATGGATCGCGCCGGCGCTAGCCCGCCATACAGCTACCATCACTTTACTAGAGGTAAGTTTTCGTTTATGGTATTGTTTAGGTGCTAAACGAGAATCCAACCAACTTGTTGAGCGCTTGCTATATTATTGTTGCGTCGACGACCGAGTCCTTTCCGAACGGCTCGATTCATTGGCACTGCGAAGAGATGTTGCATCCCTTTGCATTTTCTTTCGCATCTACCACGGGGAGTGCTCTGAGGAATTGTTCAGATTAATCCCAGCCGCCAAGTTTCACAAACGCACATCGCGGCAGAGCTCCCGATACCATTCACAGCATCTGGATGATTGGCGGTCCACCACTGTGCGATTTAGAAGATGTTTTCTTCCTCGCACTACTTTCTTGTGGAATCGATTACCATCAGCGATATTTCCGGACCGATACGACTTAGGGACCTTCAAGAAAAGAGCCTACTCCTTTTTAAAAGGCCTGCATCGCATCTGTAATTCCCTCCCTAGTTGTTCATGGGCAGTTGTTCATGGGCGACGGTAGTCACTTACCATCAGGTGAGGCACATGCTCGTGTGTCCCCTCTCCTATAAAAAAAAATATTGTATAAAACGAAGTCTTAGTCTTGTTACCAAAGTTTCCACCAAGTCTTAAGCAATCGTCGAATCTCATCTGTAAGCCATAATTTATTAAAGTAGTAAAAGAAATTTGCAGATGCGTCTAAAATACAGAAAACGATTTGTATTTGTCAAGACCAACCTTTTCCTTTGGATTTTACTTTAAATCAGCAATCGTGTTTGCTAAGGCTTTTACTGATTAACATTTTACTCGGTCTTTTAATATTATGTGAATGTTGTAATAATATTACTAGATATGATATGATAATACATTTGTGATATCTTAAATTTCTGGTAAGTGGCATCCAACTGGATTGATCGCAATCTTTTTTTCAACCAGTGAACCCACTGCTGTTTTCTTACAGGCTTTAAGATATGTCCATAAATTTCAGATGGTGATCTGTTACCTACCATCAAGGGAAATTTTATCTCGTTTATCACTCTGTAATATGCGAAGTTTAAAAAAAGCACAAGATTGATAAGGTATATTTATTTGGAAGCAGTTGCAGGTGTACGGAGCTGTTTAGCATCAAGTGACTATTGACTCGTTTGGAACTCCAAATAATATAAGAATTCCGTATTACCGACATACTTCTATAAACAAGTATCTATACAATACTATCAAAACCACGATCGAAAACCCTATTAAATTAAATACAACATGGTAAAGACCCTGCATAAACAGCAAGACTTTAGTTGATGTGAGGTACTCTCGGTGGAACCACATTTAAAATCAGCTCACATACTATTGTTTTTGCTCTTTTGAAATCCATCGTTTTATTGAATTCTAGTACTATTGCTAGTACTAGTAAGTTTCGTCTGATAAATGGATAATTTTTTTTGTTGACTGTAACGCCCAATGACATTTGCTAGCTTATAAAAACTCGAAGTACGCCTTTCTCCACTGATGTTTTGTTTGATCATGGCGAAGTATTACTATTAACGTTGCCAAGATTGTTTCTTAACTACCCTAATGCGATCATGAATCATGTATTCTAATGCAAGTAGCAGTTTCATTTAAAACACTGATTCGTTAGTATCCAACGAATCAGGGTTTTTTGCGAAGATTAGTGGTCCAAAAATAAAAATAAATTATTACTTTAATTTTATATAAAGCTAACGGAAACTGCCGTCGCTCCGACTCGTAGCATTCCTTTTCTTTTTATTTATTTATCGTACGCCTTTTTCTTGAACCATGATTAGCCGAACAGAATAAGCACGATCATAATAAGTATATAAATAATATTTAACTAATATAATTTTTGTTCAACTAAGATTATACCTGACACTTATTGATAGTTATTCTTATGTCTAATTTATCACTTCTTCGAAAAAACAACTCTGTCCTTAGTAGAACCAGTAAAAACCCCAGCAGGGCTAAAGAGGAAAAAAATAATATAACATAATAATTATATTTCATACAAATCATTGATTCCAACCAGAGGTCCATACATTCCTACATTACTAAGGTAATACTTTTATACAATCTTTTTAAATATATATATATATATATATATATATATATATATATATATATATATATATATATATATATATATATACTATAGTAGTAGTAACTTCGTAGTGGACAAAATTGGCTAGTTCCCAAGTTTGTTCACAAAACGGTGTAATTTTCTGCTATTTTATCTAATGGATATATAATTTGATATATCGCTTGAAAAGAAGTAAGACGTAGAAGTTGAGATAAAATATTTTTTCTGCGTGGGTTATTCTGGTTATAACACAGATATTATCCTTTCCTCTAACGCTGAAAATTTTCTAGCATAGACCTCTTCATAGCCTGTTTCTTAAATTCATATGCCACCATTAGCAACATGTACGAGTACTGGATGTACTACTAGTCGATGTATCCTTAATATTATACGAAAAAATTTAACAAAACTTTTACAAAACGGATCATTTCCAGACTCACTTAAAATAGCCAAAGTAACACCTATTTACAAATCGGGACCAAAAACGGTACAAGGCAACTATCGACCAATTTCCATACTGCCAATATTATCAAAAATTCTTGAAAAAGTCTTACATACACGGCTACAAAACTACTTAGACTCTATTGATTTCTTTTTGAAAAGACAGTACAGATTTCGCTGTAAAAGTAATACACTCACAGCAACAATTGATCTCGTAACTAAAACGAAACATAACATTGATAAAAAACATCGTATTAGGAGTATTCATTGATTTAAAAAATGAGTTTGACACCGTAAGTCATAAACTACTCTTAAAAAAACTGGAAATCATTGGTATTACTGGCATAGCCTTAAAAATATTTGAGTCTTACCTCACGAATAGATCCCAGATCGTAAAAATAGACAGTAGCACGCAAAGTGTTCCATAATCCATATCCTATGGAGTTCCACAAGGTTCAATACTGGGTCCTCTACTCTTCTTAGTGCAGCATAAATGGCAATAGCACACTTTACGCCGATGACACTTGTCTTTTTTACTTTGGTTCTTCAATGCATGTTCTTGTCTCTTAAGCCCAGCACGACCTTGATATTCTTCGCGATTGGTTACAATACAATTTGATAACAATCAACATTTCCAAAACTAGCTACATAATATATAATGCAAAAAATAAATCTATACCCAATTACTCACCTCTCAAAATAAATAATATACCATTGCAAGAAAAAACCAATGAAAAATATCTTGACCTTTATTTGGATACCCATTTAACATGGCATGTTCACATTAAATATTTAAATACTAAATTAATGTCACTTTACGCCTTCCTTCGGATTAATTTTCGATACATACCACAGAAACTACGTTTCACTATATATAATACCCTAGTAAAACCACATCTTTATATCTCATCGAGGTCTGGAGAAGCGCTGCCAGTACTAGATTAAACAAATTACAAGTCCTACAAAATAGAATAATAAAAATGCTATTCAACTGCAATTTCCGAAAATTAACTTCAAAATTTTTCTGAGAAACAAAACTGATGAATACCAAACAATTATACATTTATAACACCTGTATCTTTATTCGTAAATCCATGAACAAGAAGATACGCACGGATCTGCAATTAACCAAGCGGAAAAAAGTTGGGCGCATCTGCACTCGACGCGAGAGCTTCATCGTTTTGCCTAAGACTCGAACAAAGAACAGCCAGACCACGATTACCTGCGAAGGAGTGCGCCTTTTTAATAAGATAACCTCGGAAATAAAAATTGTAGACTCATTCAATGTATTCAAAAAGCGACTAGCAAAAAAAATAAAAAAAAGCAAAAAATATAACACATACATATCTATCTGAGTGCGTTGGACGGGTTTGTTCCTGCTCTTGGTTGTGCTATTGTGCTAAGGTGATAGTGAATCCCAAAATTTGTGAGTGACCGTTGTCATTTAATAACTTTTCTTTATTTTTGAAGATTTGCCCGTCGATAACTGTTTTTGATGTTGAATTTTCAACAACACAGGTACGACAACGAATTTTGTTACGAACGGATTACGTGACTACAAGATATGCTGTAATCTTCCAAACACTGCCCAGCTGCGATATGTCCGTCGATTTACTTCTGGTCGAAGTTGATCTTACCTAGACAGGCAGTTTTATTGACTACGTAAGATAAACTTTGAACAAGGTAGTTAGTAAACATACTCATCAACACCTTATATCATACTGTTCCCTACGACTATTGATATTACTGTGACATGGACGTTACAGCCTCATCGGTAGCTTGAAACGAACCACCGGCAAGATTTTTATCACCCCTCTGCCTAGCAATTACCATAGTCAGATCAGTAAACTGCATCTTTGTTCGGCAGTGTAATTGAGATCGGTTATAATGATCTTATGCCTTATAGTCTGTAGTTATTTCTTATTCATCAGTGGACTGTTTACGGTATGATGGTAAGAAAGAGGATTTTGGTGACGGATTAGTCATTATATGTGATGGATCGTTAGATATTTAACCTTTCGCAAAACTGATTTACAAATTTACTCGACGTGGTAATTTTAAATCCAACTCCAATGACGTAAATATTTTAAATTAGTTTTCTTCTAAAACTTCATTACAGCAGAGCGTAATTTGCCCATGAAAAGAAAGTTGAAACATTTTCTTATTATATAATTTTTAGTTAATATTTTATTAATATATTTTTTGATGTTTGGTATTTTTATAGCTGAACCTCTTTCTTAGTACATAATATCAAATATGATACGTGTGTTTTTATATACACCGATATCTCGGAAACGGCAGAACCGATTTAAATTATTATTATTTTAAATAAATAGGGTTTACTTCAATGTTTGGAAAATAGTGTATGGAAATTTTGACTTTGATATTCCTTATACCACTCACAAGAATAAAGTAACTGGACTTTTAATATCTTTACATTAAACGTTTAATTACAAACCGAAAAAAAAACAAAACATTTCCACACAATAGCTTCTAAAGTAGAGATTTTATTTCATTGATACTTAGTGTATCAGCATATGCATACATGTTAGTTATCAGAACAAAATATTATTCTGTACAAAGTTTCAAAAAATTTAACGTATCGCCTTCGGAAATTTTCTACAACCTCACAAATAAAATTGTTTTTATGCTTTGTTCATTTTCAACTATGATATTGTTACGAGCTTGGGGTTCAAGACAATCAAAAACTGCCGATTGAATTACCAAAATTGGCACTATAATTATAAAACACTAATAACAACTTAAAACCACACTAACAATAAAACGCAATCGTACTACTGATCACTTTAATTTGCAGTTATTTCACTTCGAAGTATTCTCTTGTATGGCCAATTCGTGGTCTATACCAGCTTTAGGGCCTCAGATAGTTTCCAGAACCTTCTACTGTAGAAACATCTAGAATGTTCGAGTACATATCGGTCCCGAAACTTCTAGAAGGATCTTGACTCTCCTAGTTCTGCTACTCGACACTGGATGGCGCTAGAGGTAACTAGTGTTGTCATGTACAAGACATTAAGTGGCCGGTCCTTAAGAAACGCGCAAATAGGTAGTTACGGTTTTAAAAATATTAAAGAACTGACTTCATTGAATGACACCACAAAAAAAAATCTCAATTAGTTATTAGATGGGTCTACACTTTCACCGTGTGATATTTATAAAAAACATCTTGATTTTCGAGAAAAAATATCTTCAACAATGGTAAAAACACTTAAAACGGCCTTTTCTATTTTTAATATCTAGGCTATTACGTTATTATTTTAGATTTTTTTTTGGTTAAAACGAGAGATAAAAGTATAGACAACACATTCACCATTCATTATTTTTACTAATTCAAACCAAAAAGCACTACTCTAAGCCTAAATATCATTCATTTTTTAACAGAAATCGTCCATATTTTCCGTAATTTGCGTTATATTAGAGATCACGCCTGAAAAAAAATCAGTGCCGCCTCCTATTTTCGAGGTAAGTGCACGTGCGTTTGTAGCCCGATATGACAAGTTGAGTCTATACATCTATTGTTTGACATAGTATAATGGTGGGTCGCGAGTTTCGGACAACATTATTTTTATTATTTGTATTCTTCGAGTAAGTAGACTAACTAGGTATGTGAGTTTTATTATGTATTATTTTTGTAATTATCAGAATATAATATACTTAATAAAATAGTAATTTACTTTAATATCTATTTCAGGTAGATAATATGGGAAAACGCAAAAAAAATAATTATGATTTAAAAAAATCTAAGTAATAATGTAAGCATAAGTAGTGAAAAACTCGGAAACTCGCTAAGCAAGCAGTTTTTAAGGACTTGACTCAACCACCGGTGTAGTGGGGATTCATAATCTGGACCTTGAGTGAATCGTTGATCAGTGGGTTACCCTCTGGGGTGTCCACCCATTGTGATATCATTTCAGATTTTCTGGAATAGTCCTGTCCTGCGATGACGTTTAGCTTATTTTATTATATATCTTATGCCGAGGTTATTATTGCAGTAGTTAAATTTAGATTAGTATCTAATAATTATAATATAGAAATTATCTAGTCATCATCTTCCCCATCGGTTGTCGGTTCTTCGAGCTATATGGCCGGCCCACTGCCACTTCAGCTTACTAATACGTTGGGCTATGTCGGTCACTCTGGTTCTACTGCGGATATCCTCATTTCTGAGTTTATCACGCAGAAAAACTCCGAGCATAGCCCTCTCCATAGATCGCTGTGCGACCTTGAGCTTCCTCATCCGGCCAGCAGTGAAGGACCACGTCTCAGTTCCGCATGTCATCACTGGCAGCACGCACTGTGTGTACAGTCTCGTTTTCAAGTTTTGAGGTATACCTGACGAGAAGATGTGCCGTAATTTCCCGAACGCTGCCCAACCGAGTTGAATCCGTCGATTGACCTCTCGGTCGAAGTTGGACTTACCTAGTCGGACTATTTGTCCCAGGTAAACATACTCGTCAACAACTTCGAGCTTAGTGTCCCCAACATCTACCGGCATAGGTGTGACATGGACATTAAACATGATCTTTGTTTTGTCCATGTTCATCTTAAGACCTATCCGTTGGGAAACACTATTTAAGTCATTGAGCATAGTGCTTAGGTCCTCCAGCGATTCTGCCATAAGGACTATATCGTCGGCAAATCGAAGGTGAGTGATGTACTCGCCATTGATGTTGATACCGTATCCTTTCCAGTCCAGAAGCTTGAAAAAGAACCTCCACCGGAGATTCTTTGCACCCTCTGCCCCGCCGTTACCATGGTCGCCACCGTAGCCAGGAATAGCGGGGCCGCCGGGGACTGGGGGCCGTCTGTTTGTTGGTCTATTTAGTGGGGGGTATTTGCCATAGTTGCCACGCTTGGCAAGCGGGTTGGCAACCGCAGTTTTTTTATTGTAATTTTGGCTATTATCAGGAAAATGCTGCTGCCCATCTCCTGCCTGTTTCCCTTTGTCGCCTTTTACGACACCCACGGGAGGATATGGGGTAGTGGATGTTCTTGACCGCCACTACACGGCATATATAAATTTAGACGAAAATATTTTTTTTTATAACTACTTTATGGTATAAACCATAACATTATACCCATTTATTTAAAGAAAACACGAATTAAGTAAATTATTTCTTTTTATCAGTAAAAAATTGCCGCAATAGTTGCAACATACAAGATATGATTCGCCATCTTGAAAGATACTGTTGAGGGGATCATTCACACACAAACCTTGCGGGTGCGCGCGTTGCGCAGCGGCTCGCTTTAAAAAAATGGAGTAACGGCCATGCCAGAGACCTCACAGTGGCCGTAGGTGTGTCGGCACTTGTCGTTTAGTTCAGATGCAAATAAAATTTTTATAAATAATAAATTTAGTTAGTTATTTGATTAGAAAAACGACCAACAGATTGTTTGTTACATACTGTATAAATTGTTTAAAACACTGTGATTGTTTAAATCTGTATTAACCTTAATTTTTTAATAAAAGATCATTCTTATGAAACCCACATTTCCCATGTTACACAAAACATTGAAAATATTTTAAATTTGTTCATAAATAAAAAATAATAGTTAAAATAATACCTAGAATTCGTACACTTTGGCCCCACCCTTTGCTGTCAGCTATTATTTACGGGCTCGCGGACTTCGCAATGTGACAAACAAATGACATAAAAGAAAATGCAAATGGCTACATACAATGCGTGTTTTTGAGACATTCATGAACATCCTACAAAGACAAACGCGTGATGAATATGTAACTTGTGCAAAACACCAAAAGTAATTTATTCATGTCCAGGGTACGTATACTAACACTGCGAGATGCGTCTGTATGGCTATAAAATATCAATGTAGGTGTTCTATTAGAAGTTCCCACGCTCAAGGACTACAGTCTTAATATTGGCGCGCAACAATATTATAACCTGAATGTATGTGTTTGCACTTTATTTTATTTATTTTATTTCACAAGACCTATATAAATATATACATACCTTTCTTTGTTGGTACTGATGTGAATCTACTTATTTTATAATTAATTTATTTTGCATATTTAATCAGTTACACTAATAAATAACAAACATCAGTAAATAATAAAATTATAATTTTTTTTCCACTAATGAAAATAGTGAGATACATATATATTTTCTAACATCGTAAAAAATATTTAAGTGATTTATATCCGTTTTATTATATATTATAGTGTATTTCACCATACCTCAAAAATAAATTTTATATACTTTTAGTAACTATTCCACTTTTGATGTTAGAAATCATTCCCAAAATTATTTAAAGAAAAGAATGTTACTCGTATTAGAATTGACTCTGAAAGTTAATTGTTAAAAATAATAAAAGTGTGAGTGCGGATCATCAACTTGCTCTCTTGCTTACGCAATTGATCATTATCAGGAAATAAGACAGCGTACAGCACTATACATTCAGTATAGAGCAAATACAGTTCGACCAACCGTAATATGTACCAGACACAATCACATATTGGTGTAACGTGAAGTACATAATTACATGATAACACCAGAGTATGCAAAGCAATAGCTACACTACTCTTATTTTATATTCACTTGTCTTATTTGGGCAGAATATCTGTGTAGAAGTAATCTTTTAGACCAACGTGCATAATAACGATATGAGACTCGTAGAATTAGAGACTGATCCCTCTTAGTCGACAGCGTGATACTTTTTACTGCTAAAAAAATAGTTCCACCTTCAATATTTCTTATTTTCTTTTATTATTTTACCCTCATTCCTAACACGGCCTTTCCTGACAATTCACACGTCCCCGTGTGAAGCTAAAGTAACGTTACCGGCTTTGATGTAACTTTACCGTCTCGGCCCTTTCTGACCATGAAAGTTAATAAGTTTTTGCAGAATTGGAAACATCGTCCAAATCAGATTTCAGTATACAACGCTTCCTACTAGAGCTTAACATACGCTAGAGATGACACAAATCTTCTCCGAAGAACACTGTGCACATGGCACATATCGTATCATAGATACACTGAAGACGTAGGTCAACCAGCTAAACACGCTCCAGCGAACGGTTCCGGAGCGATCAGCACTCACGCAGCACTCGCTGCATCGAGATGTCTCGGCGCACTCGCACTAGAGAGCTGTCCAGGCTTCAATACTGTAGGGATAGGCACCAATTTTGTATACCCCTCAGTGGCTGTTAACATAGGCACACAGTTAGCGTATAACACAGATTTCAACACTGTAGGAATAGGTACCAAGTTCGCATACCCCTCGGTGGCTGTTAATATAGCCACAAAGCGTATCACACAGACTTCAAAACTGTAGGCATAGGCACCAAGTGTGTATACCTCTCCGTGGCTGTTGACGTACAAAGTTAGCGTAATTAATACCTGAAACCTTTATCATATTGGATTTTACTCCAAGTAGTTTTAATATAAAATTTTAAGTACACAACAGTCCAAGCAAAAGACATGGAAACAACTACGTTAGATGCAAAGCGTGCACTAAAGTACATCCAACAATGATTTCACAAAATAGATGACTAAAGTAATTTAAGATTGGAATATATGTAAAAAGTTCCAGGTGCATGACACAAACAAATAATCTGAATTTAATATTTACACTATAAAGAAAACTAGGATAAAATAAATAATATATATAGACCACGAGATTGGGTTAAGTTTTTAGGTTTTATTGGATGATATCGAATTTTAGCATGATAAACGAAACATGTTTTCAAAGTGAATTCAAGGCGACTTCGCTTTAAAAACATCATTAATTGAATATAATTTAGTCGAGCCAAGCGTGGCAGTAGTAAGGAGTTCTATAAAATTGCAAAATTATTTAAATCTGTAACAGAAAACTATAAGTATAAAACACAGATACAATAGCAAGTATTTTATCCTTTACCGAAGGCGATTTCGAATTTAAGCCCCAAGATATGGAGATATTTGTGAAATGGTAGCAATAACAATAAATATCATTACCAAACGTAGTACGTAAAAACCAGATTGCCAGAATCAAATATATTTAAGTTATTCGTACAAAGTATGTTTAGACAAATATTGAGATAAATTTGAATTCGATGAAATGAAAATCTTTGTTTGAATATGGACCGAATTAGGTACACTGGTGAAAAATTTAATAAGTATTATCTATTTAAATAAATATTTCACTTTAACAACAATGCTTATGCAGAAGATTGTTTATACATGTTTTAATTTTTATATAAGTGTGGGAAACGAGCATACTGCTCACCTTATGGTAAGTGACTAATACAGCCTATAAATAACTTGACGGCTCCGTGGCGCAGTGGCTTAGCAATTGAGTTACAGCGCTAAGGGCCGCGAGTTCCATTCCCGCACGGAACAATTATTTGTATGGCCTACAAATAATTGTTCTGGGTGTGGATGTATGTACTTGTAAAACCTATGTTTGTAAACTGCTTCCATGATACATGAGAAAATCCTAGTGTGGAGGTTATGTTTTTAAAAAATAAAGAAGAAAGAATTAAGATAACTGCAATACTAGGTGATTGCAGATGCGTTGTCCGCCTTTTAAAAAAGATAAGTTTCTTTTCCTGAAGGCTCCTAATTCGTATCTGTCCTGTCCTGTCTGTGTAGTCAATTCTACAAGGGCGTTGTGCAAGGAAGAAAATTTCTATTAAATCGCACAGTAGTGGACCGCCAATCATTGAGATGTTGCGGATGGTATAGCGAGTTTTTTCAAAATGTGCGATGGTGAAGATGAGGGATTGGAATTAGTCCATTCAATTTCCTTAAGCAGTCTATGTGCTAGATGAGATAGAATATGCAAATAGATGTAACAAATTTTCGTAGTACCAATAAGTCAAGCCGATCAGAATAACCTCGGTATTCGACGATTCGCACAGCACTGCACTGAATACGATCAAGTGGAATGAACTAGCACTGGGGTACCCCAGCCCAGAAATTAGAACAGCATTTCATCTGAGGCTGAACTTGCACCTTGTAAGCCGGCATGAAATACTGCCGCCGCCAAGCCTTCAGCTATTTATAGGACAACTTAGTCTTCCCTTCCAAGTAAAACCGCGGAAATGAACGTCATTCGATGTGTCGACACTAAGGATTCAGATGCTAGCTTAGTCAAAGAGGGAAGTGCCTTAAAATTGAGGAGATAAAACAATGGGGTTTTTTATATATATAGCGGTAAATACGCAAGCTTGTCTCTTCTGGGTCATTGAACTGTTCTAGATAAAGTCGACTCGAATCCAAGAATTTGTTCAACAAAGACTCGAATTCAGACATTCGAATACTTGTTCCCGAGAACAGAGAATGGTTTGTAATATACATAGTGTTGATAGTATAACGCTGCCCCTCCCATCATCATCATCATCATCATCATTACAGCCCTTCACAAGTCCACTGCTGAACATAGGCCTCCCCCAAGGAATGCCACAAAGCACGGTCCCGAGCCACCTGCATCCATCGACTTCCTGCATGTCTTACCAAGTCGTCACTCCATCTTGTGGGGGGACGCCCTACACTTCGCCTACCGGTACGAGGCTGCCACTCGAGAACCTTTCTTCCCCATCGGTTGTCGGTTCTTCGAGCTATATGGCCGGCCCACTGCCACTTCAGCTTACTAATCCGTTGGGCTATGTCGGTTACTCTGGTTCTACTGCGGATATCCTCATTCCTAAGTTTATCACGCAGAGAAACTCCGAGCATAGCCCTCTCCATAGCTCGCTTAACGACCTTGAGCTTCCTCATACGGCCAGCAGTGAAGGACCACGTCTCAGTTCCGTAAGTCATCACTGGCAACACGCACTGGTTGTATAATTTTGTTTTAAGGTTTTGAGGTATTTCTGACGAGAAGATGTGTCGTAGCTTCCCGAACGCTGCCCAGCCGAGTTGAATCCGTCGATTGACCTCTCGGTCGAAGTTGGACTTACCTAGTCGGACTATTTGTCCCAGGTAAACATACTCGTCAACAACTTCGAGGTTTACGAGCGATACTTCCCAACAACTACCGGCGTAGGTGTGACATGGACATTAAACATAATCTTTGTTTTGTCCATGTTCATCTTAAGACCTATCCGTTGGGAGACACTATTGAGGTCATTGAGCATAGTGCTTAGTTCCTCCAGCGATTCTGCCATGAGGACTATATCGTCGGCAAATCGAAGGTGAGTGATGTACTCGCCATTGATGTTAATTCCGTATCCATTCCAGTCCAGAAGCTTGAAAACGTCTTCCAATGCAGCAGTGAAGTGTTTCGGGGATATAACGTCACCCTGTCTTACACCTCTCTGCAATTGGATAGGTTTCGTACTCTGGTTCTGTACTCGGATAGCCATCGTAGCTCTACTGTACAAGCACTTCAGCACTTCGATATACCGACAGTCAACTTGGCACCGCTGAAGGGACTGCAGCACCGCCCAAATTTCGACGGAATCAAAGGCTTTCTCATAGTCCACATACGCCAGACATAGTGGCAAATTGTACTCTTCGGAATTTTGTACAATTTGCCGTAGGGTATGTATGTGGTCTATGGTGCTAAAGCTCTTTCGGAAACCGGCTTGTTCGGGAGGCTGGAAGTCGTCAAGTCTGCGCGCGAGACGATTCGTAATGACTCTCGAAAACAGCACGTAGACACGGCTCAGAAGGGAAATCGGTCTGTAGTTCTTCAAGAGAGCGTTGTCACCTTTCTTGAAGAACAAGACCACCGCACTTCTGCTCCACGCCTCCGGTGTAATGCCACCATAGAGGACGGAATTAAAGAGCTTCTGAAGGACTTCATGTACCGGTCTTCCACCCGCTTTCAGAAGCTCCGCTGTAATTCCATCCTCGCCTGGGGCCTTGCCGTTTTTAAGGTGCTGGAGAGCCATTCTATAATCTCGCTCAGACTGACGTCCGGGATATCTTCGGAATAGTGTCGAATAAGACTCGCTCTTGGATCGTTACTCACACTTGCATGTGGCTCCAACGACGACGTGTATAGCTGCCCATAGAACCTCTAAATCTCACTCAAAATCTCAGGTGCCCCAGAAACGATGCTGCCACATTCGGTCTTCAGCTTTGACAGTTGGCTCTTTCTGGCAGACAGATCTCTGGCAAAGGCTTTGGAGCCTTGGTTCTGCTCCATATATATATAGGATATTTTTTTTTCTTATTTTTCAGACATGCAAGTTTCCTTACGATGTTTTCCTTCACCGCTGAGCACGTGATAAATCAGTACTTAAAATTGCAATTAATAATTTCATTGGTGACGGCGGGAATCAAACACGGGTTGCTCGAGTGCTGTGAAGCTTACAACGAGCGCTAATCATCTGAGCTACCACCGCTCAGAAACTGAGATGATAATATGAACATGGACAAAACAAAGATCATGCGTAATGTCTATGCCACACCTATAGCGGTAGTTTTTGGGAGCACTAAGCTCGAAATTGTTGACGAGTATGTTTACCTGGGACAAATAGTCCAACTAGGTAAGCCCAACTTCGACTGTGCGGTCAATCGACGGATCCAATTTGGCTGTACAGCGTTCGGGTAATTACGACACATCTTCTAGTCAGGTATACATCAAAACTTGAAAACGAGATTGTACAAACCGTGCGTGTTGCCAGTGATGACCTATGGATCTGAGAAGTGGTTCTTAACTGCTGGCCGAATGAGGAAGCTCAAGATCGCTAAGCGATCTAGCGAGAGGTCTATGCTCAGGGTTTCTTTTTGTGATAAACTTAGAAATGAGGATATCCGCAGTATGACCAGAGTGACCCAACGGATTAAGCTCAAGTCGCATTGTGCCGGCCATAGCTCGGAAAACCGACAACCGATTGGGAAAAATAGTCCGTCATATGTTAGATTTTATTTTGTTGTGCATAAAAATTTAAATGAATAAATATAGGCCGTTTAATAATTTTATGGTGTGATCATCTTAGTTAGGACTCTTGTATAAATTGTGTTTGTTTATTAACTTAGTTCTCTTAGGTTTCTCTTGGAAGAATGAATATGCACTAGAGTAATCTAAAGCTGTTCGTAGTGCTTAATAATTATTATTTTAAGCCAATAACCGCAATCAAAAAGAAAGGACTCAAAAAGGTTAATAAGATTAAATCGTCCTTTTCATTTACTTGCGCACACGTCAAATGTTACCCCATTTCCGCATCCCCAATCTAGATGATTTAGATTTATTAATTTTTAAAGTCCAGCTATATTAATTTCAGGACAAGGGAAAACTTTTTTGTCTCTGTAAAGTCTCTGACAGCCTTTACCCATATTTTCAGTCACTCTGGTGTTTTTTTTTAAATCTCTTGGCCAGCTTACTAGGTCTCCATACTTTCTGTACTCTTGACTAGTATCATAATCCACTATTAACCGTGCATACCATGTAGCACGTTTGGTTTTACTCACTGTTTGAACTTTTCCAAATATAATCTTTAAACTTTTAATTGTTAAGCGAAACACAGTATGGTATATCGGCTAATAGCTAAAAATAACACATTATATATTTGAGAAACTTTGTGATGCCCACCATGCAATTGTTACCTTATTGCGCGTTACCTTAGACGGCTTCATAACAAAGTTACGTAATACGTGAATGCCCGTGCCTTTACTTTTCCTCCCATATTTCAGTTCACAAAACTTCCAAATATATTCCAATAAACACTACACTAAAACAGATGATGGACAGCAGCATTTTTCTGATAACAGCAAAACTACAATAAAATATTGCTATTGCCAACCCGTTTGCGGGTTCTTGGCATCACCCCTTGAGCACCGGCATTACTTCTATGAGGCCTATTTTCAGCAGTTGAATTGTAAAGGTCTGAAATAATGATAATCTTACTTGCTCATTGTGAATATACCTTATTTTTATATTGCTTAAACACGGACTAAGAAATGTATGAGAAGGCATTGGTTTGTTTAATAATATAAATAGGCAATAATTTATCGTTATAAGGGATTATAAGTGGCAAGTCTTTAGTAAATGTTAACATTATTCTAACTTTGTATGACAAATAAGCACATATTTACATACTTACAAGATAATCAAGTGCTGGTTAGATGTATTATGCATGAATAAGATTAATTAAGCGCCTGAAAACATTATATAAGCCTGCAAATTAGTGTAGTTAAATTAATAATAGTTCATAGACAAATCAGTTTACGTAATACAAATTCGAATTGTTCAAATCAAATCAAAAGATAGAATATCTGAAATGCTAGTGTTGTGTAAAAAAAGAAAGTCAGTAATGTGACGATAAAAAGATGGCTTACAGACACAGTTTGGAATGTAATGAATCACAGCGTGCACAATCACAGATCCGGCCACATCATCAATCAAAGTAGAAGGATTGCAGAAGAAATAAAAAGTAGCACGGACATCATTGTTGTTTGTTATTTACGCATTTATTGATTGGTCTCTTTTTTATTATTGAGTAAGGGTAAAAACCAGCACTCAGTTCATCTGATGCTAAATGGATTCACCATAGACACCTACATCTTTTTCAGTTAAGAATCAAAATGCAGATGCGTTGTCCCCTTCGAGGACTAAGATGGAATGCCGCATTTTTAGTAATTTAGGACGGGTGTAAATAAAGAAAAACACACCAATTAACTAAGTGTCTGCCTAGTAACATTTTACTTCATCATCAAGATCACACAAACTCCATTGACTTCCAGCATGTCTTACCAGATCGTCAATCCATCTATTGGGGAACGCCCCACACATGTTTTACCGGTACGATGCTGCCACATTAGAACCTTGCTTCCCCATTTTTCGATTGTCGGTTCTTCGAGATATATGGCCGGCCCATTGCCACTTTAGCTTATTAATCCGTTACTTTTTAGTGTTTACTTACTAGCTCATAATACCATATGATAAATGGAAATAGTTTGGAAAATCCAAAATTGCACGCCTCATGAGCGTTTCGTTTATTTTGATGAATAAATATTTGTATTCTTGACTTTTTCAATATATTATATACGTGTTTTAAATTTAGGGCTCTATTTTTTTAACAAGTAGTGTCAACTATAGGAGCATGAGCAGGCTTGCCCACAGGAGGAACAGGCCCGTTGGTTGGAAGAGCAGCTGCAGCGCGGTTTGAAAGAGCAGATGCTCCTCATGAATGACCTTCGCGTTACCTTCGGGAAAGAGATAAGGGAGGTGAAGGATAGGGTTGCTCAACATGACAACCGCATGTCGTGTAGCTGAAACCCGAATCAACCAAGTGAACAATCGGGTTGACAACGTGATGGCTGACATGAAGAAAACGCTGGATGACCTCAAATTTGGGGATGGAATTACGCTCTCGTGGTAGCTACAACATTTTTGTTACATGGATTCAAAGTGCCACCGTTCGACGGGGCTTATTCCTGATCGGCTTACAAAATCCAGTCCGAGGCTCTCATAAAGGTGAACGGCTGGAATAAAAGTCAGTCCATGACTGTTCTTCCCCTAGGCCTGCGCGACCAGGCTTAACTGTTCTGGAAGCTCTCGGTAAGGAACTTACGTTTAGCTCCTTGAGGTATTGGAGACGAGATATGGCGACGCTCACCTGGAACACGTCTTTCGTGCACAGCTCAAAGATCGGGTGTAACGCAGCAACGAAAACATGCAGCAGTGGGCCAAAAAGCATACCAGTCTGTACCCGCGCTTATTGTAGGGACCCTGGTATAGACATTCATCGACGGCATTCGCGACCTTGAAGTCAGAGCTACTGTGAGGCTCGTGGTACCCGAGCCTCACAGGCTCGGGTACCACGAGATACTTAAGGATACGTTGGCTGTTGCACTGGAAGTGAAAGCCGTGTGGCAGGATAATCTTTTCCGTCGCGTCAGGGAGGTTTCAGCAGCTTTAGTTGGCGACCGTAATAAAGGATACAGCCCAAGGTGCTACGGCTGTGGGGAAAGGGACCATCTTCGACCTTGCTGCCCTAAGCAAACTGAAGAAAGGGGAGGTGATCGATCTCGAGAGGGTAGTGTGGCTAACAGCACCGCCCAGCAGCAGCAGGGTAAGGAAGTGGTATCTGTGAGGATGCTCAGGACAGACCAGCTTAGCAATGAGTGAAATGACATCCTACAAAATGCACAGAATGAACATGGGCCCAATGGCACAGCTTGCAGATTCAGGATTGAGTCCTGTGCCGTAAATGGGAAAATGGTCGGGAGACAGTTGCTATTTGCAAATGGTTGTCCCTAAAGCTAAAGTACCGGATGTTCTAAAGCTGTACCATAATGGTTGATCAGGAGGCCATCTGAAAGTTAAACGAATTTACTAAAGATCCGAGAACGGTTTTACTGGGTCCACTGCCCAACCATTGTAAATAATTGAATACAGTATAGTTCTACAGTACCATATTTTCTTCGAGCAGTCCCCTAGCATAGTTAACCTCAGATCAGTCAGTCATTAGTCAATACAGTCCACCAGCTACAGTAATAAATAAATACAGTCCACTTATATCCCTAAAACTGCGGTTGCCAACCCGCTCGCCAAGCGTGGCAACTATGGCAAATACCCCTCTATGAATGTAACAAAGAGACGGCCCCCAGTCCCCGGCGGCCCCGCTATTCCTGGCTACGGTGGCGACCATGGTAACGGCGGGGCAGGGGGTGCTAAGAATCTCCGGTGGAGGTTCGGTTGCCACCTTAGACGACTCGACCTGGCAACGTACAACGCACGCACCCTGAGGACTGACGAGAAGATCGTGGAGCTGGAAGAAGAGATAGACAAGTTGCGCTGGCATATTATAGGATTATCCGAAGTCCGAAGAGAGGGGGAGGACACGGTAATCCTCGAATCCGGCAACTTGCTCTATCACCGGGAGGGCGACCATCTGTCCCAAGGAGGTGTCGGATTTATCGTCCACAAGTCTCTCGTTAACAACGTTGTAAAGATCGGGAGTGTGTCGACGAGGGTTGCGTACCTTATACTCAGAATCACCAAACGGTATTCGCTGAAGGTCATACAGGTTTACGCACCAACCTCGGCACACCCCGATGAGGAGGTGGAGGAAATGTATGAGGATATCTCTAGAGCCATGCATTCCTCCAAAACCCAATATACGGTGTTAATGGGAGACTTCAATGCAAAACTAGGCACAAAAGAGAACGGTGAGCTGAAAGTGGGGAAATTTGGAATAGGGCAACGGAACCCAAGGGGCCAGCAGCTGGCCGACTTCATGGAGAAAGAGGGACTCTTTATGATGAACTCTTTCTTCCAGAAGCGGCCCCACAGGAAGTGGACCTGGTCGAGCCCCGACGGTTCGACAAAAAATGAGATTGACTTCATTATGACGACCAGACGACAACTGTTCAGTGATGTCTCAGTGATCGCGAGGGTGAAAACCGGCAGCGATCACCGAATGGTTAGAGGCACACTGAACCTAAATGTTAAGTTGGAGAGGTCTCGTCTGATGAAGTCAACCGCTCCGTCCCCCTCGTGCTCTAATCCAAAGTCCCGAAACCTTTCAGCTCGAGTTACAAAATCGTTTTCAGTGCCTAGAAGACTGCAATGAAGTGGACGATATGAATGACAAGCTCGTGGAAACTGTCCATACGGTCGGAGCTAAGTTCTGCAAGACCCGCGCAGAAGAACACAAAAACTCTCCGATCACACTCTTAATCTCATGGCTGTTAGACGGGAGATGAGGCTACATCTTCAACAGATTTGACAGCATACAGGCAACTAAACAGACAGATCTCCAAATGCATGCGGCGGGACTTGCGCAACTTCAATACAGCTCGTATTGAAGAAGCGATCGAGCGGAACCAAGGCTCCAAAGTCTTTGCCAGAGATCTGTCTGCCAGAAAGAGCCAACTGTCAAAGCTGAAGACCGAATGTGGCAGCATCGTTTCCGGGGCACCTGAGATTTTGAGTGAGATTGAGAGGTTCTATGGGCAGCTGTACACGTCATCGTTGGAGCCACACGCAAGTGTGAGTAACGATCCAAGAGCGAGTCTTATTCGACACTATTCCGAAGATATCCCGGTCGTCAGTCTGAGCGAGATTAGAATGCCTCTCCAACACCTTAAAAACGGCAAGGCCCCAGGTGAGGATGGAATTACAGCGGAGCTTCTGAAAGCGGGTGGAAGACCGGTACTTGAAGTCTTTCAGAAGCTCTTTAATTCCATCCTCCATGGTGGCATTACACCGGAGGCGTGGAGCAGAAGTGCGGTGGTCTTGTTCTTCAAGAAAGGCGACAACGCTCTCTTGAAGAACTACAGACCGATTTCCCTTCTGAGCCGCGTCTACGTGCTGTTTTCGAGAGTCATTACGAATCGTCTCACGCGCAGACTTGACGACTTCCAGCCTCCCGAACGAGCCGGTTTCCGAAAGGGCTTTAGCACCATAGACCACATACATACCCTTCGGCAGATTGTACAGAAGTCCGAAGAGTACAATTTACCACTGTGTCTGGCGTATGTGGACTATGAGAAAGCCTTTGATTCCGTCGAAATTTGGGCAGTGCTGCAGTCCCTTCAGCGATGCCAAGTTGACTGTCGGTATATCGAAGTGCTGAAGTGTTTGTACAGTAGAGCTACGATGGCTATCCGAGTACAGAACCAGAGTACGAAACCTATCCAATTGCAGAGAGGTGTAAGACAGGGTGATGTTATATCCCCGAAACTCTTCACCGCTGCATTGGAAGACGTTTTCAAGCTTCTGGACTGGAAAGGATACGGAATTAACATCAATGGCGAATACATCACTCACCTTCGATTTACCGACGATATAGTCCTTATGGCAGAATCGCTGGAGGACCTAAGCACTATGCTCAATGACCTCAATAGTGTCTCCAACGGATAGGTCTTAAGATGAACATGGACAAAACAAAGATTATGTTTAATGTCCATGTCACACCTATGCCGGTAGTTGTTGGGAGCACTAAGCTCGAAGTTGTTGACGAGTATGTTTACCTGGGACAAATAGTCCGACTAGGTAAGTCCAACTTCGACCGAGAGGTCAATCGACGGATTCAACTCGGCTGGGCAGCGTTCGGGAAGCTACGACACATCTTCTCGTCAGACATACCTCAAAACCTTAAAACGAAATTGTACAACCAGTGCGTGTTGCCAGTGATGACTTACGGATCTGAGACTTGGTCCTTCACTGCTG